>JADHKQ010000045.1:0-249692 GCA_019925375.1 Sporothrix euskadiensis
CATGTCGACCTCACGGCACTTTCGATAGAGTAGAGTAGTAGAGTAGTTTTCAAGTAGTTTTCAAGTTGCATCGGTTTCAACAGCTTCTTCGCCGCATTCCGCGTGTCCGCAAGTATGCTTCCGTGTCGATGGCCTGCGTTCTGGCACGGAAAGTCATCCTCTTGTTTGCTGTGACTTTGTCGTCGAAACTTTTTGGTGGGGCCAGCAGCGTTTTCCTGCCCACCTCTTATCGTTATCGGTGGCTCTAGCCAATCATAAAACCCCAAAAGCCCTTACAGGGCGGAAGCAAGTCCCCTGCGCACTAGCATCGCTGGCACTTCCCCGTTTACGAGTACTGCTAACAGCCCCTGTGGCTTCCCCCATGTGGCGGTGCACCGCCGAGCCAACCCGTGCAATTCCGCAAGCCTTTCCGACATTGGGCGGGCTCTGTGCCGAGTTTCGCGTTGATTCCGCAGCCCAGCGGGTTTTTACAGGACCTGTTTAGTGGGCGAAGGCATTGCCTAGGCATTGCCTAGGCTTTTATGGGGCACTTCTGGCTCTTTACGCGAAAACAGACCGCTTCAACGTCGACCGGAATTTCACCGAGTAAAAAAAAATACAAACTGGGCACCAAAAAACGCACCAAAAAGACGCCAAACAAGGAGCAAGACTGGCTGCAGGCGCCAATTACATCTGCGCCTGCGGCAGCAACGGGTTGAAACGTGTGCGGTGTGCCACCGCCAAATGGGTTTCGTCGGGTTGTCAATAGCCCTTTTGTAGCGAGTGGATTCCAGTGCTCGGCGTCCTTTTGCACCTGTAGTCGTCAGAGCGTGCTGCTCCTGTAATAGCTTGTCTGGCAGGGTTTTGCTCTAATTTTTGTGCCGCCTCGCTGCTTCCCCTCATTCCGACGACACTTTTGCCCTTGCCGTGTGTGCAGAGACTTGCTCCAACTCCAATTCCCCTTTCCGTGTCCCTGATTCCTCTTCCCCGGCCCGACCGACTTTCTTTTTTTCTTTTGCACCTCGCTGCACAACCACCGACGACCGCGATCCTCCTCGACGACGGACCTTCCAACCTCTCTCCCTCCCTATCTCCCGTAACTTCCGCACACACCTCCCATCATGCAGTCTTTCGCACGGTGCACCCGGCCGGCGCTGCTGCGCCAGGTCGCTCGCCGCGCCTACAGCACCGACTCCAGCCCCTACGCCGCCACCATCGGTAACCTGCGCATCAACTCCGACACCAAGGTGCTCTTCCAGGGCTTCACCGGCAAGCAGGGAAGGTGAGTGCATCAGTGGGCGAGCGTTGGCGGGGACAGATCGCGGTGGCCGCCGCCCCAGATATTGCGGTGGCGGTGACCGCGATGATAGTTCACGATAAAGGTGATAGAGGTCATAAACGACAGCAAGGACGCCAATACTAACGATGCTCTTTCTCACGGATAGTTTCCACGCCCAGCAGGCTATCGACTACGGTAAATACACCCCTCCGTCCCCGAATACTGCCATGTTACCCCATACTCTGGACGCACATACTGATTCAGGCTGTTTTTCCTACAGGCACCCAGGTTGTTGGTGGCACGAACCCCAAGAAGGCTGGCTCGACACATCTCGGCCTGCCCGTCTTTGCCAACGCCTCCGATGCCGTCAAGGAGACCGGCGCCACCGCCACGGCGATCTTCGTCCCGTAAGGACCTCCCTCCCATATACATACAGGCCGAGCAAGGCCGGCCACATGAAGGAAGCACCAGATAGCTTTGAAGACAGCTCTAACATCTTATCACAGCCCCCCTCTGGCTGCTAGCGGCATCGAGGAGGCCCTGAACGCCGAGATTCCCCTCATTGTGTGCATCACAGAGGGTATCCCCCAGCATGGTGAGTTTTGCCCCGTGAAATACCCCTGACGTAGCTTGCAGCTACTTGTATGTTTTTTTGTTTTTTTTTTGTTTTTGTTTTTTTTGGCCGGACAGCCTCCCATCTAACCATGACGTCTTCTCTCTTCCTCAACAGACATGCTCCGCATCACCAACATGCTCAAGACCCAGTCCAAGTCCCGTCTCGTCGGCCCCAATTGCCCCGGTATCATCGCCCCCGGCCAGTGCAAGATCGGTATCATGCCTGGTTTCATCCACAAGCGCGGCCGCATCGGTATTGTCAGCCGTTCCGGTACCCTGACCTACGAGGCCGTCAACCAGACCACCCTCGCCGGTCTGGGCCAGTCCCTCGTCGTCGGTATCGGCGGTGACCCCTTCAGCGGCACCAATTTCATCGACTGCCTGCAGGTCTTCCTCGAGGACGAGGAGACTGACGGTATCATTATGATTGGCGAGATTGGTGGCTCCGCCGAGGAGGATGCCGCCGAGTTCCTGCGCGCCAACAATACCGTGAACGGCGGCAAGCCCGTTGTCTCCTTCATTGCCGGTATCTCGGCACCCCCGGGCCGTCGCATGGGCCACGCCGGTGCCATTGTTTCGGGTGGCAAGGGTGGCGCCGACTCCAAGATCAAGGCCCTTGAGGCTGCTGGCGTCGTTGTCGAACGCTCCCCGGCTGGTCTGGGCAAGGCTCTGCGCGACGAGTTTGTCCGCCGCGATCTGCTGTAAAGTAGGAGATGGAAAGAAAGGAGGGTCGATCTACGAAAATAGAATATGACATACGAGAAGCTGGGGGATGGGACAGTCGTTGAGGACGAGTGGCGCGAGATAGCATGACGCGACGGTTTGGACCTTTTCCTTTTATTTTTGTTTTCATACGAGCTTTTCACCACCACACGTCACGGCATCCGATAGAATACAGAACGCAAAATCATATGAAAAATATTGCTTTGGAAAGAAGGGCACAAAACAATACGCGGTGTCAAAGACCGGTGCCAAGTAATGATGTATATATTGCTAGGTGTCCTGTTTAT
Source organism: Sporothrix euskadiensis (assembly GCA_019925375.1). Taxonomy (NCBI): domain Eukaryota; kingdom Fungi; phylum Ascomycota; class Sordariomycetes; order Ophiostomatales; family Ophiostomataceae; genus Sporothrix; species Sporothrix euskadiensis. Next base: position 2,884 of record JADHKQ010000045.1, read on the forward strand.
GTTTTAATCAATATCACAAAGATACTCAACGATATCCCGATGCTCTGTCAAGCCGTAGACAAAACTGTTATTATTATTACATGATTCTGTGCCTTGACTCAAAATAATAACTTTTGTTTGTCTATTTTAACCCTTTAAAAAAAACAAGTAAAAACGAGAACCTTTTTTTTTTAAGTGATATGGGGTTTCAAAAAGTGTAAAATATTTCTTAAATTTAAAAGACCAATACAGGCAATGAAGGATTATGTTAACCAAACAGGACTCCCAAAATTAACCTGTCCTAATAATGCTACCCAATTCTTCTAGATCAATTAGTGAAGATTTTTTTCCGGCCATTGCATAGCCATGTTTAAAAGAGCAAAGCTGTGCGATCCAAAGTGGCACAGTAAAATCAAGAGACAAAAAGACACCGGGAACTCCATTCATAAATGATCGCACAAAAGCCAAATCAAAACACACAGAATCGATCCGATCATGGGTCGTTGAAAAGATAGGCCGTCACATCACCAATTAAGGCAGCGTCCAGCTGGTAGTCTCGGCCGTCACGACGCTCGATTCCCAGGTTTTGGAAGGCGGCTACGACAGCATCGACTGAGAAACCCATTTCCGTGAAGCGGTCAACAAAGGCTTTGTTGTAGCCCATATATCTAGAAATCGTGAAAAAAAAAAGCCTTTGTTAGCAAATGCTCGTACGAAACTGTACCTATCTGGACACCAAGGATCAAGGGGGACAATGGAAGATGGCTCTTTACATACCGACTGAGGTCGACGGCTCCTGCGGCCCCTGGCGTTGCCGCCTGTTGCTCCGACGGCAGAGCCATACTCCGCGTAGCGCCGGCGTAGCGAACAGCCCAGTCATGGGCCACGGCCTTGAAGCGAGCCGGTTCCTTCAAAAGCATGGTGGCTACCTGGGCATCCTGGGGATCATCTGCATTCGGTGCCTCGAGCAGCATGCGCAGGGAGAGCAGTGCCGTTTTGATTGTGTTCACGGGCGACCAATTCTTCCCGAGCACATCCAAGCAAATGTATCCCTTGTCGTGGTGAAGCGCAGGCCGTTAGTCACGCGGGCAAAGACGCGGAGAGAAAGGAAATGGGGGATAGTCTGGTTTGGATAGAACATACAGTTTGGCTGCTGATATTTGGATGCCAGACTTTTGTAACGAACTTGATTGTAGGTGCCTTGAACGGATACGTTTCCGGAATCTCGATGTCGACGAGATAAGTCCCAGTGGCATATGGCGTGTCTGGCGGGCCAGGAAACGAGCCTATGAGATGGCTAAGACTGTGGCCGTCGATAGACTCTGCATGGACTCCGGAGTTATCTTTGTCCCTTTCGATATCCATCAGCTCGCGAGCCACTCGATGGTCCCTACTCGGAGGCATGTTTGGCGGTTGTCGTTGGAACGAGTGTCGAGGAAAGGCGAGGTAGAGGCGGATGTCGGATAGCTTGGGGAGGTTCGACCTGAAGCTATTGGGAGCTTCCTGTATGTATTTGTGTCGTCGTTTCGGCGATCGTAGCGGTGGTGGTGCCACCCAAAGCTTCAACCTGGCGTCTTGGTAATATAATAAGAGAATCAAGATTCGAAAAGGCCCTGGCGTTTGCCCTATTGAGTTCCAAAGGGCTGTGGAATATTGTCACGTGTGACTGTTGGGCTGGATGGCTGAAGACTGAAGCCTAGTAGTTAAGCAAGTAGCGGTCGACGGTTGGGATGGCAGACGAATATGCTTGTTCAAAGACAGGAGAAAAGAAGAAAGTCCAGTAAGGCTAGTCGTGGCGATAGGAGAAGGAATACTGAGTAGTGGATATTTGAGCCCAGAAGTGAAGCAAGAAGTGCGGAGCTCGTTTGGAGGGGTGGAGCGAGACAACAAGGCGAGGGGTCAGAGAGAAGAGAAGAGAAAATGCCGGCTGCCAATGGTAGGCAGGAAATAAAAAGCAATCAAGAGGCTCTGGTGAAGAAGGTATTGCTGTCAACAAACAAAAACTAATATTTCGAGAGGAGATCGGGCAACAGGCGGGGAAAGAGGAAGGAGGTGCATTTATTTGGTCAGTAACGACCGAGGAAAAAGCAGCATTGTGATGCCCTCTCTAGCTTGCTGCCCTCGCTGCCCTAATACTCCGTACGTACTCCGTATTAGCAGTTGGTGCCCCGCCACAGCGGTTCCAGAAGGAACTTCCTGTTATTAGCTTGGAGGTGTCTCAATGGGCCCCGTTTGCCTAGCAAGGAGTTGCACGTGACTTTCTTACATTAGCGCCTGACTCGGTGTCAGCGAAGGCAGGCGTGCTGTCGCGTTTCCCCTGGCGCCTGGAGCACGGCAATGTGCTTGGGTCGTCGTTTCGCCTCCACAGCTGCTGGCTCCTAGCTTTCCCTCTCTTTCTCTCTGCTTCCCATCCACATTGCGTGTTTGTTGTTCACACTGGTCTCGACTACGGTGTATCAACACATCACAACCACCACCCAACATTACGAACAACTTCATTTGGTATTCGATACGAAAGTCATTGCATTTGACGACTGCAGAGAGATACGACAATGGTACGCCCACCCTCGATACACGCCTCAGTTTAAGGCCAAACGCGGAGAAAGAGCCACCTTGGCTTGTGATGCGAGCGATTCGCTAATGGTGGTGACAAACAGGGACAAAACCAGTCTGGGATGGGCGGTGCGCCCGGCGACGGACAAGATGATAAGAGCAAGAAGGTGAGCATATCAATTGGCGATGCAAGCATCGAGAAAGTGATGCCGAGATGACCTGCATCATGGTCATGGCAGGAGAGTAGGAAGCATCGATGACGACAGGGAGCTGACTCCCCCTTTTTACCCTCATCACAGAAGGATAAGCCCAAGTACGAGCCCCCGCCGCGACCAACGACCCGCGTCGGGCGTAAGAAGAGAAAGACTGGTGGCGGCGGTGCTGCTGCCAAGCTCCCGGCGGTCTTTCCCACAAGCCGATGCAAACTACGACTGCTACGCATGCAGCGCATCCACGACCATCTGCTGCTTGAAGAGGAATACGTTGAGAACCAGGAGCGGTTGCGTAAGACCAAGGCGGCCAAGGATAGCAACGCACCGGCTGCCAACCTCGATGCGGCCGATGGCGCTGGCGGCGACCGGTTGGCCGACGAGCGCAGCCGTGTCGACGACATGCGCGGCAGCCCGATGGGTGTCGGCACCCTCGAGGAGATGATTGACGACGACCACGCCATCGTTTCTAGCACGACCGGCCCCGAATACTACGTCAGCATCATGAGTTTCGTCGACAAGGACCTGCTGGAGCCCGGCGCCAGTGTCCTCCTGCATCACAAGAGCGTCAGTATTGTTGGTGTTCTTGCCGATGACACGGACCCGTCTGTCAGCGTCATGAAGCTCGACAAGGCACCGACAGAGTCGTACGCGGATATCGGTGGTCTGGAACAGCAGATCCAGGAGGTGCGTGAGTCGGTGGAGCTGCCACTGCTGCACCCCGAGCTGTACGAGGAGATGGGTATCAAGCCGCCCAAGGGTGTCATCCTGTACGGTGCGCCCGGTACAGGCAAGACGCTGCTTGCCAAGGCCGTCGCCAACCAGACTTCGGCCACGTTCCTGCGCATTGTCGGCAGTGAGTTGATCCAGAAGTACCTCGGTGACGGTCCTCGCCTGGTGCGGCAACTGTTCCAGGTGGCAGCGGAGAACGCCCCCGCGATTGTGTTCATCGATGAGATTGACGCCATCGGTACGAAGCGGTACGATTCGACATCGGGTGGTGAGCGTGAGGTGCAGCGGACAATGCTGGAACTGCTGAACCAGCTGGACGGTTTCGACGACCGTGGTGACGTCAAGGTCATCATGGCGACGAACAAGATTGAGACGCTCGACCCTGCCCTGATTCGCCCGGGCCGTATCGACCGCAAGATCTTGTTCGAGAACCCCGATCAAAACACGAAGCGGAAGATCTTCACGCTGCATACGTCCAAGATGTCTCTTAACGAGGATGTCGACCTGGACGAGTTTATCTCACAAAAGGACGACCTGTCTGGTGCGGACATCAAGGCGATCTGTTCCGAGGCAGGCCTGATGGCGCTGCGGGAGCGGAGAATGCGGGTGCAGATGGCGGATTTCCGGGCGGCGCGCGAGCGTGTGCTGCGCACGAAGCAGGAGGGCGAGCCGGAGGGCCTGTACTTGTAGAGAGAAAACCCTGTGTACAACAATTTCCATTTACCTCGACTGATTACGACATTCCGACATTCCGACATTCCGACATCACCTTACACACTACGCCCTCCTCTACTTACAGAACCTCTGCATTTCCCAGTCCATCATTTGCGCGTTGTCTTTTGCTCCCTTTGCGTTACTCGACTAGATAAGGGATAGTTAAGAGGAAGTTGGCTGGAGTTGGTCGAAATACATTATATCATCGGTAATATTACTGTGCCCAATACGTGTGAATGTGGATGTAAAACAATGGTAAACATTAATATTCATAGGTAACCGCTGTCTAAATACGAATAAGCAAAATACCTCATGATGTATGCGTTCCGTCAGATCGATCTATCCCATGAATGAATTCCCAATGCCCAACGCCTCAATGCAACATTATTTTATATCTCCACGCAAATCTAAGCCCACTGGGCCTTGTCCTTGCCATAGGGCATGGTGACCTCGCGCTCGCCATCGGCCAGGCCCAGATCGCCAGGCGTCGGGCCGGCACCGACCTCGCGCAGGATTGCATTGTCCACATCTGTGCGGCCCTCGGCAGACTTGAGCGCCTCCATGAGCTTGCGCGTAGCAACGGGCCAGGCCGGGATGGCAGAGTTGTAGTTGGTACCAGTACCTGGCGCAGGCACCTGGCCGCGCAGGATCTGGTCGACAGTGATGCCGCGGCGGCCATAGAACTCGCCATTAGCATCAGGGCGGCCGACAATAACGGTGCCGTCAGCCTGCACACCGGCGTAGAAGCCGCGGCTCTTCATGTAGCTCCAGATGGGAGACTTGTTGGCGGACTTGATGACGGCGGCCTCGACAGAGCTACCGGCACCGACAGGACCTGCGACAAGACCAATCTCACCACCCAGAGAAACACGGGGCTTGGTGAAAGCCTCGACAGCGGCAGGTGTGCGCAGGATGCAGACGCAGTCGTAGATATCGAGGCCAACCAGCAGACCAGCACCCAGAGTATGGACGAGGAAACCTGAAGGAGGGGACCAGCCACCGTCGGGCAGACGAGCGACCACGACACCCGAGCCACCGGCACCAGAGACGTGGATACCAGTGCGGAAGGTAGTGAAGATGGCGATACCGGCGGCGTCGCGAATGGCCTCCTGGGGGATCTTGACAAAGGCCTTCTGGGGCTTGCCCTTGGGGCCGGGGACGACAGCAGCAGCCTTGGGGTCGGCAGGTGCGCCCTGAGCAGGAGCAGGTGCAGCAGGCTGCTCAGTGTAGAAGCCGTCCTTGCAGAAGGAGGCCAGGATGCGGGCTGCCTTGTCGCTCTCGAGGTCGAGCGAAGAGGGCCAGAAAGCCTCAGAGCCGAGACGGTTGGTCAGGCGGTTGACAGGAGCGCCGACCTTGACACTGAGCTGATAGAGACGCTCACGCATACTGGGCTTGCCTGAAGAGGTAGCGGAAGCGTCGGCAGGCGGCGGCGAGTGAGCCGAGCCCTGAGGACGGCCCGAAGACAGAGGACGAGTCGGCGGGGGAGCAAACTGCGGCTGGCCCAGGTTCTGAGGGTTCTGAGCCGGGTACTGCTGAGGGAACGGCTGCTGCTGAGGGTATTGCTGAGGGTTGTAGGGCTGGGGAGTGTACTGCTGCGGAGCCTGGCGGGCAGTCTGGTCCTGAGGACGAGGAGGCAGAGGAGGCTGGCCAGCGGCATCGGTAGCCACGGAAGTCTGGTTGATAGGTTGTGAAGACATGATGCTGAAGTGTGTGGAGAAGGAGGTAGAAAGAAGGGAAAAGTTTTGAAGTTGAAGTTAAGATGCTAGAAGAAACTTGTAAGTGTAGATGTGTGAATATGGAAGGTGCGATGTGTTGTGGTACTGTAGCTGAAGATGGAAGGAGTAGATGAAGATGAGATGAAGATGAGAAGAAAATATCAAAAACCCAAACTTCCAAAAGACGTCACACGAAGGTGCTTTATACAAAATGCTTGACGTCTAGCAACATGTGCCTGACCCTCTCCAAATCTTGGTCCAAATTTCCAAAGTTCGTCCAATGCACCCCAACCAGTTAGCCCACATGCGCGTTGACGACGACTGACGACGCATTGCGTGGCGAAGCTAGACTGGCGATCTGTGGCTCGTGTGGCTATTACAGGCGCTGTAGCGGGTGCTAGTGCCCCCGCCTTCTAGTGTGTTACAGCAGGATGGGCGCTTGTTAGTGATGTAATTACGAAGTAAGCTCATAAGCTCAAAGGCCTGCTCTGCCCTTTCCTTCCAGGCAAAAGTTTAACGATCCCAGAGAGGCAATTTCTGGACTTGAGATGAAAGGGAAAAACTATAAAAAGATGGCGCTGCAAAAAGAGGGCCATGCGCGGCTGTGAGATATGTTTGTTGCTGTGCTGTTTTCTTGGGCTGTCAATTCGATAGTGATAGTATGACACATGGCAGGGGTTTGCTGTTTAGCAGGATCGAGTCCCCTAGCAGCAGCCGATCGCGTACCTTTCTCAGCGAGCTTTGGTGTCTTGGGAGGTGTTTTTAGCGACCTTTCCCACAAGGCTATCCGCTAGCATGGCAAAACGTGGGTGCAGTAATAGGCTGTGCTTCGCGAACCGACCAACGAAAACCCGCGAAACTCGACTGCCTGAAATTGAGGGTGCTATTTTGTGCAAATATTATCCTCCAGCAACTTTTCGCAGCATCGGGCTGTAACTCGTAGGCACCACTGTTTCCGGGTAACAGTCAAGCCTCATTTCTATCAGAATTTGCTATTTGTCACGATGATCGACAACGGCATGAGAATAGAAGCCGAAAAACTGCCGAGCATAGTCTAAAGCTTATTTCGTCTGGTAGCATTCAACAGACATAACACTGCAAAATAGCGATAGTGTAGATAGCAGCATGTACGCTTTGGCCAATACGTCCCTTCAATCTCACAGAAAACATCGAGACGCGGAAACGGGCCAATGAGACTGAACGCTGGTCGCGGTAAAAGACAAACCTTGCAGCCCGTCAGCACGACAGCAAACGAAGGATCAAATGGGCCAGAAAAAAAATAATGTTCATTGCAATATCAAAATATCCAAATACAAACACAAACACATATGATCGTCAACATCATAACACATGCTAGTACAGCCCCTTTCTTGTCTTACAAGCGCGACTCTGGTGGAGTCTTAATACCCTGGATCTCGTCTGCCATCGCCCGGCCAGCCGCCCGTCCTGAGAAGATGCAGCCACCCAAGAACGTGCCCTCGAGCGCCGCATAGCCGTGCACACCGCCACCACCGAAGCCGGCCGCCTCACCTGCTGCGTAGAGACCCGGAAATGTGCTACCGTCGGCGCGCTGCACGCGCGAGCCCAGGTCCGTCTCGATGCCGCCCAGCGTCTTGCGCGTTAACAAGTGCATGCGCACGGCAATAAGTGGGCCGTACTTGGGGTCCTGGATGCGGTGCGGCGGTGCGACACGGCTGACTTTGTCGTACCAAAAGAGGCGCGAGTTGTTGATCAGCATCGCCTGTGCGTCCTTGCTGTACGGATTGTCCATCTGCGCATCGCGCGCCTCGACCGTCTCCTGAATCGCCGCTAGATCAAGCTTAGGACCGCCGACCTCGGTCGCCAGCTCGTTCATGCCTGCGACCAGATCTGTCAGGTTGTCGCGGATGACAAAGTCGACGCCGTGCTCGCAGAACTTCTGCACGGCGACGGTGCCGCTCTTCGTGAACACACGCTGCAGAAGCGTCTGCCAGTAGCTCTTGTTTGTAATGTCTGGGTTCTGTTCAGAGCCAGACAGGGCGAACTCGCGCGCGACAATGGCCTTGTCTAGAATGAACCAGCTGTAGTCGTAGCCTGTGGCACAAATGTGCTTGAGCGTGGCCAGAGTGTCGGACCCAGGGTACAGGAAGGCGGGTAGACGCTTGCCGGTGGCGTCCAGCCACAGCGACGATGGAGCCGGGAGTACGCGGATACCGTGATCGGGCCAGATTGGGTCCCAGTTCTGGATGCCCTCGGTGTAGTGCCACATACGGTCCTGGTTGACCATGTTGGCACCCGCCGTCTCGGCAATCTCCATCATGCGGCCGTCAACATGGGCCGGCACACCCACCACAAATGTCTCGGGCACCTTGGGCCCCAGCCGGTCGAGTGGCCATGCCTTCTTGACAGCCTCGACGTTGCCGCCAATACCACCCGATGCCACCAGCACAGTTGCACCGCGCAGCTCGAACGTGTCCACAGCCTCACGCGATGTCGGCTTGCCACGGGGCACGTCATCGTCGTCCTTGAGCACACGGCCGGCGATGCCAACAACACGGCCCTTGGGATCGTCGTTTTCTGTAATCAGGCGGTCGACCATGTGCCGGTGCATAAACTTCACGAGCCCCCGCTTCTCAGCCGCCAGAACAGGCTCTCTGAAGATGCGGACAACCTCGGGGCCCGTACCCCATGTCAGGTGGAAACGGGGCACCGAGTTGCCATGACCATCTGCAGCACCGTCACCGCGCTCGGCCCAGCCGACTTGGATAAACGACAGGCCCAGCTTGGTGACGTACTGCTCAAACTCGTCCGTGGCAAAGTTGACAAAGGCTTCGGCCCACTGGCGCGGCCAGCGGTCCTGTGTGTCGAGACGGTCGAACTTGGCCGTGCCGAGCCAGTCGCGCATGGCCAAGGCGCGCGAGTCCTTGATGCCACGGGCACGCTGGGCCTTGGAGTCAACGCAGAAGAGACCGCCGAGCGAGAAGAAGGCCTGGCCACCGAGGTTGGCACGAGTCTCTTGGTCGACAATGATAACGTTGACGCCGCGCTGGGTCAGTTCGTAGGCAGCAACGAGGCCGGCGAGGCCGTGGCCCACAACGATCGCCGGCGGGCTGTCGGTTTTGTCGGGCATGTCGGTTTTGTCGGGATTGGTGTTGTTGTGGGTTTTGTTTGGTGTTGTTGATCTCAAAGTGTTTTTGTTGTGTTCTGGTGGCAACCTCTGTCAACTTATGCCTTTGCTTTCTCTACTTGAGCTCGCCTCGGTCGTTCTTTCTGTCCAAAACCCTTCACATCGAAAGCAGTTATAAATCTGGGGAAGGAGCGACCCATTTCACTAAATAAGAGGGGGAAGCTTGGCTTCTTGGAGAAGGACAAAAAGGTCCAGAAGTTTAAAGGTCCAGAGCGCCCGTGTCCACCTTCCCACCCACTTACAGCGCTTTCTGCGGGGAAAGCTTCTGGGCGTATTCTCAGCCTTTTGGTGTTTTTGGTCAGTATTGGTGCAAAATGACCTACTTGGAGGGAAGCCGCGGTCCGCATGTGAATGTGAGCCCAAGGCTGCTACAAAACACACACCAAAACTCCACCAAAAACATACGTCGTCAGACAAACTCAAAAAGGTTACAGTTGCAACGGGGACGGATCAGGAGATTAATTGGGAAAGTCGACGGATGCACTCGTTCGAGCTATTCTGCGCTTTTTGTCTGGAGGCCTGGGCCGTCGATGCCATTGACCGCTCGGAGGGAGCAACTTTCTGTCTTTCTTTTCTGTCACTCCTCTCTCTCTCTCTCTCTCTCTCTCTTTTTTTTTTGTCATATCGCTTCGCATCGCCACTCTCGCCTTTTCTTGCAGTGCGTCGTGCATCTCGTATGCGCAATACTCTCGGCATAAGTTGCGAATGTTAACGTTTAAATGTCGTCGACGTACGACGTACAAAGTAGGCGAAAAGTGGGTTGAGTTAAGACAAAAAAGTCTCCTCCATGACACCTCTATTTTGATTCGGGTAGACAACCACAGAGGTTTTTTGAAGCTCCGTTTTGGATCTACAGAAAGAGTCGTATTCCTCCGCGGCACTTACACGACAAGCGCTTACGGTACCGGCATGGGCTCCGTTCGAGATTGATTTTAACCTTAAAGGCCATCTCTCAATCTCACTTGCAGAAAGATAAATTACTATCATGAGAAGAAATATAAAGAGACGGTACAGATGAAACGTATTTCCATTAGAAGATATCTAAAGGGTGGCACTTTCTCAATCTCTGCCCACAGCCCTATGTGCATGTGCGTATATGCTTGGCGCGTCTATCGGATACGTACATACGAAGCGCAAATATGTGGCATTATAGGAGAAAGAGAGACATGGAAAGACCCATAAATCAAAAAAGAAAGGGAAAAGAAAGAAAGAGGAAGAAGAAAAAAGAAAAGAAAAAAAGTGGCAAAGAAAAGGAGTCGGCAGGCAGTCCTTCCATACCGGGGATATCATCGTGTCGGCGTCAAAACAACCCATCAGTCGTCGTCGCATCGCAGAAGCCAGCAGAAACAAGAAAGAATAACCGAAGAAGAAGAAAGAAAGAAAAGAAGAAAAATGAAGAAGAATGAGGTATGAACAAAGGCCTTTCCTTTGTTGATTTCCATTGGTGAACCTAGTTCGCTTCACCATCCCACCGCTGCCGTTGCGCCCAGATGCTAGATGAAATACTGAAGTATAAAATAGAAGAGAGATGTAGGATGACAAAGAGTAGTCAGCCGGACTAGCCCGGCCGGTCGCGTCTACGAGGCCAGAGCAGTTTTTACGCTCTGCCACCGTCGACATTGTCCGCATCGGTACCGATCCGCCGCCGCTTGCCCGGGGTCGCGGACGTGCCCTGGTGTCCGCCCAGGCTCCCACGCTTATGTGATGTAGGCCATGCTGACGCACCACCGACCGCAGCGGTGGATACCAGCATGTCGTCGCCGGTTGGCGCCTCACCGGGGGACGCACTGGTGTTGGGCGTATCCGTGGCCAATGTGACCGGCGTGGCTGCTGTGGGCGGAGCCGTGTCCTTTGTTGTTACGGCGGAGAGATCGAGGGAGGCATCGGCCATGGCGTGTGCGGCAGAGTGTTGCAGTTGCATGGGCTGCGCGGTGAGTGCAATGCTATCTGTCCCCAGTGTAGCAATATGAGGTACGTGCAGCTCTGGCCGTGGGCTCTCTGTCGAGATCATGTTGTTGGTTGTGAGTGCCTGCGACTGCTGCACAGGTGGCTGTAGGTATGTCGTGTCTTGTGTCTGCGGCGGCTGTATGCTAGAAAACTGCGCCGGGGTGATCTCCACAATGGACGAGTCGGACATCGCGGCCGCCGGGTGCGGGTATTGAGCGGCGGCAGGGGACGAGATGTTCTTGCTGCCAAAGGTCGGTCCACCCAGGCCCCCAAGGGGTGAGGCGGGAGCACCGCTCCACGCCCCCCAGACCGACGGCGCCTTGGGTGCGACTGGCGGCGTCGGAAGTGCCTGTACCCAGCGCTCGATGCTGCTGCGCTTGTCGCGCCACAGGAGCTTACTCTGCTCGATGCGATCGCGCTCTGCGCGAGCCTCTTCGCGGGCCTGGCGTTCTTCACGTTGCCGTTGGCGTTGCTCGACGGAGAGCACTTCGGTCTGTTGGTTTTGTTGACTGTGCTGATGCTGGGTGCCTATAGCATCGTAGCCGCAACCGAACCCTCGGCCCTCGGCAGCCCGGGCCTCGGCTTCGGCGCGTGCAGCGTCCTCGGCCGCGATTTGTGAGGGTGGTGCCAGTCTCCGGCGCTTCCTGTGCTCCTGACTCAGTGGCCGGCACTTGGCTTCGAGGTATCGCAGCTTCGCCTGCCAAAAGGCCGGGTCGGTCAAGTCGGGGCCCTGTGTCCAGTCGTTCTCGTTCTCGTCGTTTTCGTCGTTTTCGTCGTTTTCGTCGCCGTCTTCCTCGTCCCTATATTCACCCTCGGCCTCGCCGTTAAACCGCGAGTTGTGCCTTTGAAACTTATCTCGCAGCCGCACATCCCCCGGCCCGGCAATGTACAGCTCGTCGGCGGCCAGAACGGCCACGCCCTCATCACCGAGCCCCACAAGTGTCAGCATGGCGTTGTAGACCCATGTGCGCAGGCGGGCCACACGGGCGGCGGGTGCTTCGCGGGCAATAACCGCGTCGACAGCCGGATCTTCATTATTTTCGGCGGCAACGACCACGGCATTGTCGTCGTCGTCGCCCGAGGATATCGAGACGGGTGCCATGGGCTGGATCAGAGAAGGCTGGAGCCGGCGGAGGTTGTCCTCCGTCAGCATCCAGCGCTTCCGCGAGGATGCCATTTGGGGAGAAGTTGTGAAAGTATGCTGGAGTGACGGTCGAATGTAAAGGTAGGGAAGTTTATCGAGAAAATGTATCGTAAAAGTGTCGTCCGCCGTTCAGATGCGGATCTCGTGATTGATTTGAAGCGCGTGATCAGGCGAACGTGGGTCAGGTCAGGTCAGGTCAGGTCGTAACTCATCGAGTTTCCTCTATGCTATTGCATCGGGGAATCGTACTCCTCCAGTGGTCGTGTATTGCTGGAAGAGGCAGAAGTGAAGAGGAGAAAAGGCGTAGATATGAAAATGTAGAGGAGGAGGATAATTCTCTCTGAAAGGAATGCAAAAAAGTTAAGAGGGGCGCGTGAAGAAATGTAAGCGAGTGTGGTTGAGAGAGGCGAGAAAACGCAGAGTATCGTCACGGAGGGCTGTTGTTCAAGTTCATGTTTTCACACGATGGAGGAGAAGAGACGAGAGAGGGCAAAGAGAGTGAAATGCGTGAACAAAAACAAGCGGCCTCTCCCTTGTGCTGTGCTGTTGGTTTTGGAAGGAGGGTTTTCCGTTGAGGATTTTGTCGGTATTTGCCCTCCGTCCCCTGACTGCTGCACGCTCTTCGCTCTTTCCGTCTGCACGCACTTGCGCTCTTGCCTGCATTGTCTTCGCCCAGACTGTGCTCTCTGGCTGTGACTTGAGGTCGGTGTGTGGCCTAGTAGGCTGACAGTGGCGGTTGGCGCTAGCCTGAGCCGAAGCTGAGAGCAGTGCCAAAAGGTGCCAAAGGTGGGCAAAACAACAGACGAGAGCCGCCAGACAGAGACGTGACGCCATTGGCCAAAGCTTTCCCGAAACGATAAGAAAGCGGGGCTCAACATCCCTCCGTATCACTTAAGAGGATACACGTGACTAGTCACGCGTGGCGTCCGCATCTGACGAATCACTGACATTGTCGTGATCTGTCGATTCATCGTCGTACACAAACTTGTTTACGGCTGATTTGTGCTGCCGATTGTTTTCCTGTGCTTCCAATACTCGTATTATTATCTATGTATTATTTTTGGTATTTTTTTCAAAAATAAAAATAAAACTGAGGCTCATGTTATTAGCACAGTGAATCTGTTTCACTTTATTTGACACTGCCCCATCGTACCACAAAAAAAGAAAACTTAAAAGAGAGAGAGAGGTTCAGAGAGGCGCAGAAAGAAAATAAATATATAAACTTTATTGATAGCAGGAAAGGATAAATCGGAGAGAATATATACGGACTTACGGGTCATATGCATCTATCTTATGTACGAGTCTTTCGGAGGTCCAGCTCATTGACAAGATGTTTGAAAATGGACACTGGCATATCTACGCCAGGAAGCCAAAGAAGAGACGAGGGTCTTGGGGATCGACCCTTGGAATGTGATGAGCAGTACGAGCTCTACGAATTCCGGCTGGCCGAGCGCTTGGAATAGGGATAGCAATTTGCTGGCGTTGACGAGCCTGACCAGATTGAGCAGCCTGAGCAGCACGAGCTTGACGCGGTGGCTGGACACGACGCTGGGATAGTCTTGCAATGTGTCTGGCATCAGGAGCTACAGGAGCTGCAGCAACAGGCTGAGCAGGCTGAACATTTTGCACCGTCTGCTGCTGTTGCTGCTCGCCAACATTCGCTTGAAGATACGGCTGCCCAAACACAAAGACACGAAAAAGGGACGAGTAGTCAATACTAGTAGCTTGCTGGAACAGCTGCCGAAGCGGGTTGTTTGTCCAGAACATGTCACGGTAGGTGAGGGTAGGGGGAGCAGGAGCTGCTGGGACTGGAGACTGGACATTTTGCTGGACATTGGGGACGACGATGACAATAGGACCATTGGCGTTGATGACAGCACTATCAACTTGGACCTGAACATCGACACCGCCAGCCGCGGCCACGACAGCAGGCTGTGCATTGTTCTGCCCATCGGCATTGACCACATCAACCATCACACAGTCAGGATCCGAAGAAGTGTCAGTGTTCGTAGTCGAGGAGGAGCTGTCGTCAAAGTCCAAGTCAGAAAAGTTGTCCTCAACGTAGTTGAGAATATCGCCCCGTTTCTTGCGGAGCTCACAAACCAGACAGAGGTCGATCATTTCGTAGTTGCCCTTCCAGTAGATGCGGTGCCGGGTGCAAACCATTGTTCGACAACAGACAGCGCACTTCCAGCGGCGAGTGTTGGGCCCACTGTTGGTGACAACCATGCGACCAGAGCGGCGCGCCGTGTTGGCAGGCTGTCTACTCCATCTGTTCTGGATACTTTTGACGCGGTTAGGCATCAACTGTGATTGTGGGCGAATCGACGTCTGCATCCGTGGCTGTGTCCGAGACACCTGCGGCGTCGATTGCTGCTGCTGCTGGCGCTGCGACTTGGGCTTAGGAAAATAGAGGTCGGCAAAGGGGTTCGTCTTGAGGCGAGCAACACGCTTGACCCGCTCCTCCTCGGCCCTCTCCCACTGTGCATCCTCCTCCTCGCGCTTGCGCTTTTTGGCCATGTCCAGCCAGTACTTGCGGCTGGCCCGCCGGCGCTCCTGCTCCTCAAAGAGGTGTGCCAAGGAGTTTTGTGCCTCTTCACCCTTTGTTTGAATCTTGTTACGCAGAGAGTCGGCGTTGAGAGACGGGATCCGGCCCCAGTTGATGCCCGTGGGGCCGATGGGCATCGGCTCTGGCGGGAAGACAAGAGGCGCAGGCGTAGGTGCAGGTGCAGGCTCCGGAGCCTTTTTCTTTTGCGGGGTGATATGGGCAGCCATTTGGTTAAGGTCGTTGGCCGGAGGGTTAAGCACGAAGCGGTCGGCTACAATATTGCGCTCCTCATTGATCACCTCGAGGTTCGTCTGCTTCTCTTTTTTGCGGTACGTGAAGGCCGTGCCGCGCTTGCGCTTGGAGGCAAAGCGAAACGACCAGCGCGCAACCTCCTCGCGCTTCTTGACGGACTTCAAAGAGTTCATCAGTCTCCAGCAGAAAGCGGCGCCGGGAAATCTAGACTGCAAATCGTCATGTTGAGCATTGTCATTGGGTGACGTACCTTGTTGATTCGGGGTCTGTGAAGCCATCGTGTCGGTTGTTGTGTGTGTTGTTGTGCAGATTAGGAAAGGATGCCGTCTCTGTATGAGAAAATGTGAGTATTCTTACCTATGCAGTTGGTCGATGCGCGTGGTAGTTGTTGAGATCGAATTTTCGTTTGCCGTTGCTTCATTCCTGCTGTTTTAAACATATTTCGGAAATGGGGACCTGTTCTGAATTTATGTTAATGGACAACGTCTTTGTTTCATTGTTGTGATCTATCGCAAGGGGTAATTTTAGAATGTTGGGAAAATGAAAGGATGCGAGGACAATGCATAGAAAATCAATAATTAAAGAAAGATCCTGCATTTGTTCTATGAACAAAGGCCAATGGGCACCATCTTTATTCGTACGTAGAAAATACATGCCGTTGTTTGTTCGACGAAATCATTTCTTTGTTTGACAATTTTAAGATATTTGTAGGGAAAATTTGTCACGTCACTTTTGCTATCAATCCTATTAGTAGACAAGATAGAGAATAATATTATGTGATTCTTGAGTCACAAAATACAAAATACATAAAAATACGCTCGAGACCTGAGGAGGCAAAGTTGTGTTGGTGTAGTTTGCTTGGTGGTGCTTATTCCTCCCCTATTTTGGCTGATTTTGTAAACACTCGAAGGTACTAAGTCGTTGTACCACAATATGCACTGTTCGACAGTAAAATCAAAGTTCGTTCCTGGAGGCTCATAGCCAATATATATGAACACGCTTGATGATTTGGCCAACTCTGTGAAGTCAGTAACATGCGCGTAGTGTCTATGCCGTTGGTCGCGGTTGAACTCGTCAGGTCTATACTTTCAAGACTGGACACAGTGCAGCCGTAGCTATGGCCACCACCAGCAGCATATCAGGAATCATGACCTCACGATGACCTCGATGACATAAATATTTAGGAACAAAATTTTTAAGGTTCGTTGAATAGGTGTGGCATTATAAAAACACCCCGTGCTCTCAAGAGCTTAGCTCTCATTTTTACGATGGGCATCTTTCGTACAGCATTCGTCGATTCACGATATTTCATTGCATCATACTACCACCGGCATCCAACAATCATGACAGAATCGAACAAAATGCCTGCAGGCCGCAGCCGATTGCATCGGTACGCAAAACACATACATCTCAAGCTGAAACTTGCACTCTGCCCGGAGAAGAGAAAGGCGGCCAAAACATGCCTCGAACCTTGGAGCCCTAAAGAGTCACCAAAGTTACGAGCACCACCCTGCCTCCAGTGGGCCGTGCAAAACTTGCAGGATATAAATGAGAAAAGAGAAAAAAAGGAAGAAGAGAGCCAGACGGAAGAGGAGGATGTGAGTAAAGAGGAGGAGGAAGACGGAAGCCAGACCACAAAAAATGGTCGCAATCCGCCGGTTTTCACCATCAACTTATCCAAGCCTCCCAAAGAAAGATATGCCCACGTATCTGCATTTTTCAAACGGACACTTGGCAATGGGACTCTGCTCCAACTCTTGAATGAGGTGATGGACCAGGGATGCAAGACAATCTGGCTTTCCAAAAGCCTCTCCCATATGTTGCGACACACAGCAAGGTCCATCATACGTCGTGTCTACGATGACGAAGAACAGGCTGAAATTGAAGGCATTGCCGAGGCCATGGACGTACCTGTCTACCTCCTCGTGGCGCTCAACGTCATGGTTGATATGATGATGGGCTGCTCCACCATGGGTTTGAAGACAGTCTACGATGATGATCGGGAGGCTAGTATGATGCACCTCCGTATCATGGACTGGTACATGTCACGTCTGCGCAGTCTGATGGTCGAGCTCTCGTATGTGCGGCAGCCTGGCGGACCCGTGATTGCTTCCTCTCTCAGCTACTTTGGCTATATTGGCGTCTTCACAGGTGTGCGCCCGGGTCTCAGCATGAGCATCAACTTTCGTGCTCATCATGAGCAAAAGTGCCTGAAACAGCGCCTGGCCTACCGCAAGCACCAGCTACAGGTAATGACGGGCAAACGCCGGTCGCTGTCGAGCCATATACGACAGATTCTGTTGACTCCGGATGTGGTGTTGGACCGACAGTTGATGGAAGAGGATGATGAAGAAGACGAGGAGGAGGAAGATGTCGAATACGGGAAAGAAGGGGTCATTGAAAATACGTCGACCTTTGAGCGCATATCAGACTCGCTCTTTGGTATGCCCATCTTGGACTACATCCGAAGCCCCGATGGCCTTTCCAGCATACCATCGACAGCTGCTTACCTCACATTTTGTACGCCCAGGACGGTCTGCCTTCTTGAAAATGACCACCGACAAGCCAAAATGTTCTTGGACGATACCTCCCTGGCCGTCTGCAATCACGACCGTGCCGACGTCCATTCCGCACCGGGTGCCAACGGCAGACTCGAACTGGTCGACCAAAGCCTGCAAGGAGAGACACGCGACTACTTCCAACTCTCATTGAATCGATATGTGGCTTTGCAGACAATGCGACAACGAGCGCTCGAGGCCAAAGAGAGAAGACGATTGCAGGATGTTCTGGAAGCTGAGTTGGAAGGTCTAGCGACGACAGGCCCATCGCAGGACATGGATTTTTGTGATATCGTTACCATGAGCAGACACCCAATTGTATGCCATGATGATACACACTATATTTCCATCATGGACCCGGCTCGGGGCAGGATCGTTTGGCGGACGGGCTTCATGTGAAGGAAGACGCGGTGAGAGGAGGTGGAGGAGGAAATTTGTCGGCAACTGGCAACAGACTTGCCTTGATGTTTTGCTTAAGACTGTCAACGATGATACCCATATTGCTTTCGATGATACCCATTTGTACTTTGATAAATAAAATAGAGATAGAAACATGTCTGTGAATATTCAGATAAACAAAATTACCTTTGTTGGTCTCTTTCAATCAGTGACCTCTCTTTGGAGTCCGACTTGGCCAGTATCGACGACATTCATGTCTGCAGGCATGCCCAAGAACTCAACGGTGACCTCGCTTAAGGGCACAATGTGGCCCCGTCGTGATGCATGGACTCACTGCAGTGGCCATGATTGTCTTCAAGCATACTCAGTACCTCATAACACGGCAAGAGCCCAGACTTCTGCGTCAGTCAGGGCCAGCTGATGGTCTCAGCTTCAGCTTTGGGATTCCCGAGGAATCATTTAATGACCATATATCCCTCAAAGATATGGATGCATCGTGTAGACAAGCATGTGGAGTATGAAATGTAGTCCAATGGACGAGTAAAACTCCGCGGATGGTGAACTATCAGTGCTATGATACATCAGTACAGTGTATTTTAAAGTTTGAAACATTTGACCTGTTAAAAAACCTCCAACTGCCTCCTTTCCACCACCCTCTCTGGTAAACCTTTTGTTAAACTTTCTTGTCGGGGAGGCCGTCGTTTATTAAAATGAACGGAGGACGGGGGAAGTAGATAATATCGCTGTAAAGGAGCCAAGGAGGTGCCGTGCTCAAAGTTTGCCGGGGTATGGAGCCGCTGATTTGTCGAGGACGGACGTGCGTTACATGACTCTTGAGTGGTGACCTGCTGTTGGTTCTTATTGTGATTGTGTGCTTCTGTATGTCTCCTTTCGGGCGGTTGTGGCCTCGTCCTGCATGCAATACGGAGCACACCCGCCTTCGTTCACAGCAGGATGATTACCTATTTGGGACACATCAGTGCAAGCTACTCAAGCTATTGACTTTGTGTACACCCTTTTTGACAAACTCTGAATGGAGTCACGGTCGTCTCCGGGTCTCCATACCGCCAAATACGTGGTGAGGAGTGTGAGAACATTATGAAATGGGGGCTACTCCAGTTTCTTATCTTGAAAGATGGACCCAGCTTCACAAAATAGACGCGACGAGAGTTGCCCCAGCTGAGAATGTAAGTCCACAAGGGGAAAGGAAAGATCCAAAGAAGCTAGTCATTTATTTTTGTTTGTCATTTTATTTCTTTTCAGAAGGAAATTATGTGTGGTTTGTGGACGTGGGAGAGTGGCAGCAGCAGAGAGAGGTACGGAGTAGAGAGTCAGTGGTGGGAGCCGGGAGGGTCACGAAATGAAATTCAAAATCTTGGCATTATTTACCTTGCATTCGTGCAAATGTTCTCCGTACGAGTACTTTCTATTTTTTATTTTCTCTCGCCCGAATGACGACTTCATACGCAAGCTGAGAGAGAAGAGAAGGAGAAAAAGAGGGCACGTGCAATGATGGTATGGAGAAAAGGGGAAAGAGGATCCATCACGGACGCGCCGTAAGTGGAAGTGAGTGGATGGTGAGGTGAATGGTGAGAAACGGTAGTCCGTAGTGTGGGATGGGTACCCTGTGTTTATGCAGACAGCAAGCATGTTCGTGGTCCTGGCGAGGATCTCTTTAAATTCCTGGCCAAAATGACGTTTGGCATGCACCGTAACTGGGGGCTGCGAAATCGGACATGATGAGCAGATCTCGTCATGCAGACTGTATCAAGGCGTTCTTCACAGCATTGATTCATGTCGTGCTTGGTCTCAGACGGTAGTATTTTTGTGCCAAAGAAAGCTTCAGAGAAAGAAGAATTAAAGAAATACCGTGGTATGCATGGAGCAGAATTGTTATGGATGAGAGTTTACCCCTGTACAAATATCACTGCCTCGTTATGCTCTGCCACACCATGATGCACAACACTTGAAGGACTCGGATGGACAGGGGGAAAGGGGGTAATGCGCGTCGTACGGAGGGAAGGCACTTGCAACGTGTGGGGATAAAGAGAGAGTGTACATGTACGAGTACTCCGTAGACGGACAGAAAGGAGGTGAGATAATGGTGGATGGTGGGGAGGAGATGGAAAAGGGACCAGGAGAGTCCGGATAGAACAGACCAAGAAGAATGGATCATGGGTAAAAACGGACGGACCAAGGCACAAGCGCACAGAGAACAGAAAGGAAAGTTTGGTACTCTGAACGGAGTCAACTTGGACGGCGATCCCGAGGAAAAGAGGGGAGAGGGGCAGGGGAAAGTGAGCCAAGAGAAGGACGGACCCAATATCGAGGAGAACGGACCAAGAGCTACGGCGGATGAAGACAGACAACGGGGGCCTGGTGCGGCCGGTGCTTGGCCAGAAATATGGAGCAAGAAGAGAGATGCAGGCAGATGGAGTCGCATCTTGGAGGATGGGGCATCTCAGATAAACTCAAGAAGACGAGGGGTGTGCCGGACAGGCCTTTGGACATCAAGAGCCAAGACTAAGCTGCATCCGTACGGTAGTGGGAGGCAGGAGAACAGGATGTAGTTACCCCTACCCTGCTGCGCAAGAGAGGGGAAGAACGGTAAGGGGAGTACGAACGTATGGACGTCTAAGAGAACGGCAGAATAGAGGCTATTATGGGCAGGCCAAGTGGACCGGCGAGGGTGGCCAAGATCAAGTAGTGTAAGTGCTTTGGGGCTCCGGGGTTGTTCAAGTCTCATTTTGTATGGGCCTGTAATGTACGACGTAAGTTGGCAGAATAGACAAAAGGACAAAAAAACATTGAGCTCTGCATTGGCGTATTGTGGATGTAGGTTGTGGTTCTGTGCATGATGAACCGTTGACCGTTGTAGTCTAACAGAGGAACGGACCGGGATGGAGATGTGGCACAGAGTGCAAGGAGTATAAGGAGAATAAAAAAGGTACCAGACATATGTTACCAGTATTGTGGAACACCATAACATAACCCTCATGCCCGGTTTCTGTTGATTGTCTGTCCCAAGACATATGATGGAAGAAGCGGATTGAATGGTGATGACTGCCACATTGAAGAGCAGGCACTGAAGCCAAAAAGAAAAGAAAAGAGAGGGGAAGGTATGTTTGTCTCGTTTGCTATGCAGCATGATATCTTTCCGGACAAGTCGGGCAGCCACCGGGAAGAACGAGGCGACTGAAGGGAGGATCAGGTAGTTGCAGAGTGAGGTTGATGTAAGTGATACCCCCACTTATCCCAGCTTGTCTCTGTATGGAAGGCTTCTAGAAGGGAAAGGTGGGGCCAAGGAAGACCAGAGATTGCTGTCTTTCGTCTTGACTGGCGCTGTCTCTTATTTCTCGCTTTTATTGCTGATAAGAGATTTCTGGGTTTCGCTGTAGTCATGGATCCTGTGGTAGATTAAAATAAAAATTACGCGCGACAATTAGAGAGACAGAGATAAGAGACGACAAACCGCAACACAAACACCGAGCCACAAAGCAAAAAGGGCCCTGTTCGACTGCGATTGGAAATGATAAACCATAAGACGAAAAATCACAAAAAGTGAAAAAGTGAAAAAGTGAAAAAGTGAAAAAGTGAAAAAGTGAAAAAGAGTAAAAGAGAAGCCAAAAAGGGATAGGCAATCTCGCGTGATCCTGTCCTTTCTGCCACAATGAATGTCTCCCCACGTCTTTTCAGTGTGTGTGCGCCTCGGAATCGCGCAGGATGCATTACACACGACTGTGAGGTAAATATGTTTCGCGGATGCAGATTGATTGGAGATAGAGAATAGAGCAGTTCACGGGAACGATTCTAGCATCATGCTTCATGATTCTTGAGCTGTCCGCCTTTGCCTCCGCGCTCCGTTCCTGAGCAAGGCTGACATGACACAAACGATGGGGTCGTTTTACTGGCCCGTCTCGATGGCCCGTCCTGATGATCTTTCCATGCGATGTTGTGATGGACACTGCATGGCTGTGGCGACTTTATTTTGCGTGCTTTTTCTCAAGAGCGACAGGAGCGACAGATCGTCGACGGGGACTAGTCTTGCTGGAACGCACGCTTCCAATATTGAAATAACTGGAGATCGCGACACGAGAAGCAAGCAGAGCACCAACCCAAGGGACGTCGCTGACAGAATACCGCGCACTTTTTCTGCCCTTGAATTTTCTTTCCTTTTCGTTTTGATGAAGAGTCTGCGCCTCGAACGCCCTGCAGACGCCGGGGCAGATTAAGCTTTGTCGAAAAAGGCGCCGTGGGGCCTACCTCTTTCGCCTCTTCTTGCTCTGGTATCGATGTCTGGCTGGCATGTCGTTTCGGTTGTCAACGCGTTTGACTTGTTCTTTCAGGTATGTTCAGTCTGTCCAGTTTCCGTCCTTTTTGCCTTTTTGTTCGTTTGGGCTGAAGCTTGTCCGAAACGGGAACACCCCTTTCAACAAAGTGACCCACCATGCCGAGAGATAAGGGAAAGTGATGGGTGTTTTCGGCCAATGAAAGGCTCCCTTTTCCAACGCACTTTCTTGCAAAAGGAAAGAGCCAGCCCAGAACTCATGGACTCATGGGGCGGAATGGGAAAATACGGGCGCTACGGCGGCAGGTGCCCTACTGTAAGCGGCGTGGATTGCTCTTTCCCCCAGTACGATACTCTTCCTCAAAGTATTTCTCTTACAAAGGCAAAGCTTGTATCTCTACCAAACTGCCACTATAGCAGCACCCAAACGCGCCTGGCAGATCGACCCTGCCAGGTACAGCGACCACTTGCAGGACGCATGTATTTTTCTCAGAAGCCAAAAAGGAAGGCACCAAATACCCATAAAAGAGAAGAAAAGAAGAAGAAGAAGAAGAAGAAGAAGAAGAAGAAGAAGAAGAAGAAGAAGAAAGCTCCCGCCAGCTTGCACCACCCGCACCGCGGTCTGCCTCGTTCGTTACCTGTCTCGTCCTTTCTTGTCCGTCCTCGCTGGCCCCTGGTCCTTGCACACCTAGCCCTTGCACTTGGTCCGGGCGCCCGCAAAGCACAACAGAGATAAGGAAACAGCAGGCCTCGATTTGTTCGATTGATTTTTTGCAGGACCGACTTGCCTCGGGGAAGACAAGGAGGACGAGGACAAGCGACAAGACATTTCGTTTCTAGGACACTGCTTTGAACAGTTCACAGTGGACAGGAAAAATGGATTCGCGTAAAATGATCCCGTGCCTCAGTACGTCGTAATAATACATCATCCAGCTGTCTTTCTTTGTCTTGTCTCTTCGTTGATGTCTTCCAGCTCTCACTGGCCTGTCATCCCGCGCGCGGAAACATACCACCCACTCACACACTTTAACTTTGAGGAGGTTATTCCTGTTCGTCTGGTTGGCGAGGCGGTCGTTTCTCTCGTTCCGCTGTGGGCACTGACTGAGAAAGGGATGCAGGCAATGAGTTTATTGGTTTTTGATTTTATTCCTTTTCTGTTTTATTTCCCTTTGATTTTGTTTATTCTTCCTTTCAACGGGCCCTTGAGATGATCCCATGCTAGTGCCCGTCGGCAAGAGCGACGCCACGGACTGCATGTTCTCCATCGTGATGGGGTGGTGATGAAAGCGAAGGAGGTGAAGAGACTTAAAGGAGGAGGATGTGGACATGAACAAGGTTGACCACTGCGTACGCACTCAAACACAGGATGTTCTAAAACAGGAACCCCCACGGTGCCCCAGGGGACTCCGGGGATAATGGTTTGTCTCCTCTTGTCCCGGTCAAAAGCCCTCGATGCGAAATCCTTTGGATGCTTGTGTTTTTATTTTTATTTTTGGTGCTCGCATCTTACAAGCCAGCAATAGCGTCGTATAGTGGTGATTTTTGACTGTCGTACAGATGACTCCCGTATTGTCCCTGCTCCGGGCCCTGGCAAGCCCTGCACGTAATGGGGGATGCACCAGAAGGATCAGTGGTCAGCAACTGCATCCTGGGGGACTGGGAGGATGAGAGTGAGAATGGCTTGAGTAGTCCACTGCAAAGAGAAAGAAAATGCAGGATTCAGGAACAGGCGCACATGTGCACCATGAGCTAAGAAAAGACCTCGAAGAGCGAGACGACAAAATGCAAGACAAAGCGTGTGACCAAACACATCATGAGCAAGCTCGCAGAGACTAAATCAACACACACAATCAGATAGCATCTTCACCGCTTCTCGATATGACAAGTATTCAGTCTTGAATCTAAGTGGTGATGCACTTTTCGTTGACGGCCATGACTGACACATCGACATCGCCATCTCGAGATAGAAAACGAATCGAATGGCCCCAATGAATTCTCCCGTCTTCGCCCAGACAAGGCCGTGCAGCCTTTCCACTTTGACTTGGCAACTTGGCAGCTAGACTACCCCTCCTGCTCGCTGCCTCCGCTTCGGCTGCAGGGCTGCGCAACACGATGCAATGATAATATCCCGGAACAGGCATTGTTTTGGAGGTTTGGTTTGTGGGTTTTGTGGTTCTTGGGTTCTTGGGCTCTTGGATTCTTGGGGCTGTTCTTGGGTTGCTGGACCTCTTTCTATGTCGTCCGTGGCCGCTTGTCTCGTTGTGTGGCGTGGGCTGTCTTGTCCCCGGAATTTCCATTATTCACTATCAGCTCGACATACAGTCCGTATCGAGGCCAGGCAAAAGCTTCAAGACAAAGAAGCTTGGACCTAGGCCAGTTTCACGCAGCTGGCATACAATTTCACAGCGAAACACTCTCTCTTGATCTCTCTTGTCTCTTTGCTCCTCCGAATCCGCGCTGTCCCATTCGTCCCATTTGTCTGTGTCGTTTCTTATCTTTGCGTCCCACTTGGGGCTGGACACTGGCGGCTTGGCAAAAACACCACAAACAGCAGCCAAATGGCCCCCCCTGTCCACCATTAACACCAATTCAACCCATAAACGGGGGGGCCTACCCGTGTTATTAGTGGTGCTAGTGGTCCTCGTTGGCCTTGTGGGTTTGGCTGTCTGCAATCAGGAATCCTCTTTGTAGAAAGAAATACACATCGTCCCAGACTGCACGCCGATATGGCACGTTATCCATTATCTGGCGAATTTAAGGATCTAGGCTTAAACCGCTAACAACTAACACAGGAAGGAAAAGAAAAGAATAGTCAAATACGTCGTACACTACTAAATCCACACGAAAAAAAGACCCGATAATCTTATCCGCTGGCAACTGGGCCTGGGACCACACGCCCTCCGTCCCTCGCAGCCCCGTCCTGCGTCGTATGGGAGGTGGGAGGTATGGAGACCATGCTCGGCGGGCGCGTGTCTGGTCATGGCCACTCCGTAGCCCGGTCGATGTCTTGTCCCCTGCGTGTCTCTCTATGTGTGTCTCTCTTCCCCAGTGTCGTTCCGTCTCTCGCCATCGCAAAAATATATATATCGTTTAATTGTCCCCTACCCATCACCACTTCCCATCCCCATTTTTTCTATTTCTATTCCTCATCCCCCCTTCGTTTTTGTCTCTCCAGGCTTCCTTCTATTCCTTCTTCCCCTTCTTTCCTCGGAAGATCGTCATCAAACCCTAAACCTGGTTGTCCCATTTTTGTCAATGAGCATCTGTTCTTTGAAAAAGGGTTTCTCTTCACGACTCTCATTAATACCTTTTTGATTTCTTTTTTTCTCCGCACCTCCTCGACAACAACTTCTCTCTAACAACAACGACCACCAACCGCCAAAATGTCTGCCGGACCCCTAGAGGTGTACAACGGCACTGCCGGCGTCGCCGACAACGGCGGCGACTCGCTGACTTCTGACCTCAACGTCTACTACTCCTCCGGCGACTTCGCCTGGATCATGACCTCGGCCGCCCTTGTGCTGCTCATGATTCCTGGTGTCGGCTTCTTCTACTCTGGCCTGGCCCGCCGCAAGTCTGCGCTGTCTCTCATCTGGCTGTCCATGATGAGTATAGCTGTAGTCAGTTTTCAATGGTTCTTCTGGGGATATTCCCTTACCTTCTCGCACACCGGCAGCTCCTTCATTGGTGACCTGACCAACTTCGGTCTGATGAAGACCCTCGGCCAGCCTTCGGTCGGCTCCTCGAAGATCCCCGATCTCCTCTTCTGCCTGTACCAGGGCATGTTCGCCGCCATTACGTGAGTTTCCCTTTTCAATAAAATATCACACTCGATACTGTTTACTAACAACGCACGACTCTTAGCCCCGCCCTCGCCATTGGTGCTGCCGCTGACCGCGGTCGCATGCTTCCCTGCATCGTTTTCATGTTCATCTGGGCCACCATTGTTTACGACCCGATTGCCTACTGGACCTGGAACGCCAACGGCTGGACCTTCAAGCTCGGTGGTCTCGATTTCGCCGGTGGTACGCCCGTCCACATCTCGTCGGGTGCCGCTGCCCTCGCCTACTCGCTGATGCTCGGCAAGCGTACTGGCTACGACAAGAACGCCGGTCTCCCTTACCGCCCCCACAACGTCACCCACGTCGTTCTCGGCACTGTCTTCCTCTGGGTCGGCTGGTTCGGCTTCAACGGTGGTTCCGCTCTGGGCGCCAACATGCGCGCTGTCATGGCCTGCATTGTCACCAACCTGGCTGCCTCGACTGCCGGTATCACTTGGTGTCTGCTTGATTACCGCCTGGAGAAGAAGTGGTCGACTGTTGGTTTCTGCTCTGGTGCTATTGCCGGTCTCGTTGCCATCACCCCCGCCTCTGGTTTCGTCCCTGCCTGGTCGGCCGTCATCTTCGGTATTATCGGTGCCATTGTTTGTAACTTTGCCACTAAGCTCAAGTTCTACCTTGGCATTGACGATGGCCTCGATATCTTCGCCGAGCACGCCGTTGGCGGTATGGCTGGCAACATCCTGACTGCCTTCTTTGCTGCGTAAGTTGTCCCCTTCTCCTTCTTCCACGAGGACTTTGATTGATTTCGATTCGAATTAAAACTAACAATCACTACAGTGACTACATTGCGCACCTTGACGGCTTCACCGAGATCCCCGGTGGCTGGCTCAACCACCACTGGATCCAGCTCGGCTACCAGCTGGCCGACTGTGTCTCCGGTTTCGCCTACTCCTTCGGCATGACCTGCATCATCCTCTTCCTCATGAACCTTGTCCCTGGCCTGAGCCTGCGTGTCACCGCTGAGGAGGAGGAGCTTGGTCTCGATGATGCCCAGCTTGGCGAGTTTGCCTACGACTACGTCGAGCTTGCCCGCACTCCCTCGGAGCACATCAACGGCGAGTTCGTTGCCAGCACCCCCGCCAGCGTCCATGAGGGCAAGGAGACCGCTGCCCCCGTTTAAGCGGTTCGCCACTATCAACCAACCTACTTTACTCTCTCGACTGATACCTGTTTCTCTATGAGAAACACTTGTTTCCTTTTAATTTGTTACCATCATTTCCCTTTTTTGATATCTCCTTTTCCGCACTTGTTTTTTTGTTTGTTTTTGGGTTGACGACATAGAAAGTGACGGCTACTATTTTATTTTTCCTGTTTTTATTTTCAACGTATATATTATACCACAGACTCGCCAAACAAACGGGGAGGAAGAAAGCACATCTTTTATCAAAAGAAACCCTTTTTGCACACTTGACACCACGAGACATGAAAAAAAGAGAATGAGACACAAGCTGCTTTTATGTACTTGTATTATTCTTATGATAGCTTGAAGCCAATTCAGTTATCTCGCTTATTTCACTTCGCAGTCACTCTTTTGTTACTATTTTCTATATGCGCTGTGCCCTTCTCTTTTTATCACACGTCTCTGGTGCTCTTGTGCCCTCCCTTAAAAGCAGGAAGATGAAGAAAAAGGCGGCTTACTTTTGTCATCGACTCAGAAAATGCGGACAACAAAACACGTCGGGATGAGAGAAAGAAGGAAATGGCGGATGAAGAGAAGGAGTACTCCCATATACCCAAACCCCCCAGCTTTCTTTCGCTCACCAAAAAGGACCCTATGATGAGGAGGGAAGAAGCGTGTCTTTTTGTACAGCCAGGATGCCGCATCTTTTCCATAGACTTTTTTCTTTTATTGTAATTTCTTATTTATTCCTGGGGAAAACCTGTCTTGATCTGCCTCTGTGCTCCTCTTTGAATGATGCAATGAACATTTGTAACGCAATACATTAGAAGCGTTCCTCGAGTCGGCAGTTTACTCAACCAACAGGATCTATCATTCGCCGACAAATGATCTGATTTCGAGGATTAAAAGTTCACAAGAATATTATATCTTGCCGTGCCTTGAAAACTCACCGCCATTTCACTCTCGGTTTACCTTGTTTTATCTTCGCGCTCACTTCTCACTCACTTCACTTTCACGATGTTCACGAGCAGGTTCACGTGATGACTAATATTCGCCATCCAGCCAAATATGGTCTAGCGCTTTCCTCGAAACCCAACAAGGCCCACTCGTCCTCGCACGTTGGCAAAAAATTATGGCTGTCTCGTTGATCTTATCGGCCATCCATTTTTTTCGCGCTCCGCAATTAACTTTCGCATCGCATCGATCACGGCACGACACGACACGGCACGACACGACTCTCGACACGCTGCGATAACGCACACAACGACCAGACCGCGTCAATGAGCAGCGAATAGCGCCTGCTTTATCATTCATCGACACAACCTCTCTCATGTCCAACTATTATCCTCCGCCGCCAGGCACCGGTGGCGGGCAGCACACGTCGCTGCCGCCACGCCCGCAGCTCGACTTCCGCCCTCCCAACGGTCCCGGCGGCAACAACGGTGGTGGCCGTGGCGGTGGCCGCGGTGGCCGCAACCGTCACGGACGCAACCGTGACAACAACAACAGCAACAGCAACAACAACGATCGTGGCGGCAACAATGATCGTGGCAACAATCTGCCTTCCCGTCCACCACCCGCTCACCAGTTTGGAGGAGGAGGTGACGGCGGCCGCGGTGGCGACTTTACTTTCCGTGCCGATAAGCCGGTCGGTGTTCAAGAAGCACAGCAGCGCGGCGGTGACCGCTACACACCCCGCGATTCTTCAAGGAGAGACCAGGGCAGAGACCGTGGCGGTCGCGACTCTCGTGATTTCCGCGACCGCGACCGTGATCGCAGAGGAGGTCCTCCAGGCGGTGGCCGGCCACAGCAGTACGGAGGCGGTGGCGGTGGCCGCAGAGGTGGACGTGACAGCTACAACCCAAGCAGCAACCGGCGATATGGTGGACGTGGTGGCGGATACGGCACTAACTTTGCCGATCTGCGCTTCCTGGCTGCCAACCGGCCCATCCTCAAGCAGAGCGACGGCTCCGCTGGCGGCATTATCCAGGACTTTGTCAAGGACAACAACGCGGGCACAACGTACCTCAATCTGGATGATCTGTCCGATAGCGACGAGGCAGAGATGGACATTTCGGGTGACGAGGATGGCGACGATATCAAGCGGGAGGACGGCACATCGGCCCCGCCGCGGAAACGCGCACGGATCGGTGTCAAGGACGGCGACGAGGCGCCCAAGTGGTCCAACCCGGACCCCTACACAGTTCTGCCGCCGACTGAAAGTGGCGTTGTGCGCAAAAAGGACGTCGTGCAGCTCATCCGCAAGGCACGCGTGCAGGGCGAGAAGGCGGCCGCTGCCACGTCAGGCGATACGGAAGAGTTTATTTCATGCGGCTTTGACAGCAGCAGCGAGGAAGAGGGCGAGGCTGATGAGGCTGTTGGTGCTTCTTCTTCTTCTTCTAAACGCGGTGGCGCGAACGCGGACGCAAAGGCCGGCAGTCTTCTCGACAGAATAGGAAGGAACGGCAAAATGGCCGAGGCGGGCGACGCGTCGGGCTCACAGAGCTCCTCTGTTACTACTGGTGCAAACAACAACAGCCAAACAAACAACAGCAACATCAAATCCGACCACGTCGCACCACCGTCCGACGCACCCAAGGGCCCGCGTGCTGCTACACAACAGAACAAGAATAACGGCAAGAACGTCAAGAACCCCGCACTGCCCACGCCCTCGTCGCTGTCGTCGGAGCTCAGCACCACCCGCAAACGCACCCACGACGACCAGCTTAAACCCTTGCTGCTGCCGGACCATGCCATCCTGAAAAAGGCCACCAAGATGCCTGTTGGTGGCTACATCCTGCCCATGTGGCAGGTCAAGAGCCGCGAACCGCCCTGCCCCTGGCTGCACGACGACCATGCCGCCGACACGAGCCACATGGGCGTCTGGCTGCACAAGGAGATTGTCGACTTTTACGAGTTTATCAGCCCGCGCAGCTTTGAGCAGGCCCTTCGTCAGTCGCTGCTGGACGACTTGGAGGCCATGGTGCGCAGGCGCTTTCCCAACGGCCGCATCCACTGCTTCGGCAGCTTCATGTCTGGGCTCTACCTGCCCACGGGCGACATGGATATTGTCATGTGCTCAACCCAGTTCCTCAGCAATCGCGCGCCTGTTTTCAGCAAGAAGAACCATCTCTTTAAGTTCGGCGCGTTCCTGTGCAGCAGCAACATGGCCGAGCGCGAGCACCTCGAGCACATCACCAAGGCCAAGGTGCCGCTGGTCAAGTACATTGACCTCAAGACGGGCCTGAAAGTTGACGTGTCCTTTGAGAACATGAATGGTGTTATTGCCAACAAGACGTTCCTCAAATGGAAGGAGCAGTTCCCGGAGATGCCGATCCTTGTCACCATGATCAAGCAGTTTTTGACAATGCGCGGGCTCAACGAGCCTGTTAACGGCGGCATCGGCGGGTTTTCCGTCATTTGCCTGGTCGTCAGCATGCTCCAGCTGATGCCGCCCATGCAGACCAAGGATATGGAGGGCCAGAACCACCTGGGCGACCTGCTGATGCACTTCTTCGACCTCTACGGCAACAAGTTCAACTACGAGCAGACTGCCATCTCCATGAACCCGCCAGGCTACGTTGCGAAGGTATGTCGACGGTTCTAACTAGCCTTGCTTTTTATTTATTTATTTCCTTTCCTTTCCTTTTGCAGCTGCGCACACGTACTAACACACTCCAGGCCAAGGTTCGTCACTTCGTGTACAAGAACCCCGACCGCTTGTCCATCATCGACCCCAACAACCCAGAAAACGACATTTCAGGCGGCTCCAAGAACACGTCCGCCATCATGCGTGCCTTCTCTGAAGCATTTGAGTCGCTCCAGAGACGCATGATGGACTTGGCTAAGCTGACCACTGACGCACGGGCCGGCCAGAGCATCCTCAGTGTCGTGCTCGAGGGCGACTACTCGACCTACCGTTCGCAGCGCCAGTACCTTCGCGACCTCTACGTCCGCCAGTACAACCACGAGCCGAGCGACTAGGCACAATGTGCTTTCAATCTTGGTATCCGTTTCATTCTTTGTCATTGGGCCGGCGTTCGGAGGGGGTGCATTCTCGCTGTTTTCTCGGAACCACGTTCAATGCGGTCACCATTATTTGCGCGTCTGGCGTTACGGTTGTTGTTGATTTGCTCTAATCCACCTGCCTGGTTTTGTTTTGTTTTGTTTTGTTTTCATGACATGATTGGTGGTGGGAGGAGAACATAAGGGGGCGTAGGACGGTGGATGGCTCATTGCATGGCGATACCCTTTGCATGACCGCGGGTTGTTCTCATTTCACTGCATTGCATTTCTATTTCCATTTCGGTTACTTCACATGGTCGATTTCACTAGCATTTTGCTTGGCCTGCCTGATTTATGGGCAACACAACAAAGAGGGCCCCTTGTTATTTTAACTCGCTTTCCACAGAAGAGGACAGCGTTCGATGTGCGCGCGGCACCTGCACTTTTCCCACCGAAAAACAAAGGGGGACGACACACCCGACACTGTCCTCAACCCTACTACCAAAGTTTGGCATTTGGCCAGAGAACAGAAATCTACTTTTTTTTTTTGTTCTTCTTTTTTTCCATCTCTCCCCCCCCCTTCCCTTTCTCTGCTCACCCCCTCTTGCTGTCACTGACATACTAGGATGACAGCCGTGATTTCGGACGGACATGTGGTTGGTACTTCTTCTTCCACAGACACAATTCACTAACACAATCTGCAGGCTCACAAAAACAAAACTCTGCTTCATTGTCGAAAGAGACAAAGCAAACACACATTTTTAACGTGGTTTCGGGTCTCTGTCTTTTTCAGTGTCTCAACATTATTGTGTCACTGGGAAAGCAGAGGGCTGTCGCCATCTCTTCTCACTGCATGTCTGGACCTTGCTTTGTCTGGCTGCGGGGAGTAGAGGCTGCATCCTGCCATCGAAATATAGCTGCGGGCGGAAGTCAATATATTGACATGTTCGCGCCTTCCCCCGACCCGTTCCCGTCTCCCCAGGTAATCCTGCCCTCGCAAATACCAGAAACCAAAAGACAGAGAAGGCGCGATTGAGAGCTTCTTCCCAACATCGACAACACTCGCGCCTTCCTTTCATCTCCAAAACAATGAAGCCTCTAATTTCGTAGTTCACCGTCGCCGTTGCGCCCTGTATCCTACTACTCACCATTTTCCCCGTACAGAGTCAACGGGCCGGCAGCGGCGGCTGCCAGAACGACACGCTCGGCCTCGCTCACGGCTTCACATTATTATCGACCCGCCACTTCACCGCCGATCTTGTCAAAGATACATAGGTTTTAGTCTCTCTCAAGAGAGCCAGTGGAGCGTCGTCAACATCATCACCCCCATCCGACTTTCTTCAACAGCACCATCCTTGCCAGTGCCGACTTGGGGTCGACCGTCGACGCGGGTATTATCTACACTGTGTCGTTCTCAAGTTCTTTGACGAACGGTGTTTCTGTGACACTGGGGCAGCGAGAAGACGGTCCCCAAGCAACAGCGGCTATCATTTGGCTGGAGATAACGCCAAGGTCAGCTGCCCAAGCCAAATTCACCATCAGCCTTGAACAACAGCACGATACAGCTGTCATACGGTCTCGGTGTGGATGGCAGGTGCCTCAACAAGTGAAATCACCAGTCACAGCTACGATCATGGCGTCTTGTTTTGGCGTGAGATTTTGGTCGTGTCATGTTTCCGTGTATCTCATCATCAAACGCACCATATACCAGTAAACAGACCCAAAGAAAGGAAATGCGTGACCCCAATGGTATAAAAAGGAAAAATGATGTATGGTACAAAAATGGCCCCCGTCGCAGTAGCTCAGCCACTAGCGACGTATGTGAAAAGTTTTGTTTTTGTTGTCTGTCTGTCTTGTCTTTCAGCAGTAGTGTTTTTTACCTCTCCTATTTTGTGTCCCCGATGTGTTCCCAGAACCAAACATGTGTGCATAAGACAAAAGTTGTAAGATGTACAAAGAAGTTGGAAGAGAAAGGAAATTGTGTGTGATACAAGTACATGCATCGGTCGATCAAGTTAATGAGAAACCGTGCTGGATATTGGATACACCTAGGCAGCGCAAGTAAAGTCACAGCTGAGGCCGGCCTGGGTCGTCACCAGCTGGGCCTTGCACAGAGCGGCACCGCTGGCCTGCTCGACACAGCAGCCTGAAGCACAATCGGCCGAGCTGAAGCACTGGCCCGTAATGAACTGCGAGGCGCTGCCGGTGCCAACGTTCTGGCTGCCAGCGAGGCTGGAGTCGACAGTGCACTGCGCCGATCCAGCCACGCCAGTGGTCGCACCAGTGCTGGAGGTCGACGAAGTGCCGGCGTTGCTGCTGGATGAGGTCGAAGTCGAAGTCGAAGACGAAGCAGTACCGCCAGTGCAGCTCGAGTCGCAAGTCAGACCGGCCTCCTCAGTGACAAGCTGGGCCTTGCACAGCGAGATGCCGTCCGACTGGAGCACACAGCAGCCCGAGGCGCAGTCAGCCGAGGTGAAGCACTGGCCCGTGATAAACTGAGTACCGGAGCCGGTGCCGACGTTCTGGCTACCAGGGAGAGTGTCGTCGATGGCGGGGCAGGTACCGCCCGAGGTCGTGGCGGCAACGTTGGTGGCAGACTGGGAAGCAGCAACATCCGAAGAAGACGAGGTGCTGGTGGAGCTAGAAGCCGAGCCGGAGCAAGAGAAGTCGCAAGTCAGGCCGGCCTCCTCAGTGACAATCTGGGCCTTGCAGAGAGCAGGGCCGCTGGCCTGCGCAACACAGCAGCCCGAAGCGCAATCGGCGGCACTAAAGCACTGGCCGGTAATGAATTGAGCACCCGAGCCGGTACCGACGCTCTGGCTACCGGCCAGGCTGGTGTCGACAGTGCACTGGTCAGCAGAGCCGGTGGTGCTGGAAGTAGACGTAGAAGCGACGGCTGGAGTCGAGGCCGCAGCAGTCGAGGTGGCAGCAGTGGAGCTGCCACCGTCACCGAAACCGCAGCCGGCCTTTCCGTTGACGTTACCGACATCGATGCCGGAGCAGATACCGGTAGAGGCGCCACCTGCGATGAAGGCGCAGCAAGACTGGACGACTGCCTGACTACAGTCAGCAGTGCTCAGGCAGCCACCGGTGATGAACTGGAGGCCCTGGCCATTGCCAACATTGTTGGCGCCGTTCGGGTCAGGGGTGATGGGGCTAGGAGCAGCCATGGCGATGGCAGCAACTGTTGCGTGTTAGTGGTTGGTATGGTTAGCCTTATAAGAAAAGGAAGGATGGACGTACATGCCATGAAAGCAGCGAAACAGCGAGCCATTTTGATTGAAGGGGGTTGTTGGGTTGTAAAAGATTGAAAAAAAATACTATAGAAAGATCTAGGCCGTAGGTAAACAAAAAAGTGCGCTGGTAAAAAGAGTGTTAAAACAGGTTTGTAAAAATATATGTTTGAAATGACACCGGGCCAAAAGAATGAAAAAGTGAAGTTGAGAAGTGAAAATAGAAACGAAAAGGAAAGGCAAACTGAAGAAGTCTGATGATGTCAAAAGAGTGAGGTGAAGAGAGAGGGGAAACAAAAAAGAGAGATCGATGGAAGGTGCGGATCATAGCAACCTTATATATCGAACGTCGACATCTGCTCATCCCAAAAGGGAAACCGCGAGGTGTGTTCATGCCGTCCGTGGTCATCGCCGCAATCATCTGCAAATCTGACCATGCAACTGTAACTCTTCCCCCACCCCCCTCTGCCCTTCTTCTTCTCCTCCTTTTGCCTCTCCACCAGGCTCGCATACCCCTGGAGACACATCATTGCCTCGAAGATCTACCTCAGATCATTGGGAGGCTGAGCCAGCCAGGGGCTGACGGAAAGGTACGGAGTACGGAGCGGAGACAGAAAAGAGAGAAAAGGGGACCAGCAAGACAGCCAAGGGGGGTCGGACGACAGCCAGAATCAGACAGGGACAATGGGGACGACAGCCCCAAGTTAGGACAACTTGGTGCAACTCTAGACAGACTCTCGGCGGCAGAAATGGGCGGCAGTCTGTGCGGTGACGATGCAGTTACTGTAGCAGGTTGCACGGGGAAAGTTGAGGTGCGGGGGCTGTGTGTGGGTATGGGAGGTGGTGGTGGTGGTGGAGGTGGCCAAAAGAGGATGACCCGAGAGAGGGGGGAAGCAGAAACAGGAGAAGGGGATAGGGAATGGGATAAGGGGAGTCTGAATAAGACATACAAAAGAAAAGGCACACAAAAAGAAAAAGAAACCAAGCCTAACGGCCTTGTCATACGCACCCATGGCGAGAGTGTTTCTTGTTACTCCGAACGCCTTTCCATCTTGGCTTCATGGAACTTCAATGGCTCCATCTGGGCCGAGTCATGCAACCCTAGGCCACAAACAAGGACCATAACGGCGACCTCCCCTGGGCAAATCATAAGGGTCTTCCCGTTCACCTTCCATATGAGGAAATACCGGATGCAAACATCGGCGGCTTCTTCAGTCTCCCTGAGAAGTAGCTTCGTCAAGGATGTTGTGAGTATCGAGGGTCTTGAGGCTGAGATGCTAGAAGGGAAAAATAAATACATGTTGATACATGTTGATACAGATGGCTGTCAGGAGCGGCCATTGAGATGAAGTCGTCCTGTCCGGTCAGACCAGAGTTTGACTAGACATCAGCCAAGACGGAATGAGTAAGGTAAAAACATCCGAAGTAATGACAATAGGAAAAAATGAAGTAAAAGAAGAGGTGGCAGAAGACAGAAGAGCCATCGCCACTCTCATGCGGCCCGGGTAGCATATTGTTCGTGTTTAGGCATAACGTGCAAGGCAGTTCAGCATCGAGTAGAAACACGAGGAAGGCACACTTTGCGTAATGTGCATTTTTTTTGTCGTCTCTTTTGCCTTCAGACGACGATTATTTGTTTCTGGGTCGCGGTCTGAATGTTTGGATGTTTGCCTGCGTTGCTGCTTGTTTCTTGTGTTTCCTGCGTTTCGATCGCTCTTTCCCTTCCCTTCCCGCCCCGCGCTGACGATATACGACGACGTATGCCCATATTTTATGGCGTCCCAACGTTGCATTTCATGGAAGGTACGAACGACAAACGTCGCAATGCATTATTGAAACTCTCGCCTCTTCCTTCCTTTTTTTCGTTTTTCGACTTGCAAGTTCGAGGTCCTCGTTCTGCGCACAGTAAGAGAGAAAGAACGATCGGGTTCCATGTCGTTGCGACAGGTGCCCCACAAGCTCGAACCCAAGCTTTTGGGGACCCATGCTCCGTTGTTGACTTTGTCGCCTGTTTGGGTTAGCGTCAGCCCAAGCAGTGCGCACACTGCCCCCTTCCCACACACTTCAAACCTTATCCCCTGCTCCCCTGCTCCCCTGCTCCCCTGCTCCCCTGCTCCCCTGCTCCCCTGCTCCCCTGCTCCCCTGCTCCCCTGAAAAAATGCGCATACTCAGTACTCCGTAGAACGTTTGACATAGCGCCGGCCAGAGCTTGCATCCAAGACCGCTGAATCTGCCAAAATGACCCGAGACTGCCAGAAAGGCCGCTAAATCTTATCCTCTACAGCAGCCCCTGCACGTCACCCAAAAACACTGGTGCGTC
Source organism: Sporothrix euskadiensis (assembly GCA_019925375.1). NCBI lineage: Eukaryota > Fungi > Ascomycota > Sordariomycetes > Ophiostomatales > Ophiostomataceae > Sporothrix > Sporothrix euskadiensis. The sequence continues at coordinate 39,608 of JADHKQ010000045.1, forward strand.
GGGTTTGATTGCTCCCTCAGAACCCTGTTCTCAAACCTTATGAGCCGCAAGAGCCTCGACCCCTTCTTTTCTCTTTTCTCTTTTCTTGGGACAGCTCTCTTGGAAAGAAGAAGCCAAGCACGGTCCACTGGCATCTAGGCTTTTTTTTTTTTCTTCTTCTTTTTTTGTACTCGACATCGCGACCCCCGTCAACGGCCTTGACATTCCGGGCAGCTCTGGCCGATCATTGAGGCTTCCCTTGTTCTTCCTTTTTGTTCTGTGTATGATTTTTGAGTTGTTCTTATTGAAACTCTTATTCGGTTTAGGCCTCTTTCTATGCCTCTTTCGGTCTGCCCACTATGATCTACTTGAACAACTGCGCCTCAACATCGTAGATCTTCTCGACGGTCATGGCCGATGGCGGTGCAATCGTTCATCAGAATTCACTTGCAGATGAACGCCAGTTTGTCTTTTTCATCCTCTTATTATTTTCATCCTTCTTTCAATATAACTTTGTCTCTAATTCTACTTGTATGCTCTGCTAGCTAGCTGTCTGTCATGTCTGCCATCCGTCTTTCTTGCATCTCAACTTTGCAGGCTGTTTCGCATAATGCGATGAAACATTCCTGCTTCTTCCAGCTCGTACACCACATTCCCAGGCACGGTGTCTTCATAAGGTGCGTTTCTTGTCATTTCCTACTTTCTGTACGGGTATTCTACCGAGTCCCGCGCAGGATACGACGACGGCGTTACTAAAAACAAAAATGTTTTGAGATTCGGAACAGGGCGACAAAAACAGCTTAGAAAAGGGGAGAAGGGGTCTTGTCTTGGGCCTCCCAGCGGTGGGCAGAATGTAACTCTGCAAATATGCCCACACCAAAAACTCCACATCTCAGTCTCTGACAGAGCTGGCCTTGGTCTCTACACAGTATGTGCATGTACGATTTGACCAGGAGCGTTGTTTGTCATGTGAATTTTGTTACACAGAGGACAGGGTTTTTAGTTGCTCCTTTCTAGAAAAGATGTCGAAACAAGCAGACGGAACGTTACGCAAGCTCTTGAGCATTTAATTACCGTCAGGATGTGTAAAGCAAACTATTGCATTTTGGCTCTGTCCCTGGCCGCCGTTCTGTCTCAACTACGACACATGAGTGTCATTAGCTGGAATGGCCGGTGACAAACCTGTGCATACACAGCTACTTGAATAAATAAGCATATCACGTCTGAAGGTAGTTCGTACTGCTCAACACAGAAAGTTACACGTTTCCATCAATTGCCTTCCGCAAGACGGCTTGCTAAGCGCTATCAATCAAACTGGAGCTGTCCCGAACGCAAAATCGAGACATTACTGAAGAGATGCCAAAAACGCTGATAGTCGTATTACCGCTGTATAATATGCCAATCTAGTAATTCCATCTCCATTCCTCCTACTCTCTTGCCACTACTCGTGTGCCCTTGCCTCGTGCGCGCTCGCCGGGTTTGGTGACCCGGCCTGCAGCCACGGCGCCCAGCCGGTGGTTCAGGCTCTTCTTAGCCGACGCGCCCACTCTCAGCCCCGCCACTGCGGCCGCCACTTCGGCACTGCCCTGCCCACCGCCTTCCTTCTTTTTCTGAGCAAACTTGAATTTGCTGCTATCAATCTTGGTCAGCTCGGGCGGCGCGCCCACGACGCCGTGGATGCCCGCGCGCACCGTGCTCTTGGTGGCGGCACCGCGCTTACGGTTGAACTCGGCCCAGACGTCATCGTCGGCGGCGCCGTAGTTGTTGGCGCTGCCACCGGCACCCAGCTTGCGCTTCTTCTTGCCGCCGGCCCCCTGTTTGGTGGCCAGCCCCTGCTGGAAGTCGAGGCGCCATTTGACACCCAAGGTCTCATCGAGTTCGGCGTCGCGCTCTTCGGCTTCTTCACGGGCGTCGGCTTCGCGTTCCTTGATGCGGACGTCGTCCTGGCGCCATTGATCGTAGAGTTTGTGGAGCTTGCGTTCCTGCTTTGTGCGGTAGACCTTGGCAATACCCAGCGGGTCTTTGCCGCCGGCGCCACCGGGTGTAGACTTTTTGATGAGGCCCGAGAGCGGAAGGGCGGCATCGACACGGGAGTTGAACTCGGACAAACGCTCGCCGGGCCGGATAGTGAGGCCGACAATAGCAGCCTTCTCAGCAGTGGTCGTAGCCGCTGCCGCTGCCGCCGCTGCTGCTGCTGTCTCGGTCGCCTCAGCCTGTTCTTCCTTGTCGTCCTCGCCCTCGGCGGCTGCAGTGGCCGCTCTCTCTTTGGCCAACCGCGCCTTCTTCTGCTTCTTGGTCTCCACAATTCCCGTATCCTCGCCAGCACGCACGCGTTTCCCGCCGGCCAGCGACATTAGCCGCCGGAACGCGCGCGGTGTATCATGGCTGGCCTTGGTGCTGGCGCTGACGCTGTCCTTGTTGGCCTCGCGCTTCTTTTTTGCTGCAGCGGCGGCGGCGGCAGCAGCTTTGACAGCCTCTTTGCGGGATTTTCCCTTGAGCTCCGGGTTGTTGTTGATGCTTTCGGTGGTCCTGTCCTTTTTGGACTTTGTCGTGCTCGTTGTCTTGGCCGTGGACTCGGTCTTTGCAGGTTTTGTCGGTAGCGGACGGGCGATGCGGTCTGGGGGAAGGTCGTAGCTGGAGAGGTTAGTGGGGGTTCAATATAGGTACCAAGTCAGCGAGTTCTTACATGGACGAGTCCTGGTCCCGCCGGGTGTGTTTGTGAGGCATTGTGAGAGGTTGTAGAGAGTTCGGATGGAGGAGAAGGACGAGGGGGAAGACGGCAGTCGGTCGACGGAAAGTGCGCAATAAGAGCGCCGGTTTTACTGTCGCACGGGCAACGAGTGAGAATGCGGCTGTTTCAACTTTGGAGAGTGTGTGTATTCGTATGCGCCTGCTGTATGGTGTCGCGGGAGTTGCGCGTGTTGACTCGCGTGTGGGTGGTTGTTGAAGATGCCAGAAAAAGAAGCTTATCGTAAATTTTTTGGCAGAAAAGTTGTTATCGATAAGATTGTCTGCGGCAGTGCTGTTCCACTTTATCCTGAGATGTTTTAGCGCATAATCCTGCTATTTAGACAGTAGCTCCAGGCTAGTCTGGGTACTGTTCGCTACTGTAGAATCAGTGCTAATAACCGATTGACACCTCTTCTCTCTCTCACGGTCTAGACCTCGTCAACCAAGAACGGAACATAACCACGTTCACTCGTTTCGACTGCCTCGCTACGGGATCCAAAACCGTAACAGTGATATCACCGACAAAAGCGAGAAAATGGCGGCCAGTCTCGTTTAGTGTAGCACAAAATATGCACTGTCCGGCGGATAGGACAAGACGTCGAGATGTCTATACCGCAGCTTCTATTCGAAGCAGAAATAAGTTTCGAGACAAGCAGCAAGGTCGAGGGAGATCTAGACTTGATATTTCACAAAGCAATCTAATTTGTCTTTATGGGCTAGCCAGAATACTCGCAGATATTTCCCAAAATCATCACCTCTGACCGTTCCGTTCAAGAACCCGGAAAACTTGTGTAACGGCGAGATGCCGGAAATGAATCGTGAGATAGATACGCAAGAAAATCTCAAGGTGGTACTAATGGTGCAGCATGCAAAAGGAATAAGAGTAGGTACTCTAGCCATGTCGTCAGTGTTTAAAGGGTCGAGATGTTTCCATAATTTATGTGCTCAAATGTCACATCGGATCTTATTCTTTCAGCAGAGACATTTTGAACAGGAGGACTGTTAGAAAGCGCCTTTCTGCAGCACACCCATAAAGATTTTTGTCTTTGTCTTTTGTCTTTCGCCTTCACCCCTCCCTATCAATGTTTGTCTTCATGATCTAGGCTCTCGACTAACACAATGTCCGCCCGTCCACTAACACCACAAAGTGGATCCCTCGATCGGACCAAGCAGCAGACGGACCAGGGGTTGCAAGCCACTGAAACAGTGCCGTTGTTGCATGTGTGGAAAGTCTCTGGAAAGTGGGAAGTACCAAATACCCCCAAAAGTCCCCTATAAATGCTGTGAGGGATTTCCCCGCTAATTCCTGCATAGATTCCTCAAGGCCACAATCTCCAGCCCCCTGCTCCTATTTGACAGCATGTGCCTGGATGGGCGTCTGTCCTTCACGGTTTTTAAGTTTTGGCGGCCAAGATAATTGTTGATTTCTTTACCTTGTGTACACCTGATTTGATCTTCTGGTCATGCGGTTTGACTATCAGTGCTGCATGCACCTGTACATTGCCAACGTGGAGGGAAAGAACGCCCAAATTTAGGTGGGTCCGAGTGCACAGGTCTTCCATCGTGGGATACACATGTCTCTCCCGATTGGGACTCTACAGAATTCTATTGGACAAGAGAGAAACGGTGGAAAGAGACGCATAAAGTCTCGTAGGAATAAACATAAACTCAAAAAAAAAGCTTGGCCTCTTGGGCTTACACTGCTCCACCACCCTTCCCCTCTCAACTAGAGAGATCCAGATCTCTCTCTCTTTTTCCCTCCTTTGGCCATATCCTGCTTCACTCTCTATTCATTCGTCTATTATTCCCCTCTACTTTTAGGTGGGCCTTCCTTTAGAGTCTAGGCTCTTAAAGAGCGATATGTTATAGTACCTTGAACTTCTTACTTCCCGTCTTCGCCATGTTGTATTTTACACCTTATATTGAGTAGTGCTCGTCATTAGAGTTGGTAAATATCCATCTTTTCTACTTCACTACCCAGAAAAGACGTAGCCTCGTATTTGTCCTTTCTCTCCCTTTTATCATTTCCGAGTCCTCTTCTTGCCTTTTCATTTTTATCTCATTTTGTCTTCCTCTTACCTAAGGCTTTCTCTCTGTGTTTGAACAGGCGCATGCGGCATACGGATTGCAGCTACTTCTCTCAACTCGGTCCATTTAGCATCGACAGTACGCCCAATTGCCAGACATAGCCTTCCTGTTGGTGCGAGAGCTAAGAAAGGGGAAGCACAAAGCACCCAAAGAGTGCGGCTTAATTGTTTGCGCTCCTAGCTCACCTTGCCCTGTAAACAAAAAGGCAACAGTCGAAAATTGCCAGACGAAGAAGAGCGCATAACCTCACCCTCGACAATGTCTTTCTTCTGGTCGGCAGGCAAGCCGCTGGGTGTCACGGAGACGGCTATGGGCTCACCCAATGCCGACGCAGAGCCAACAGCAAGAGAACAGCTGTTGTCCAAAACCGCCAGCAAAAGGAACCGCCGTCAAACCAAATTGTTCGGCTTTTCGCCGCTCCGGCACATCACCACGACCTATCGTATACGCTCCTCACGACCCAAGACGAAGCCCAGGTTGGATAGAATGGGATATGGCCTGTTGCCGGTGGATGACAAGGATGCCGACAAGGACGACGACTCCGACTCCGACTCATATTCCGACACCTACTTTATCGACGAGGACGCACTCGCCTCACAAGACGAGCATGGCCGCACACGTCGGCGCTTCTGGTTATCTTGTGGGATGGTGGTCATCACCACCATTTTGGTCACCCTTCTCGTCCTCGGTATCCTCCTCTTCACAGCCCGCCCAGTCTATGGCTCTTTCCCGTCCGCGCACGACAGCCTCGACGACATCTTTTCCGGGCCCTCATCCACGCCGGCGTACCCGACCGACTTCTTGAAGGATGTCGTGCCCATCCCGTGTCACTCGCACAATGACTACTGGCGGAAGGTGCCACTGTTTTCGGCTTTGCACGCAGGCTGTATTGGGACGGAAGCGGATGTGTGGTTGACAAAGGGTGACTTGTACGTTGGCCATGACCGGACATCCCTCAGACGCAGCCGCACGTTCCGGTCGCTGTACGTGGATCCTCTGATCAAGATTCTGGACGCGGCCAACCAGAACACCACACCTGCAAACGCCTCTTCTTCAACGGCAAAGAACGGCGTCTTTACTCTCCAACCCAACCAGACACTTTCGCTTCTTGTGGATGTCAAGACGGCAGGCGCGGCAACGTTCCGAAAAGTGCTGGAGCAGGTAGAGCCCCTGCGAGAGCGGGGATATCTGTCGACTTTTCGGGGTGGAAAAGTGACATACGGCCCCATCACGCTGGTCGGCTCCGGCAACACACCGTTCGACATTGTAGTCGAGAACGGCACCTACCGCTATGCATTCTTTGACGCGCCCCTCCAGTCTCTCACCGACTCGGTTTACGATTCCACAAACTCCTACTATGCCAGCGTCGCCCTCCGGCGCGGACTAGGCATCGTTTGGTTTGGGTGGTTCCGGCAGAGCCAGCTGCGCAAAATGGAGTCTCAGCTGGAAGAAGCCCATGCACGCGGCCTGAAAGGACGGTACTGGAGCCTGCCGTCGTGGCCGAGGAGTGTGCGCAACGCGGTGTGGACGACGCTGGTCGAGGCGGGCGTGGACTTGTTGAATGTGGACGATATCGATGCAGCATCACGGGCCGACTGGACGAAGGCGAAGTGGAATTGACGTCGTGCGAAGTAAAGAAGGAGAGGAGACTCGTCGGCTCCATCGGTCGCCGGGTACAATGAGGGGAAGCTGTCGTGGTGCTGAGTGAGCTTACGGGCTTCTTTACGAAGATGCCGGGTTATGTCCGAAGAAGGGTTTCAAGGAAAGAGCCCTTATCATCGTTAGGAAAGAGCGATCACCAAGTAACGGTGTACACCCATCACTTTTGACATTTATGGCCTTTTGTTTCGTTTCGTCTTTTTTCTAGAATATTGACGATCTATATGATACCAAATTGATTTTATTCTTATTCTTATTGTAAAATGCAAAACGCAAAACGCAAAATGCAAAATAAAAACACAACCATGGTTGCATCCACAACTTCCTATCATCAGATTGTGGGGCCAGGGTGAGTAAGTAGCTTGCTGGACGTACAATAGCTCCTGCCGTGTCCGCAGCTGGCCGCACCTGCCCTACCACACTCTTTCCCATATATCCGCGTTCTTACCCAAACCTGTACTTTTGACGGCGGGGTCAACAGCGGCACATCTTTACATAACTTTACACCATACAAGAAACGACTTTGACAAAAAGAAAACGAAGACAAGTGATTGAACAAGTCGAACTGAAGAACAGATCAAGCAGAAGCAAAACATACAATATCACGACCTCGCCTCCACATCACCGCCGCCAACATGCCGGACCAGCCCAAGCTCGCGTCGCTCGATGTAGGTCAACAAAGAGAAGAGGAGAAGACGAGAAGAGGAGAAGATGAGAAGAGGAAGAGGAGAAGAGGAGAAGATAAAGAAAGAGAAGAAAGGGAAAAGAGGGACAGAGACAGACACACTAACCACACCTTCTTCTCTCCCAGGACTCCATTGTCGCCCGCCTGCCGTCGCACGCACAGTCTCTCTTCAACGCCAAGACCGCAAAGGGTCTCACGTTTGCCCAGATCGCCGAGAAGTTGGGCCGGGGCGAAGTCGCTGTGGCGGCCATCTTCTACGGCCAGGCCACGGCGTCGGAGGACGATGTCAAGATCTTGTCCGAGCTTCTCGGCCTCGAAGAAGCCACGCTGCTGTCGCAGGTTGGCTCCACGTTCCCCGACCGCGGCCGTGCAGGCCCGATGCCGCCCGTCGAGCCCCTCATCTATCGTCTGTACGAGATTGTGCAAAACTACGGGTACGCGTACAAGGCGGTGCTTAACGAAAAGTTTGGGGACGGCATTATGAGTGCGATTGCGTTCAGCACGTCGGTGGACAAGGAGGTGGATGGCGACGGAGTTACGTGGGTGAATATCAAGATGCGGGGAAAGTGGCTGTCCTTTACGCGGTTCTGAGTGAAGAAAGCGAGGAAAGTGAAGAAAGGAGAGATGAGATGAAGAGGACGAGAAACCATGAAAGTCAAAGATGGCGGGGCATCGCAAAGTATTAGAAAATTAGAAAAATAATGTTTGGATAAGCTTGAGCCAGATAGCCAATGGGACAAACGAAATGCATGATTGAAAACAGAAGATGAAGCGAGGTGGATATCCAAGCGACAACATTGAGCAAGTGTCGTGGCGAAAGGAGTCATGGCGAAAGTGGCGCATACGATTGAAAGAGATCAGCTTGTTTTGTTATTTTCTTCTCATCTTTCGTGCAAACCAACAATATGAAGACAGGCTTCTAGAACACACCCAAGGACTGCATGATCTTCAATTGGGTTGACCAAACGAGGGGAAGATGGATTGAGAGGAGCGAAGAAGCATGAAAACAGCCGATTGAATTTCCATGAAATTCTGTCGATGTTGTTGTCGTCGCCGCATATGTGCTGAGAAAGAGGAAGCTGAAGAGGAGCTGAAAGGCAATTCTGGTGAAGACAATCACTGCCAGAAAGGCCTGGGCCTTACCTAATACGGTACTGTCGGGGCGCTGTAAGTGGGCTCTGTTGGGTGTAAGTCCGCGGTTGAGAACAATAGCAACACTAAAAGTGGAACAATAGCAAGGCTAGGGCCAGGGAGCTCTTTGACATCCAGCCTCGTCCAACAGCAGCCTTGCGATCAACAGCAAAAGACGAGAGGAAACGGCTCAATGTGGATTGGAAATGTGTAGAATGAGTACCTTATTACGAAAGAACAGGTCAATTGCATGACTCTAGCCTTCTACTCTCTGGGCCAACATGATCTACATCCTTGCTCGTCTTTGGGATCCAGTTAGATTCGGATTTGAGATTGAAATGCTGATATCAAAGACGGCGGATTAACAAAAACAGAAGATCCGGTGTGCATTGCTCCACAGGCAGGCGAGGTGGACAATGCTAAGAAAAAGAGAAATGGCCTCACCGTGAACAGACTTCTTTTTTATTCTTCTTTTCTTTCTTTTCTTTTTATGTCACCTTTATTTTCGGACCCGAGACGAGAACGCCGTTCCAGAAATGCGTGGCCAGGCGTCCTGCTGCAACACATAAAAGTCCGTGCCTTTGATAGCTCGGAAATAACAATACCAACGCTAGGAAGAGAATAATATCAACAAGTTGGTGAGTTGCAACATGGACAAGGCTGTGAATTCACCAACAAGATGAAGACGAGAAGAACAGAAGAACAGAAAAGAGAAAAAGAAAAAAAGAGAAAAATAAAACATGATACGACTACAACAGGGGCAGAACAAAAAAAAACAACCGAGTATGGTGGCATTGAAGATGGCGGCGCAGGAAGAGGCAGAATAGGGAATGGTCGATGAGTGAAAGGGCTATCAACGGGCAACGAGCAACGGTCAACGAGCAAGACAACGGTCCGCGGCTCCCTCCCTTGTGGCTGCTTCGAGTCAGCTGGAGTGGGCAGCATGGCCCCGTGATAGTAGTTTCCGTCTGTTTTGTCTTTGGGATCGGCCGCCAGTACGATTGTTGCTATTCTCGTTGCCTTGCAGATCCACCACACTGCACTCCCATACTCCACACTTCACACCATGTTGATATTCTTCTCTTTCTTTCCAACCTTCTAGAATGAACATCTCACATTGACAGGGGGCGAGTGGCCTCACCCCTTTGACCTTCACCTTTTTCCTTTTCTTTCGGCCTGTCCGCCAACATCCACAGTCAACCTCCACGAGGCCATTGACATGTGGCGATGTTGACCTTCCCCTTGATTTGCCCCTTGTTCTTCCCCTCGTCTTCCCCTTGACCTGCCCCTTGGCGCTTCTCCGTGTGTCCCTTGGCACTACCGTCCTGGACCATATCCACCATTGACTTGATATTGTTCCACTCCCGCTAGAGGATGCATTGAACATCCTTCTTTCTTTTTGCGTCTTTTGCATCCATGTCAACATCCCTCTCTGCATGTTGGGTGGTCGTCTGCTTAAGTCTTTCTTCTTTCGTATCTCGTTTCTTTGATTCTGTGTCTTCTCCCTGTCTTTGACAATATCTTCTTTCTGACTTCTCCTTGACGAACAACACAGAAACGTACAAGCGAACATCCAAGCAAACACACATCAACATCGCCAACCAACATCACACTACATCACACTACACCACACTCCATCAGGTAGACTCGTACGGTTTACCTCTTTGACTTTGACTTTGACGCTCAGACTCTGTCTCCTTGCCACTCGACAGTCTTGCCATATTCTCTCGAGAGTGTCTTCTCATCTCTGTCTCATCTCTGTCTTCTCACAAAATTCGGCCTTCGATTTTGAATATAAATATGGCCCTTCTCCTCCCTCTTCATCCTCAATTTTCTTCTTCTTCTCTCCATCCACAATCATCTCTTCCATCTTCCACTACCACTTTCTACTTTCTCTACAACTTTTTTTTGTTTTTTAAACAAACCCCAACAATCAAAATGGACGCCCAGACCGCTACTCAGTCTACCCAGGCCGGCTTCGTCACTGGTGGCTCTTGCACCGTCATGTAAATTGCTTCTCTCTCGTGAACCCCACAAGGTAAACAGAGATGCAATGATGCATGGTCTTCTCTGCCTTGGGGTGGCGAGCCTCCCAATCAACCCTCGCCATCTTTGACGAGAAGCGATGCAGCAATGATCTGACACAAAAAATACCGCCTCCTTCTACAAAAACCAGCTCTTTTCCTTCTTCTCTTTTTTTCCTGCTGCTCCTGACTTTCTTTTCTGCTGGAGCTCGACTTTCTCGGCACTCTCGACTTCAACAAAATGATACGCCCTTTGAACAACCGGAAATCTGGAAAGCGGAACTGAGTCTTTCTACTCACTCTCTTTTTCTCTCTTCTTGACGGATAAAGCTGCGGGGGATGGGGAATTGACAATGGTCTCGGCCTAGTCTTCCTCCGGATCCACAGACTGTCCGCACTCCAAACATTTTGTTTTCCTCTTCTGTTCTTTTCATCTCCCTCTTTCTCTCTTCTGTTTCATGTCTTCTCTATTTGGATATCTGATTATGGCGGACTTTGGGATGGAAAGGAGGAACTGGAAGCTGAGAAGGAGCACGGGGACTACGAATGGCTGACAGTTTGCCGGGGAATGGCTGGACCTGGCTATTTTCGTTTCTATCTTTCCTGTACTTTACTCTTGACAGACCCTCTCTGTTTTACTAGATAAAAAACAGGCCCAACAGCTCGACGGGGCAGTGGGTTCTTTTTACTAAATTTTCTGGTCCGCAATGCGAGCGATGTGATTACAATAATGCGATTTTGAATAAAGGAGAAAAAAAACCGGGACTCTTCTTGATTGTGACTTGCTTCGTAAACTGTCATCTCTGTGCTACGCCTACTAACTTCACCCGCCAGCTACGCCTTAACGGTGCAGCCATCCCTTGCCGTTCTCCACGTATCCCCGCTGCTCCATCTTGTCCACATCGTCCTCCTTGCCCGCTGCCCAGAAAGCAAGGACGGCCGGCAGCTTCGTGTATGCATGGAATGCCGCCTTGTCCTTGAACCGGATCAGCAGCCGCGCATCCGTGTCGTTGTCCTGGCTCGCAAATGCCACCCATGTCAGGATGTCGCCGTCCGCCGTGGGCGCCGACTCTTCGATCTCGGGTGCCAGCACCGTCAGCCGTGCCAGCACGCGGTCCCGCGCCTCGCTCGACTTGCACTTGATCTTGACGTCGTACATGAGACCGCAAGGACGAGAATCGCCGGGCTTGTCCAGGAAGCCACCGACGCGCGAATAATGCTGGAGGTCAAAGCTGGTGGTCATGTTGGGCATGGCCACCGGGATAAACTTGTTCTGCATGGCCGGAGAGGTGAAGTGCACGCCATAGAGCGAGTCGCGCTTGTCATAGACCTCAAACGCGAACATCAGGGGTGTGTTCTCGACGTCGTCGGCAAAGTCGTAGGGGATACCAAAGTAGTAGGTCTCGGTGGTGGGCTCTTCAGCCCAGACGTACTTGGCGAGTTCATCGTAGGCGCCTTGCCACTGTGGTGTGTCAGAAACAAACCGGTTTATATTGTGTGCTTGAGGTGGAACATACAGTTTTGTAAGCACCTGGCAAAAAGTGCACAAAGGCAAAGAGGTAGAGCTTGTCGTCTTGCGTAGTGAAACCCATGATGTCGACTGTGTGGTGCGAGGTTGTTGATTGTTAAATTCAAATGGTAAAAGAAAAAGAAAAAAAGAAGGGACCAAATAGCTAGCTACGGACTGTTATATATATAAGCTACTCATCCATACAAACAGGGCACACTACCAACAGGCAATGTCTCATCAAGCTGCGGTCGCTGAAAATCACAGAAAGAGGGGAAAGCTGTGACAAGACCTCTACAGAGGTGTATGGAAAGCTAGAAAGGGAAACGAACGACTAACACGAAATAGTATGGGGTAACCAGGATCCACGGCAGCCTTTGGTGGCACCTCAATGGAGTCGAAGGAAGCTTTCCCTCAAAATTTGGGGACAATCGCTGACTCGCCTTTTTTTTGTCTCTCGTGTCTTTTGTGTCTTTTGTGTCTTTTGTGTCTTTTGTGTCTTTTGTGTCTTTTTTGTTCTTCGGCAGCCGTAGTCCGAGAGGTGCAGCTTGTAACTGGAGGCTGTGGGTTTCGTGTAGATGGGTACAATCTTCGTCTTATCGCACCAGATCCACACTTGTTAGAAGAGGCTCCAGTGTCAGAGTGTGCTTCACATTCGACGTCGCTCCGAGTCAAGGAGTCGCCCTCTCCAAAGTGACTTCTGAATTATGGGGGGGAACGACGACTAACACCGGCCAAGCGGAAACGGAAGGCGTTGATTGGCTACTGGTGCTGGTTACAGGAATCGACTTCGTAAGGCTGGAGGAGAGCTCTTTCCCTCTTTCAACTGACATGTGTGGCCCGGATTGCATTACCCGGATTAGACAAAGGGAAGATTTGCTTGGGAAGGTGCGACTGGAAGCGAGCTGCGAGCTACACTCTGATACTGTCGACCTCGAAATAGGGCGAAAGCAGTCCGACAGAGTGAGTGTGTTCAAAAGTACGTCGTACAGCGGACGTCCTTTCTCATAACTACTGGCAGTCTGTACCCCTTGCAGACCCGGCCCTGCACATCATGGAAAACGACTGGCAGACTTTATCTTGTAGCGAGCTCTCTCCGTACTCCGTCTGTGGGACATCTCCGTCCGAGTTGTTTTCTATGTACTATGTACACAAAGCTCCTTCCCCCCAGAGGAAAAAAATAATAATCACGGGAGGATCAAATGCAGGAGCTAGTGTATCGCTTCTGCAGGCTCAGACATCGTGCAGTCTCTCGTAGTCGTTCTTTCTACACCTGTTGCGCGACTGTGCCTTCCCAAACAACGGCGAGTGGGGCCGTTATGAAGGTGACGTACGGAGTGGAAAGAGCAAGGACGGAGTAGATGTGGGATGAAGATGGAAGGAGCGAACAAAAATGAAAGAAGGGGCGAACGACTCTCATTAAGGCGCTGTTTGTCAACATGGCGGAAAAGCCTCTTGCGCGTGCTTTTGTTTTTTTTATGATGATGCAATTTTCAGATGTCACGGAGAGTCAAGCCAAACAAAGTCAACAATTATTATGCGGTATATTGAAATCTGTACGTATACAGAGAGTATTGCGTGTGTACAAGAAATCAGGTACGTGGTATCGATATGACTATGCAGTCAAAAACTCGTTCTCCTTCAATTCAACTCGGCTCTCTCCTCCAATAACTTCTCCCCTCCTTGCACATTTTAATGGTACTTGTTCTTATCGGCATTGACGTCGTTCTCGAGGTAAATTTCAATCTTGTTGTTCATCTTCTTGTCAATGTCATTGCAGCACAGGCAGGCAATAATGGCGAGAATGCCAAAGGACAGCGACGACAGCGCCGTGGTGCGGATACCCACAACGTATGCCTGCTGGTAAGCCTTGCTGGCAGCCGTAATGACGGCGTCGGTAATGTCGGGTACGGCCGCGAGGGCAGTGGCACCCAGCGGCAGAGCAGCCAGCAAAGCACTGACGGACGACTCGGGCAGGCCAGCGGCGGTGGCAGCAGCTGGGACGAGCACTTTCATGTTCTTGGTGGTGACGTTGGACAGGATAGTCGAGAAGACGGTAATAGCGACAGCGCCGCCAGCAAAACGGGAGACACCAGCCAGACCACCAGAAATACCGAGCTCGACCTGGTCAGTGCCAAACTGCACGAAAGCAATCGACAGGTACTGGGCCCAGCCGAAGCCGATCTGCTCAATAAACACGAGGGCAATAGCAAGACCCTTACGCTCGGGCGTGACGAGACCCATAAGGGCACCGAACAGGACCATAATGAAGACCGAGGCGGTCAGAGTCCAGCGCCAGTGGCCGATACGAGTGCCCAGAACCGAAAGCAGAAAGGCACCGAAGCAAAGACCCAGGTTGGCCGGGAGTGTGAGCACAATCTGGTAGTGGAAGCTGGTGTTGGCGTCCGTGAAGAAGACGTTGATCATGGTCGGGTAGATGATGTTGATGGCGTAGTAGAACATGGTGACAACAAAAGCAGCAACAAACGGCGCCGTCAGGTCACGGCCCTTGCCCTTGGTGAAGACACGCGTAGGCGTCAGGGGCTGCTTGAGCGGGACAAACGTCTCGTACAGAGCAAAGGCGACCAGGGTGCCGAGACCCGAAACAAGCGTGCCAATGACCTTGGGGTCGCTCGAGGGCAGCTGGATGGAGTAGTTGATACCGACAAGAGTAAGGACGGTGGCAATAGTGAACAGTAGGGCTCCTCCATAATCCAGCTCGCGCACAGCCTGGCGGAAGGGCAGACCACGCGGGTGGGCAGGCGGGAAGTAGTAGAGGAAAAGACCGGCGAAGGAGAGCGCGGCAGCAATGGCCGGGCCATAGAACAACCAGCGCCAGGCGGTCGTGCTCACAGCCACAGCGAAGCGGCCGGCCACGGGACCCACGACGGCACTGAAGAGCACAAACAGATCGGCAATTACAATGGCAATGTGGCGCCACTTGTTGGGCAGCAGCTCTGGCAGAGCAAACGCAGCCAGCTGGGCATTGCCGGCACCAAAACCAATGAGGCCCATGGCCGCCAGCATGGTTGTGTTGTTCTTGGCCGAGCCGCCCACAATGAAACCAACAAACAGCAGAACATTGCCGCCCGTAATAAACCAGCGCCGACCGAACAGGTCGCTGTTGGCACCGCAAATCATGAAAGCAATTGTGATCGTAATGAGGTATATCGAGACGTACCACGCGTACGCCGTCGGGTCGCCGAGAAGCGTGGCCACGGTAGCCGCGCACGAGTTAATGGCGGGGACGATCCAGAAAGAAATACCGTAGCTGGCTGACAGAATAAAGACGACAATCCACGTCTTAAAGGTGACCTCGTAGTCCTCGTCGTTTTCGGGAATGTAGCTGGGCGAGGCCGTCGTGCCAGCCGCACCGCCGCCCTCGGCGCGCTCGACCGCGGCCTTTTCGTTGTCGGTAGAGCGGACGACAGCCGCGGTGTTCTCGTGCTCAGACGAGCTGTCCTTGGTGGCAGCCGCAGCAGGCACGTCTTCGGCGACGGCCGCATGGGCAGGCTGAGTGTCAGCCATTGTGAGAAGGGCAGAGGATGAAATAAACTAAGGGTTTTGGGTAAATGATTAAAAACAAGAGTAAAGGAGGAGAGTGTGTTTGAATATCTCTAGGGTATCACGACAGTAAAAGAAAAATGAGAAGACAAACACCCAAGGATGAAGTACAACAAAAAGAAAGAGAGAAGAGAACAAGAAAAGAAGAAAAAAGAGACGAAGGACTGGGGGGGTGTCTGCACCTTGATATAGGTTCCAGCCCAGAGGCAAGGGGAGACAGAAATAAAGAGAAAGTATTTGGGATTCTGGGGGTCAATGGAGAAAAGACGAAAAAAAAAGCAGGAGAATACAGAGCTAGGGGACCTGGGGGAGCTGGGCCTGGATCGTGGATGGATCGACGACAAGGGGGACCGACCAGCTTCACGCCCATTGGCTTTTGGGGTAAGCTTGTTTTCTTTGCTTTTCTTTTGCTTTCCTCTCTTACTTCCCCAAATGCTGCCATCAGAATCCTTTTGTAGTTGCATGCAGGGCCTCCATACCTCTCCAAGCATCTCCTCCTCTGGCACCTTACCGAAGGACCTTTGCTTGTTGTCTTCTCCATCTTCTTTCTGTGCCATCTCACTTCACCTTGGAATCATGATGTTATCTCTGGTCTCTCTCAGCAGGCCATAGCCTTCACTTACACAGGACAGTCATACAAGCTCAACGCCTTCTCTTTTTCTCTATTTCGATCTGCAACTATGGACCGAACGAGCAGGCGTGGGATTCCGTTTCCCGGCACTTGTGATGCGAAGCTAGGACAGGACACACACTGTCCTTACGCTGGGACAAAATACCTTCTAGCCCGTGACTACCATCGGAGTGGCGTCCGATGATAGAGAAACGAGCGAGACGAGGTACTCTTATTTACATTTGAAATTTGCAGTCAAATGTGGTGTCTATCACGTGTATCTCCTTCTCCATTCTTTTGCTCCGAGTCCTGCCCAACGCCTTGCCGGGATTAGATCCTAGGTCTGATGAAATAAGGACCAGAGTCGACATAGCATATAAATGGAAATATGCCGTCACCCTAATAGCGAATATAATGACCTTCACAAACAGCTTGAATAGACTTGTTCTCAAGTCGTATTAACAGAGAATGTTGCTGTTCTCTATGCTCAGACTTTTCAAGTTCTGTTCATTTATATGCTCTACGCGTTTGTTGTGATGCTTGGCGAGCTGTCTTGTAAGTGCCAAATGCATAATGCAAAGCCGACTAACAGGCGTTAGGCGAAATCACGAATGCCCTGTGAAATTGGCGTCTGCTCCCTTTCTTTTTGTTTTGTCGTTCTTCTCTTTTGTGTCCCATCATCTCTTCTCTACGGGGACCAGAATGGGGCCAAAATTAACTCTGGGGTCCGTTTACCTGGGTGCCCCGGAAAACAACATCCAGACCCACCACCAGTACCTCTGACACAGACGAGACCAAAGTGACCCAACCACCAACATCCGCACACCAACAGACAATGCCGTTTCGGTATCTGAGAGCAGCCAAGTCTGACCACCACCCACAAGCACGTCCGGACGACGAGAATAAACCTTGTTCAACAGCATTTCTGTGCGGAGAAGTGGAGGAAAGAAAAGAGAACAAAAAATCAGTCGCCATCTTTGCTAATCACCATCTTAAAATGCAGTGGATGAAGATACCAATTCTCTGTTGCTTCCTTTCCACTCCAATGAGCCCCTCTTCGTCCATCTGACCCCTCGATCTTTCTTTGTCTTCGTTCTGTCAACATTCTCCCCGTCACTTCTCCTCACGCGCTTCCTTCGTTTATACCGCCGTCTTGGGGAAAGTTGGAGAAGATGTCTGTCAAGCCGTTTGTCCCGTGAAGTAAAGCCTTGTCAAAAGGTGGCGTCTGCAAAGATGGACCTATGACCTCAGAGCGTAGGGAGGATTGTTCATGGGCAGGACGAACCCTTTCCCAGAGGGGTAATTCTCGAGTAAGCGAAGGATGTAGAATGCAGAATGAAGCAAACAACACAATAAAGGTGGCCAAGCAATCTGCAAGCATGAGAAATGCATCGAGTAGCCGCTCGGCATAAACGAGTACCGTCATATGTGGTCATTGTAAAGACTGAAAGACTGCCTGTTGGTTTACCTGTTTGTGGCTCAAAGATGCTCCGTCCTCAGGCATATTGTCCTCGGGATTGTAAGAGACCATCTACTTCGTAGGCAAACAGTTTTGTGTATGACGTACCCACATCTCCCTCTCGTTTGTCGTTTTCCATGTTCAGACGATCTTGAAAGGTGGTCTCTTTTTTACCCCGTCGTGTGCTGCAAATCTCAAGATCGCCAGCACTTATGGCCGGAGTATTGCAGATCCCTGAGCTACAGAGATACAAACTTTAGTCCGAACTTTTTTATGGATCTGGGGTGGACCCCGGGGTTGCTGGGTGTAGTCCGGACAGGATTCGAGTCTGGTGAGTACAGTCTGGGGCTTTTCCGGGGCATTGTTTAGGGTAAGCAAAAGACGGAGCCGCCGATGAAGGGAAGGGAAAGAAAGGAAAGAAGGATGGATTATCACGGCCTGTGAGGACAAATTGTGGCCGGAGCGTGCCACGCAAAATAAAGAGAACAAAATGGTCAGGCGCGCAACCATTACGGGAAGAAAAATTACGACGAACTCATACAAAATAAAATAGCCTGCAATAGGCTACCGGTGACTTGGGGAAGCTCGCAAACTATTGAAAAGACAAGTGAAAAGGGGCACACAACAGGGCACCAGGACACACTTTTCTCCCTTCAGGGCCTTGGCGATCATGTCTCCGTTTAGACAGGGACAGCAAAGAAAGACGGGCAGTGAGTGGCCTGGCCCCCAAAGCGCGTAATGTACAAAGCGCTTTCGACCCCCAACTTTTCTCCAATATTAGGAGCTAACCCGGAATCGAACTACCGAGACGCACTTTGGAGAGATAGAAAGAAAACTTTCCAGTGTCAGACTCTGTCCACATAACAGCAGCTTGACCGGCCACCTGAATAAGGTCACGCGGCAGACAGAAAATAAAGCGCCAGAGAATACTCGAGGTCCTTGTTCTACGCGACTGTACGCCGTGGGATCATGTAAATGAGTAGGGTAAGCGGCCAAGGGGATCGCCCGCTATGATTCATGGCGGAGACGTGAACGCACTTTGTGAGGGGAAAGCGAGAGCCGTCTGTGATCCGTTTTCCGACGACAGCCGTTTTTAACGTAGAAAACAGCTCCGACGTCTGAGTCCCAACACAAATAGCGAGATAAAAAAGGTGCGCTATGAGCGTAGGCGGCGAGTCGTACCTGTATTCGCGTAGTAAAGCAAAACAGCAACGGCGGACGTTAGCTGTTGTCTGTCTTTGTCATTTCGACGATCGCAGTCTTAACATTTACTAAGGAGCACCTTATTTCTGATATGGTTTTCCTGAATTTTGTCTTTGCTTTTTTCTCGTCTTTCTCGTCTGGTTCCGTCTCACAATACGCGTGTTTTGTTTCTTTTTCCTTTTCTTTTGAATTTGTATTGATTTTCCTCATAAGTCCTTCCATCTTGGCTTCTTTCTTTTGTCTTCAATATTCTCTCTTGCGTCCTCTTGAAGTGGCACTCAACGTTATGTTGAATCATTAGCGCTGCGGTAGATGCGCCGTGACCCACAGCCGGTGGGCAAGGGGGATAGAAGAAGGGTCGGGAATATTGGTGGTCATGGCCCGTGTTGGCGCCCATAATAATGGACAGTTGACGAAGAAATTAATGGCCAATAAGTTGGAACTGTTCTGGAGTCACAATAAAGGTTCAGATTGGTGGTTAACGCTTGTACGACGTACTCCGTACAGGAAATACAGTGACAATACATACATCAATGTCTGTTAGTAATGAAGAGCTTCTGTAAAAGTCACAATATGGGGTCGACCGGCAGCACAGAGAGTGTAGACGTCGCAGTGTGGGCCCAGTGAAGGGTCCATTCTTTCCAGCAGACGAAGACGGCTGCTTCCGCCAGCCAGCGGTAGTCAGGAAGGAGCAGCCA
Organism: Sporothrix euskadiensis; assembly: GCA_019925375.1. Classification (NCBI taxonomy): domain Eukaryota; kingdom Fungi; phylum Ascomycota; class Sordariomycetes; order Ophiostomatales; family Ophiostomataceae; genus Sporothrix; species Sporothrix euskadiensis. Next base: position 58,945 of record JADHKQ010000045.1, read on the forward strand.
GTCGTTGCACGTGACTATCTACACGTGATATGTCTAAGAGGCATGTGCTGGCTATCGAGGGCGGTGAGATTTGGCTCCACTTCTACAATCAAGATACGGCAGAAAAAAAGAAAAAAGTTGAAATTTCGCCCAAGAACTTTTTGCTGGGCTAGGGTAGGAGCGTTCGCTGCGGATTGAAGATTTAGAGGCAGGTACGACGATACACTTTTGTCGACGACAACAACCAAATCTTTCGACAACCACCACCCTTACACCACCACCACCTCACATACCGACACAATGGGACGGAGCAAGCTTAGAGTTGCCCTCGCCGCCGAGAAGGGCGTGGACATTAAGAAGCTCAAGGAGAAGAAGAAGTTCAAGGCCCGCCAGAAGGAGGCCAAAAAGGCTATTTCTCGTGGCGATGACGACGACGAAGATGACGACGAGGAGGAGGACGAGGACTTTGAGGATGTCGACGATGAGGAGGAGGATGAGGAGCGCAATGCCCTGATCGACGACGAAGCGTCTGAGAGCGAAGACGAGGACGAGGACGAGCTTGACGAGGAGATTAGTGTAAGTCCAGAGGAACGAATTACTCTTTATTCGACAAGCACTAACGCACATTTGCAGGCCGACTTCATTGCCGCCATGGATGACACTGACGATTCCGACTCCGATGTCGAGATGGAGGCCAAGATTGTGCGGCCAAAGAAGGCCAACAAGGCTGAGAAGGCTGAGAAGCCAAAGAAGGCCGAGAAGATGAAGAAGATCAAGGGCGACGACGAAGAGGAGGAAGACGAAGAAGAGGAAGAGGACGAAGACGAGCTTGCCTGGTCCGACGTCGACGAGGAGGAGCGTGCCGGCCTCGTCGTCCGCCAGCGCCAGACCATCAACAACACCGCCGCCCTCACCGCCGCCCTTCTGCGCATCCGCACCTTTGCGCCCACCGACGCCTCCGTTCCCTTCCAGCTGCACCAATCCATTACGGGTGCTGTCCCGACCACCAGCCACCCCGACGGCACGCCCATGGACATGTCCGACGACAAGGTCCGCGAGCAGGCCCTGTACACCCAGAGCCTGGCGGCCGCGGTCGAGGCCCGCCGCCGTCTGCGCAAGGAGGGTGTCCCCTTTACGCGCCCCACGGATTACTTCGCCGAGATGCTCAAGGACGACGGCCACATGGCCCAGGTGAAGTCCAAGCTGGTGGAGGCGGCAACGGCCGCCAAGGCGTCGGCTGAGGCCCGCAAGCAGCGCGACCTTAAGAAGTTTGGCAAGAAGGTGCAGGTGGAGAAGATGCAGGAGCGACAGAAGGAGAAGCGGGATACACTGGAGAAGATTAAGAGCTTGAAGCGGAGTAAGTACCCCCTGCGTCACCATGGTGCCAGCAATACCTGGCCCCAGTCAACCTGCACCGTTTTCATTGACCATTTTACTAACGTACCATAGAACGCTCCGAATTCGGCACAACGAGCACGCACGAGTCGGACGCTTTCGATGTCGCCATTGAGAAGGAGCTGGCGGGCGGTGCCAAAGGCGGTGCTGGTGGCCGTAACGGTGCCGGTGGCCGTGGTGGTGCTGCCGGCGGCGTCAACGCTAAGCGCCAGAAGAAGAACGACAAGTACGGTTTCGGCGGCAAGAAGCGCCATGCCAAGTCGGGCGATGCCATGTCGTCGGGCGACCTGAGCGGATTCAATGCCCGGAAGATGAAGAGCGGCGGTGGCCGGGGCGGTCGGGGTGGCCCGTCTGGTCGGGGAGGTGCTTCACGACCGGGCAAGGCGCGGCGACAAGCAGCAGCAAGCAGACGGTAGACGAAAAGTAAAAGAAGCCGCTGCTTGAGCGCTTGAGAGAAGAAGGTGTTTAAAAAATTTCTTACGGGTTATATCTTTGTTACTATTATCATCTGTTCATTGGTCATTGCCATTCATTCCATTTCATAGTCTTGTTTTCTTTTCATTTAATGTTTATCAATTTTCATCACAACTATCGTGGTACATCATGTCCCTGTGCACATTAAAGATCAAAGATCCGCATGTATTGCGCTTACCCTACGGTCATGTAATACAGTCAGATATCACTCAATCGCATAGTAAGGGCATTCTGTTTGAATTTAAAAATCTCTGATGTTTCGATTCGTAGCGTTTAGTGTAAAAAGAAATAAAAGCTGATCTGGATATAAGAAGTACTAATGAGAGCCGGCACAAAAGGACACAAAAAAAGACCAAAAAGAGACAGTAAGAGACGACATGATGGTGATGAAAATGGAGAACGACCGCTTTAATAATAGTAATGCTTGCAAAAGGACAGGAGATGATCGCAGACAGGAAAAAGGTGGTTTCGTTTCCTGCGGGTAACAAAAACGACACGATGGTGGAGACATGAACCAGAAACGAGAACTTGAATGCGGAACGTAGGGAAAGACAAAAGTATAGTGAAGAAGAAAAGGTACAACAAGAAGATGTGAAGACAGGTATAGAAGGTTTCGTTGACAAGATCAAAGCACGCAGAGCCCGAACTAAAAGTTGTCGAGGTCGGCTTTGAATGAGGAGTGATACAACTTCTCGGTGGATAGGAAAGAAAAGGTGCAAGAAACCAAAGAGAACACACAAAAAAAAAGAAGAAAAAAAACAGAAATAACACCGGATTTCCCAGTTCGCCCCTTCATTAATGCATTACTGCCGTGAAAGTGTGGATTTTTTTCTTTTTTTTGTTTCCTTACATAATGATGCTACTGCGTCGCAGCAACACACCAGTGGCGGTGGAAAGCCCAGGCACTCTTTTGGCATTCCTTGCTGCAGTACTTGGTCCGGCGGCACCGCCGGCACTTAGCGAACTGCCGCGTGAACTTCTCCCACTTGCCGCACTGGTAGTAGGCGCACTGGCGGATGCCGCCGCGCGACTCGTCCTTGCGACACAGGTTGCGCATGACAACGCCCGCCCAGTACTGCATGTCGGTACTGTGGTAGCGGACGGTGAATTTCTCGACGAGGGGGAAGATGTTGAGGTCGTTGGGGAGGAGGTACTCTTCCTCCTCCTCTTCCACCCCCTCGTCGAAGCTGCCGGTAGACAAAGAAGAAGACCCGCTGCTGCTGTTGCTGAGCGCGCCGATGCTGCCGGAAATGTGGCTGCTTTCGTTGTCGGCATCAGCGTCCTCTTCCATCTTGCCGGCAGCAACACTGCTGCCGTGGCCGTGGCCACTGGCACCAGATAGACTATCGAGACCTCCCAGGTCGTCTCCATCCAATAGTTGAAGCTCCTTGCCAATCTTGAGACGTGGAACCAGGTGGCTCTTCTGAAAGTACGAGCGCAGGTTGCAGTACTTCGAAACGTAGGCCAGGAGCTGCAGTGACATCAAAACATCTTCCTCGCGGGGCATCGAGGCGATGACCTGAGGGTGAGGTGTGAGTTGACGGTCGAGGAGGTAGCGAGGGACGCTTGCTGTTGGCATGACGGGTTGCTGTGCCGTGACCATTGCCGGGCGGTTAGGCGACAGGCCCATGGCAGGGACAGGGGCCGTAGTGGCAGCGGGCGTGATGCTGCCATCGAGGGGGCCCCGATGCGTGATGTTGAACGCACCAGTGTCCTGGGTTTCGGACACGGTGGGCGTCGTCAACTCCAAAGACTCACCGCCGAGCATGCTCTCAGACTCCTCCATGTTGATGTCCTGGATGTCAACAGTAGCCTGGATCTCGGTGGTGCCCGACATCTCGGCATCGGGCGTCTCGTCCGACTGAACACTCTCAGCGTTCATATCATCGACCTCCGCAGAAGGACCCGACATCGAGTTCTGGTGACGGATGGATGGCCGTCTCCGTGACCGCCCAGTAGGCGCCAGAAGTGATGTGGGGCGGACAGTGGGAGAGCGGAGCTGCGGAGGAGGAAGAGGCGTTGTTGGCGACGCCGGCTGGGAGTTACCCAAATGAGGCCGGGTCAGACCGTAGGGAGGGGGTTGGTCGAGGTCGCGCATGGCTCGCAGCAGGTTGGCCTCATTGACCTCGGAGGCCGAAACAGAGGCAGCCGAGGGTGCGGCGGATGAAAGGGGCTGGATGGCCGCGCCCCCGGGAGTAGAAAGAGCATGGCGAGAAGGAGTGGCCGAAGTGGCAGCCGCAACAGCCGCGGCGGCGGCCATAGCGGCAGAGGCTGGGCCTGGTGTGGATGCCGCGGACGACGCTGCTGTGCTGGAAGAAGATGAAGGCCCCGCCGCTCCCACATAGTGGTGATGGTGGTGATGGTGGTGGTGGTGGAAGCGGCGGGCGGAGGATGATGCGGATGCAGAAGGAGACGCAGAGCTGGGTGCCACCGATAACGGCAATGAGGAGTGTGCGGACACCGGTGGCGGAGACGATATTGAGGAGCGGGCCGAGTGCTGGGGGCCCGCCGGGGAGGTGATATGGAACTGCGCCATTGTGGGTGTCGCATCGTTGTCCGTGTTGCTTGTGCTGCCGTCCGTCGACGACGCAGCACTCAAGGCGGTGCTGCTGGCACCCGTTGCTGTGCCAGCAGCGGCGGCGGCCGATGACGAGGCCGCCGACGATACACCCGTTTGTTCACCACCGGCCACCAACGTCGGTCCAGAGAAGGTGGCGGACACGTCGATGGACGGCGGTGGTGCTTGGCGGCGGAACGAGCGGTGCTGGTCCAGATCGAACCGGCCGCCGTTGAGTGTGCGGTATGTGAAAGACGATTTGTTGGCGACGCGCAGGTCGTTCCCCCGATGGCGACCCTGGTGCTCCTGGGCGTGGCGCTGCTTAGCTTCCTCGGCCTTCTCACGGCACTTCTCAATCACCTTGATGTAGTTGTCGAGGATGGTGGCAATGACAGGCACCATGTCGGCCTCGACGACACGTGTGCGGACGGCCTCAGTGCCCCGGACGCCGATATTGACGACGCACTGGAAGGCCAGGTTCCATTTCCACATGTCCATCATATCTTTGCTGCGACCCTGCTTGAGGATGCAGACGAGTCGCTCGATACCGCCATCGACCGTGAGGATATCGCGAATACGTGCGGAAGACGTTGTGAGGTAGGCGAGGTGGTTGAGTGAGTTGATGAGCGGAAGGGTAGATGTGCAGTCAAGCGCCCGGCGGTCGTAGAGGGCAGTGGTGATGCCCACCGACGCCTTGTTGACGTTGGGGATACTGAAGTTGACTTCCCTCATGGTTGGATGAAGGTTCCGAAGACGCAATGAGAGCGTCAACGGGGGTGGAATGGAAGCTGAGCAGGAAAGAACTCAATCCTGAGGCCAGTGCAGTTGTAAGCACCGGAGGCCTGTGGAAGGTAAGAAAGGACGATGCAGAAATAAGCCAAAAGGTCCTCGTCGTTGATGAACTTCTGTCGATTTCGCTACAGAACAAAAGTGCGTTCTGGTAGCCAAAAAGTCGACGAGTAGGTAGTCGTGTATGTCTTGGTTCTGGCTGGAATGTAGGGTAGGGCTGGGGCCAGAAAACAAATTTAATCGGGTTTTGAGTTGAGAAAGCTGAAGACGCACTCCCAAAAAAGAGCACTTGATGAGACACGCTCGCCCAGATAGAAATACGGGAAGTTCTCCAGCGCGGCGTTAATGAATTGCTAAAGGCAAGCTTTCCCTCGAGAATGGGAGCAAAGGTCGGCGATATCGTCAAAAATGCCGTTGTGATGATCCAGTCAATCAGAAAACGCAGTGTGGTGATAGAGTCGTCTTAGGCCAGCTGTATCGAGAGAGAAAAGGGAGTATCGTACAGTGTCGTTAAAAATCGCTGGGTTGTGACTGCATCGCCATAAGCCAAGCAACGAGAGGAGGTCGATGATGAGACAGCCTATCGTAGCAATGTATGTTGGGAATGCCGTACAGGGTGACGCCCGCTCGATTTGAAGTGAGGTTGGGCGACAAGATGGGCAGCGAAAACTCGTCGATGAAGTCGTAAAAGGGGCCCAAAGTGAGCGCTCCCGGGAAGTGCACAACACGGTGGACAATGAGATGCAGAACAGAAAAAAGGAGAGGAAATATAGGACCGATAGCTGTGTTGCTCTGGTGAGGAGTAAACGACGGACACGCGATGAAAAAGTATCCGAATTGTCGTCCTTGTTTTTTTCTCGTGGTCGGACGATTGTCGTGAAAATTGACGCGGCGTCGTTCAACGCGAGTCTCTGGAGGGATTGCGGAGAATGATGAAAAGGTCGACCTTGATGCCGGGGTGAGGGGGGGAGAAGGGAGACGGTCGAGTCGAGAGATGTGGTCGGCGTTGGTGGTCGGAAAACGAGAAGGGGGAGGAGAAAAGAGAATGGGAAAAGAGAGAGGGAGAAAAGTGGTGATGCGAAGGAGGCGAGCGAGGCGAGGGAAAATGGGCCAAATGGGGGAAGGGCAGGGCAGGGCTGGCTCTGGCTTGGCTGGGAAGGAGCGGTAGGCGGTGGTTTAGGGGGTGACTCCAGGAGTCCAAAGAGAGAGAGGGTGACCCCTAGCCTAGCCCTTCCCGCCCTTCTGCAGACATCGGCGGTGGGCACACCGACAGGGGCAGATTAGGCCATTCGACCAGTTGTCGACCCAAGGACAGTGCGAGAAGACTGGGCGAAGACGGTGCGATAGCGCCACCTCGAGCGCCGCTGCGGCGGCGGCGGCGGGGCGCCTGTCTCTTTGCCGTCTTTTTGCTCTACGCTATGGGCGCTGGGGAGGCGCTATTGTGCGTAAAATACGTCGTAAATACAGTGCGCCGGTTAGCGTGTGCGGGCCTAGCTGACACTCCAACTGGCGTGCTCCTCCCACTTTCCCCTTCCTCCCTTTCCACAGTCTGTTGTTTCTGTTGTTTCTGTTGTCAGTCAGGGCAAGAAGCCAAATTCACGACGCCGGATAGGGTGAGCGCCAGAGACACAGCACGCGCCAGCCAAGTCCACAATGTCCACTCTCAGATTCCCCCCCAAAACGGCCCACAACGCTGTCCACTGTCTCAATGTTCCACTGTGTTTATCCAGCCACACGCCTGTCGAGCCTGTGTCTTCAGCGGGGGGAAAGAGTGTTTTAGATGCGTTCCCAGCACTGTAATCGTTGCGACTGTTGCGCTTTTTCCGCAGTCGGAGCCTTCCCATTGCTTTTGTCAGCACAAGGAACCGCAGAATGCGGCAGAACGACCAAAGGCCCAAAAGGCGTCCTGACGTCCAAGAATAAATCAGACCAGCCCCGGAGAGACGGGTGGGCGCGTGCCTGCCACGAGCCCACGCTGTCGGCCAGCCAGGCTAGAGCCTTCGCCTCTTCTTCCGTCGATTGGTCACTTAAGTTTTATTTCCTCATTTTGGCTTTTGGCTTTCGGCTTTGGCCTCTAGCTCTTAGCTTTTTGTCATTTTCAACCATAAATTCCCTTTTTAGTGCTGCCGTGCTTGTTCCTCCACCTTTTTTCTTCCCGAACGCCCCAGCCAGTCGATTGTGTGCTTCCGAGACGATGCCAGGCGCGGGTAGTGGAGAGCGGCTCACCCGACTGGAAAGATGTATTCGTAGATGGTAGATGAGGCCCATTTTTCAAGACGAAGCGCGGCATCGCCAGATGGAATTGGCCTCGCGGGCCTTGCTGCCTCCTGCCTGCTAGGTGGGCTTGCTTGGTCAAAGCTTTTTGCGTTCATGTATTTCATACTTGGGACGGCAGACGACAAAGGAGTTCGTATGTCCAGGCAGGTGCGAGGCGGGTGCGACAAGGGATAATCGAGAACGGGCAGGGACCTGTGTGTCCATGGAGAACGAAGAGGTGCCAGCAAAGAAGGAGCGATCGAGCATCGTTCATCGTGTGTCTGGTAGGACAGACAGAGAAAGAGCCGCCCATTTGCTCGGGCTCTCCAAAGTACGACGTACGGACATAGGCACAGACACCACCCTCGGAGGCGTTTCCAGCAAGTCGCACCTTCCCGTGCAAGTGCATCCGAGGGCTGGTGATATGTGTTGCTTTGGGAGACACTGCGACAGCCTCTCCTTCAACATCCTTTATCATTTGCTCTCCATCTCTCACTCCCCCACTCCTCCACCCATCGTATATCTACATCTTTTCTGTGACCTTTGTGTTTCCCTTTTCTTACGTCCTTCGTCTCCCCTTTCCCTTCCCTTCCCCTGCCTGATACCCGTGCGCTTGTGCATCAGGCTCCCCTGGCCGAGAAGCTCAACCCCGGCCGTTCTTCTTTGGCAATGCATCCATACGGAGAATGGGGAGTAAGGTGTCGAGCTGTATGCCACGATTGCCACCTGCAGGCCTTTTACCTTCTTCTTCCGCCCGGAGTAATATGTACATCTTGTTAGGTTGCATATGTTTAGCTTCACAGGATGCTGAACGACAGATGGCAGCAGCCGTCCGGGGGAGTGGGAGGAGCTCTTTCCCTTTCCTTGCCTGTACTTGCTCGCATGAACGTGCTCCCCTTTCGAGTGTTTCCGCATCTCTCTGCGTTTCTGTGTCTACGGAGTAGGAAACAAGCAATATTGGGCAACGTTTCGCCCTCAATGCGAGTCCATCTCTCTTTCCCGTTTTGTCGTGCTTGTTCTTCTCTCTCATGTCGCCTCTACCCTCGCTCTTTTCTTCCTTCTCTCCCTCCATCTCTCTCTCTCGCTTTTTGGGATTTGTCCCCTCACTTGTTTCATGGCCACCACCACCCCCCACTCACCAAGAATGGTCTCCATCCGCCTGCATCCCGCCTGCAGCGAATTTTGTCGTCTCATTTTTTGCCAGCTGCTCTCTCTTTCATCGGTCGTCGCTCCCGCCACGCTCTTTTCTGCCAGCCTCTCCCGGGAAAGAAACAACAATCGAAAGCTAAAGTGGCATCGTCCCATCTGACGAGATATCTTACACGAAATACAAGTCCGGCCAACTCGAACTTACTCCAAGTCCCTGAAAAAATAAGTCGCACAGTTACCCGTACAGTGCGGAGCTCACATCGACTGACCACTTCCATGCCTATTTTGCCCCTAGCGCTCTTGCCCAGACTCGCCCAAATGTCGCCCTGAGATGTTACGGAGTATGTTTTTTTGTGCGGCGGCGGCGGCGGCGGCGTGAAACAACCACAGACAGGTATTCTGCAGGCAAAAACACCTCTAATACACTGTAAAGAGTGAGAAAAGAGGCAAACAAGGCCAAAAAGGAAATGATCAAGGGCAATCGATGGTAATCCATTGGCCTAGAGCCGATCGACAAAATGGAGACGACGAAAGGGAGGGTTGCCATTGGAGCTATTGTTCACTTCAAAGAAGAAAAGAACCCAACCCAAAAAAACCCTGAAAGTAGATGTCGTGCTGTTATTTGTGAGGAGGAGGGAGTCAGGGAGTGTATCGCGGTAGACTGCTGTCGAGCTTGATACCTCGACGAGCTCGACTTCTCGAGTCGCCGCCAAGAACGACATGGCAAAATACGACGGTGACAGCACAACGTCCAGAACGGCGAAGGATTGTTGTAACAAGAGGCAAAAAAGAGAGCAGCAGAAGAGCAGAAGAGGGGTTGCCTACATTACATCTGGAAGGGAGGGATGGCACGGAGCAAATGGAGCAAATGGAGCAAATGGGGATTTCACAGCTATGGCTCTCCTTGCCCTACAAACTTTCGGTTTACAACACTGGAGCAAAGAAAACTCACGGTGGGAAGGGTTTTTAAACGTACTGTCGTATGGAGGGCAAGGTACAGCAGAATGGACAGTCGTGAACCCGGAAAAGCGGGTAGGCACGGAGGGAAGAGCAGAAAGGCGTAAAATGTCAGGGAATGTAGTGACCGTGAACAGACCTACAGCCTGCACGGAAACTCGATACGGCAGTTGACCGAGTGGCCTTTTAGTGTCTCCAGGCTCGTGTTGACTCTGCCGTAAATACTCGTAGACTCATGGAGCCAAGCCTGGCCAAGACGGCTCCCGGACACCAGCTTTCGATTCAGTCGGCGAATGTCAAATACGCATATATCTCACTCACAAGAACAACCTGTTTCTGCTTGTGCGCAAAGAGGCAAAAGCAACGAATAGTTAAAAGGAATAAAGATGCGGCGAAAACACGGCGTGTGGGAATGCGAGAGCGAAAAAGGGTGCGTGCGCCCGTCCGTGCGGGCAGGCGTGACGATGTCGAGTAGGAAGTAGGATGGAAAGAGGCAAGCAGCCCTGCGAAGCGTGGGCTATTACGTAGAGAGGATGACAAAGGCGAACGGACAGAGCGACAGAAAAGACAGCGCTTCATGGGACACACGATGGAGGCAAAAACAGTGAAAATGAAGGCACGCGGTACAGACCCACCGCAACTGGCAGAACTGACGAGACTGCACATCGTTGGGCAGGAACGACCACACACCACAGAAGGACACTGCACGATCCTTCTTTCTCCGGAGCCGGCGCGGCAAACCGCCAGACAGGAAGGTGCGCGTGGCCAGCATAGGAGGTGTGCTTAAGAGTGGCCTGAAAAACAGAGAGCGATCGTCGTGCCACGCTTTCCCTGCGAGACATTTGGAGAGCCACACCGGTTCTCTTGACTTCGCTTGTCTGCTCACTGCTCAGTACCGTACTCCAAAATATCTCCTCCCATCCGGAAGATACACTGAAACTAGCACGAGACCCTGCATTTCAGCTTGTCCTCGTCGTCGTCTACTTCTTTCTTCTTTCGTCCTTTTTCGTCTCTCTCGTCTCTTTTCTACAGAATGCTCACCTCTCTCTGATGGGCTCGTTCTCAAAGATTAAGCGCTGCCGTTCGATGCAAGATGAAAGGAGCGGCGTCTAGCGTCAAAGGAGGTCATCATAGACGACATAAACGACGTCTGTCGAGCGACAGTAGATCAGAAAAAGAAAACAAAACAAGACAGACAAAAGTGGCTGGCGTCGGCGGCGTTGATTTGATGGCTGATGGCGTCGCTGACGGGCGCTTCCAGGCCGGGCTTGTGTGGGAAAGGGCCCACAGTGGTTCCTTCCCACTTCAAGTTCCCAGTGCCAACCAACCATCCCTGTTCACCAAGCAAAACTTGGGCGTTTAAATTTCGCTCCAAAAGGAAAGCGCAAATGGCCAAAATCAACAGACAAGGGCAACACTTTGTTCAACACGCGCCATGGACAAGGACAGGACCGTGAAATAGACGCAGCCAAGACATAAGATATGATATACGAGTGGTTAGCCATGATGACATACGGCGTCTATTTGAGTTCGGAAGAAACGGAAGAATAGGCATGGTTTTAAAACTATTGGTTATATTATATTCTGTGATTATTTCCTAGTTTTTTTTTCTATGAAAAATCTCTAATTTTATTTTATTTTTTATTCTTGCATCTAAGTTGTTCATGATACTATGTTTCCTTATTCATCGTAATAATGGTAATAATGAATTAAAGTAATATGTAAACGCCATGTGAAGTAGTAAAGGACTATCCACGAAAGAATAAGCAATAACTCAAGAAACAATAACCAGACGATGCAAGCGGCAGCCGCACAACTTTTCCTTTCCCATTCCCATTCCCATTTCCCTTCTAAATACACCTTTACCGGTCCTCACCCCATGCCTCAATGGCATTCTGGGGCATCTTCTTCTTGCCCTTGCCCCGCTGGCCACCCTTGAAGTGCTTCTTGCTGTCTGCTGCAATCTTGGCTGCTGCTCGTGCATCCTCAGCATCCAGACCCTTGCTAAGCGCGTCCATTGTCCGCGCCTTGCGGCCCGTCAGCTTCTTGCCGCCAAGTGTGGCACCACCCTGGGCAGCCTGAGCCGCCTCGACTTGGCCCTGCTCCGTGTACTTGTAGCTAAACGGCCGTGCGATGACGCCGCGGTTACCGCTGGCGTTCTCGCGGAAGAAAGCCTTGTCGAGGTCGCGCGACTTGGTGCTCTGCTTCTCGCGGATGGGCAGGTTCATGGCGACGTCCTCCATAGGCTCGCCGTCCGTGCCCTCCTCGTCCCCTTCGCTGTTCTCGTCATCGTCGTCGTCCATCTCTTCGTCCTCATCTTCATCCGAAGTAAGATCGGTCGAGCCCTCGTCCTCCTCGAGCTCCCAGGCGTTGGGACCGGCCTTCTTAGCCGCCTTCTTGGACGGGCGCTTCAGGCTCGGGCCTGCGGCGCCCCCTTTGGACTTGGAGCTGGCCTTGGACTCGGCATCGGCCGCAGCCGCAGCAGCCGCCATGGCTATCTGACGCTTCTCGGGCAGGTGCTTGTCGTCGTACAGCTCACGGTTGAAGTCCATGGAGTCAATGCCGTGGCCGGGCGGCGGTGCCACAAAGAGCAGCTTGCCGTTAACGTAGTCCTTCAAAACATAACGAGCGGCACGCGACTCGTCGGGCTGGCCCTGACCGGTACGAGTAAAACCGCGGGCGCGTGCATACGCCGAAAGCAGCTCCTCAGCCGTGGGGACACCCGTGCCGCCCTCGCTGATGTTCTGCACGCGAATGTGGATACCGTAGACTGCTTCGAGGAACGACTTGGGGATGCGCGCCGTAACGAGCTGAGCCGGGCCGGTGAACTCACGCAGCTGGTCGATGGGCAGGATACCGTTGCAGACCAGGTCGGCCTTGGTGGTGGCAAAGTTGGGGAACACGAGACCAGGGCAATCACAGAGCGTGACACGGGGGCTCAGCTCAATGGTCTGGAAGTGCTTGGTCTTGCCGGGCGTTGACGAGACGGACACCTTCTTGGCACCAATAAGCGCGTTGATGGTGGACGACTTGCCGACGTTGGGGTAGCCGACGAGACCGACCTTGAGCTTGCGCGCGGGGTCGTCGGTTTTCGGGGCGTGCTTCAGGAACAGTGTCTCGAGCTCGTCCACGGATAGGATACGTGTGTCGAGGTTGTCGGACTCCTCCTTGTTGTCTTCAGTCTCCTTTTCGTCGCTCTCCTCCTCTTTGGCGGGTGCCGGCGCCTTTGAAGAACTGCCACCAGCGGCTGCCCGGCGCTCCTCCTCCTCCTCCTCGGCCTGGCGCAGCTCGTTCTGCTCCTTGGCCATGTGTGCCGAGAAGAACTTGTAGGCGATCTTGTTCTCCGTCAGGTGCTGCGCCCATGCGCGTCTTTGCCGGTCCGTCATCATGTCAGCCTTGTTGATCAGCAACAGGTTCTGCTTGGCCGGGTCGACGGTCTTGACGTAGTCCTCCAGATCCTCAGACCGGAATACGAGCGGGTTGCGCGCATCCACAATCTGCACAATCAGGTCGGACCGCTCAATAACGCGCCACAGCTGGCGCCAGACCTCCAGATTCCGCTCAAAGGGCGTCATCAGAAGGTCTTGGTTCTGCTGCAGCTCAGCGAGGCCACGGCGCCACACCAAGAAACTCTCACGCTCGGCCTTGTCGAGCTCGGCAGGAGTCATGGTAGAGTCCCATTTCGGGCGACGCGGGACTGTGAGGCGCTCGCGGTTCTGGCTGTGCAGCTTGAGGCGGCGGCCCTCCTCGGCGTCGGTCAAAAGGTAGGGGTTCTTTTGGTCTGTATGGATGATCTGAGAGTTGTTCATCTTGACGGCGCGGAAGTTGGTGTCGGCGTAGGCGGCCGTGGACAGGAACTCCTCGATAGCTCCCTGCTCAGTGATGGAGCGCATCTTGACCCACGCAGCATCGGCGCGGTCGTTTGTAATGTACTGCAACGTGTTAGACTCTGTTGGCACGATACTCAAACACTCAAATGCTCAAACGGAATGGATCACTGCCCAACTTACATCTTCACCGGTCGCATGGTTTTTGCGAGTAATACCGGCGCGATACTGGTCTTTTCCCTTTCCGTTACCGAACCGGTCGTTCATCAGCGCATTGCCGAGGCCGACCTGCTTTTTCGACTTGGGCATACCCATCGTGACGGGTTGCTGGCTACTGGATTCGATGTGGTGTTTTTCTGTTGTGAGGGGTGGTACTTGGGAAAAACCTTGGAGATCCGTAGGATGCGTCGTGCGTGCTGTCGATACAAGACGATATCGTCGAAGATGTTGTTCAAAAATAAGATGGCGATTCCTTGGCGAAGATCGCGGCAAACGTCGAATCTATATATGTCGTATCGATGGAGGTGAAAGCAAATACAAAACAAGAAAAAAAGCTGAAAGCCTCGCTTTGTGTTTCGCCCTCTGAAATTCACCTGCCTTTCGGTTGCTCCTGCCCTGAAAAAAGACAATAAAAGGCTGATTAATAGCGGGGAGGGGCGATTTTTTCCCAACTTGGCGCTACTGTAGTGGTGGAAGGCATGACTGATTTTTCTCAGTCGTCACTGCTGCCCATGCTGCGCCCACCCCGCCAAAACCGTCCTTTCCCACTATGAATCAGAATGAGTGCGATAAGATAAAGAAAAATTAAAGCGGGGCCAAACTTTTGTATGGCGTCTCGGGCGTTTCTGCCACCACCGCGGCCATACCCTTTTTTTTTTTTTTTTTTTTTTTTTTTTTGGTTGGTAGCACAGCCTGAACTTTAATCGGGGTCCTTAACTTTGTCGACATCACATCTCACACCCGCACCCTTTCTTTCTCGACATTTCTTTCTTGCAACCATCTCCATCTCCACACCACACACGTCCACGGCCCTGACGATATTTAAAACTCTCCCCACACTCGACACCTCCCTCAGCCACAAGAAAACAGTCACACATTTCAGCAGATCGCAATCATGGCGCCTCGCCGCAAGTGGATGTAAGTGCCTGATGGACCCCCACATTGATATCGGTCTCTTCTTGTCTTCCCTGAAGTCTTTGATCATCGACACGTGCAAACGCTTGTCGCACGAATCGCACTGCCATTTCATCGCATTTCGCAAGACCATGAACTAACATGATCTCTTTCTCTCCTCCTTTAGTGATAAGAAGACGGCGGCGCACTTCACGCTCGTCCATCGCCCACAAAATGACCCCCGAATCCACGACGAGTCGGCCCCGGCCATGGTGCTCAACCCGACCCAGGCACCGAATACTGGCGGCAGCTCCATGGCCGGCACCAGCGTCAGGTCCCGGCAGCTCAACGACTTGGCTTCGCAACTCGGCTCCGATGTCGATGAGATCCGCGACAACGAGGGCGAGGCCGCCAACTTTGGCGTCTACTACGACGACTCCTCGTACGACTACATGCAGCACTTGCGAGAAATCGGCCAAGGCGGCGGCGAGGCCGTGTTTGTCGAGTCGACGGCGTCGCTGAACGCGGCCAACAAGAGCCGGCAAAAGACATCGCTGGCCGATGCCCTGCAACAGATGGACCTGCAGCACCGGTCCGAGGAGTTGCTGGACGAAGACATCCTGCCGGCCAAGGCACTGCAGCGTGTGACGTACCAGAACCAGCAGGACGTGCCCGACGCGATTGCAGGCTTCAAGCCCGACATGGACCCACGCCTGCGTGAAGTCCTGGAGGCACTCGAGGACGAGGCGTATGTGGATGACGACGAGGAGAACGACGACCTGTTCCAGGAGCTGGCCAAGGACGGCGAGGAGCTGGACCAGTACGAGTTTGAGGACCAGTACGGCTATGATGACGATGACGAAGGTTGGGAGTCTGACGCGACCGAGAAGCCCGTGCAGCCACGCACCGGTTTTGAGGATAGCAAGACAACGACTGCCCCGAAGAGTACCAACGACGACGAAGACGACGAGGCACGCGACACAGTTCCCGAGCTGGTCGACATGTCGGGCGCCGTCGCCGCGCCACCACCCGAGACCGAGGGCGCCGACGGCTGGATGGAGGATTTCAAGAAGTTCAAAAAGGACCAATCAATAACTCCGTCTGGTGCACCCAAGAAGAAGATCACCCCCGCGATGTCCGACGTCCAGTCGTCCATCTGGACCACCAACACCGCCGGCGGCCGCAAGAAGAAGCGCAAGGGCGCGCTGACCGAGATGTCTGGCTTCTCCATGACGTCGTCGTCGCTTGTCCGCACAGAGCAGATGAGCCTGCTGGACGCGCGGTTCGACAAAATTGACGAGATGTACAACCAGGATGAGTTTGATGAGGACGGCTTTGGTGACGACATGAAGTCGGTGTCGGCCTTTTCGACCACATCGAGTGTGCAGGGTCCGCTGCGCAATGACTTCAACGGCATCATGGACGAGTTCTTGGGCGGGTACTCGATGCAGGGCAAGCGGTCGATCAAGAAGGGCCGGCAGCAGACGGGTCTGGAGCAGCTGGACGAGATCCGGCGGGGGCTGGGCCCGGCACGATTCAACACGCGGAGTAAGAAGTAGGCGGTGTGTTGAGGATGGTCGGAGAAAAAAGGGGGGAGAGGAGAAACAGTTGGAATCATTTGAAAGGCGTTTTCGTTTTTGATATCTGCAATGCTGCACGGGCTTGACTTTGAAGGATACTAGAAAAAGTGCTATTTTAGTTTTTATAACGACCCAATGAATGAATAATATAACCTTGGTCATTATCGTAGAGGACAAGACAAGTGAGAAGCTGTAATGCCGGTGAGCCGTGACTTCGTGTGTTTACAGAATCTGTAGATTGATGATTGATGCGTATTCACGTGACCTCGATTTAATATGTGCTGTTCCGATGCCGTCAAGATCTTTCAAAGTCTGCAATCGACGACATGGTCAGAATGTTTGAACCCGCTTCTTGTTCTCGCGACTTGCAAGGTGAAAGGTAGCGGAGAGAAGCAGAAGCTCTTTTGTGACTGCAAGGCCTCGCTGTCCTATTGTCCTCACCATGCTGTTTCCTCAATAGAGAAGCTTGGGCCGTGCGCAGCTACGCGCTAGCCCAGAAGCAGGTCTCAGGCCATATGTCTCCACTTTTATTTTCTAGTCGCTCCTGCTTGTTTCTTCGCGACTGCCAGCCGTTCGTTCCTGGTCTAGGGCGGTGGCAGCTGGCAGAATTAGCCGCGCCTGCTAAGCTGGGCCTGGATAGACGCCTAGGGGCAAGCACTTGCTGTGGATCTGGGGGCCGTTCGCGACAAAAGGGCAAAACATCACCAACCTCACCTCTCGACGACATTCGACCGATCACCCGCGTACACGACAACAACACCGTGCGAAACTGTATATGACCCGTATTGTATTGACGTGCGACGTGTCTGTGTCCTCTGTGTGCTCCGCTCGCGCTGCGGCGTCCTCCCGCAGGCCGGGCAGCTCCAAATGGGCGTGAAGCGCGTTTCTTTGCGACGACGACGATGACGACGGCATTCTCCTTTGGGAGCGGTACACCACAAGCGCAGCCGTCTGCGAACGCATCGAACATGTCTGGAGCACAGGGCGGGCCGGTGGGCGCGTTTGGGCAGCCTCATTCAGGTAAGCAAGCTCCAAGCCCCTACACAGTGCTATAATCGTGACTTTTGGCCCTATTGTTCTCCATTGAGCAAGTCCGGAGGAAAGCTTCCTCGCTTTTTCCTCACCTCGCTGTCACTTTCGACCTCACTTTTTTTGAGCACATTATCGGCCACGTTTTTTCGCCCCTCCCAACCACCCGCCTTTCTCCTACTTCTGCTGCTGCTGCTGCTATTCTGCTCGACAATTACCTTTGGAAAGCTCGATTTCTGCTGCTCGACTTTCCACTCGATTGGGTCTCCCACATTTTCGCTCTTTTTTGCTCGGATTCTCGCCTTTTCTCGCTCTCTACCCCGCGTAAGAAATTCACGAGAACATCGCTCTTTCGCACACATTCTGCCTCTTCACACAACGCATTCTACATATCGCATGCACATCACGATATTTCTGCATCTGCTCACGATATCTCGACTGCACTTTTCTGCTCATATATTCTGCTTTTACATACTTCGACCTTCTTTGCTTCTTCTGCTCTTGCACTTCTGCTTCTGCATTTTGCGATTACCCCTCTCACGACATTTTCGACCATTCAAGCCTTCTTCTTCTCGTGGAATCTTTTGCACGCCAACATGGCGAGACTCGTTTCTTCTCCAAAGGACGGTCTCACCACGCCCTCCGTCATACTTCCAGCTCAATTCAAGCCCCCCGACGTCACAGACCCTTCTTATCCTTCTATCGCTCTCAGCCCCGCCCCTGCTCAACGGGCTCTGACTGAGGACATGGCTGTTAAGAAGGACGACGCAAAGACCAAGGGCACATTGAAGTTCGACACCGACTATGGGACGACTTCAATTGTCGAGATGGCTGGACTCAAGGATGCCAAGCACGACGCCGATCATGGACCGGCTGGCACTGTTGGGATGGCTGGACCATCTCAGACTCTTGCTTCCTCTTCTTCGACCAAAGCTGAGGACGAGACCACCATGGACAACACCGATTATGGGATGCCTGGCACTTCTCTCCCTCCTTCTCTACAAACTGACCAAGTTGCGGCCAACGCTTCAAAGGATGACGCCGACCATGGAACACCTTTGGACGCGAAGATGTCTGGCACATCTCTTGGCGCCGCTTCAACCACCCATTTTACACAAGCCGAGGCCGAGGCCATCAAGAGTACTCTGAGAGAAGACGCCGATTGTGGAACGCTCTCGGACTGCGACAAGGCTTACATCGCCTTGCACGAGGCGATCAGCTACTCCCTTCACGCCAAGGGCGAGACCACCAGGAAGGACGACGCCGATGATGGAACGCCTTCCGATCTCGCCATGGCCGATACATCGCCCGGCCCTGCTCCTACAGCTGCCGCCCAACTTGGCCAGCCTGAGACCAAGGCCGAGGCCGTGGTTGACGACAAGGACAATATGGAAACCGACCATCTCGCGGACCAACTGTCTGGATCGCTGAGTGCCATGGCTCTCCCTGCCTCCACTGACGACCCCTCTCCTCCTGAGCCCCCCACACCTCTCTCAAGTGCCCGTGCTGGTGCAGACGAAGCTGATATTTACCTCGGCATGGCTATGGCTTGTCCCAAGCGTCTTGTCCCCCTCACTGCACTCGCTGAGCCTGCATCTGACCTGCGCATCTCGCTCGAGTCAATGTCTATCACTGGCCAGCGCTCGACGGACGACATGGACATGGTGGACATGGGCAATCCGTTTTTGCGTATTGGCAATTGGGATAAGAAGGGTGAGAGTTCTGACATCAAAGGGAAAGGCAAGGCGGTGGTTCCTTACTCGTCTGCCACTGACGACAAGAAGATGCTTGCCCCCAAGAAAAAGACGCACGTTTCTGTCTTCCTCCAGCCGAAGCCCAAAAGTCGTACTCCTCCAATTTCTTCTCTATCTACACTCGCCCCTCCGCCTGTTACAAAGCCAGGTTCTGCTCTGGCTTTTGCTCTTTCTGGTCAAGCTTCTGGTTCCTCTTCTCTCAAGTCGTCTTTCACTTCTGTGGCCAGCACCTCCAGCTCCGGCTTGGCTTCTACTGCTGCTACTGAGACTGAGATGCAGTCTTCGGACAGCACCAAGGCCGATGACAAGAAGCAGGTTTCTGATCGCGAGACCAAGACCGAGACCAAGTCTGTCGAGGACAAGTCGGACGCCAAGAAGGATGAGCCTGCCACTGACTCCAAGGGAATCAAGCCTGCTTCCGATGCCAAGGACACCGAACCCAAGGACACTGACTCCAAGGACATTGACTCTGAGATGGCCGATGCACTCGAGGCCATGGCCTCCATTGTCGTCGCCGACACCGACGCTGACAAGTCCGCTACCAAGCCTGCTGCCAAGTCGGGCGGCAAGCCCCAGGCCAAATCTGCCAC
The DNA here is from genome assembly GCA_019925375.1 of Sporothrix euskadiensis. Taxonomy (NCBI): domain Eukaryota; kingdom Fungi; phylum Ascomycota; class Sordariomycetes; order Ophiostomatales; family Ophiostomataceae; genus Sporothrix; species Sporothrix euskadiensis. Next base: position 78,394 of record JADHKQ010000045.1, read on the forward strand.
GGTCATCAAGCCTCCTACTGGTACACTCCCGCCGATCGGGACACGTACCATCCGCATTCCTGCCAGCCGGGCTGTTTCTGGCGTGCTTCCCCGTGCCGTGTCTGCTGCCTCCTAGAGGGAACCAGTCGATACAACCACGATCCAGGAATCCAAGCCTCGTCCCTCCCTCAAACGGTCTGCCTCTGATGAGGACCTCGTCGCCACGTTTGGGAGCGACGGCGAGCAGGAGCATATTGTTTTTGCTGAGCGCCCTCGCAAGCGGCCCGCCACCAAGTTCAAGCCGGCTTCTCTCCAGCTGTCCACTGCTGCTTCAGATACTGCTCAGACTAAGGAGCCAACTTCTGGCGCTCTCGTGCTGTGCTCTACCCCTTCGAATGCAGCTGAGACTAAAGAGCCCACATCTGGTGCTCTTGTTCTGTACAACGCTTCTTCGGACGAAGTTGAGACGGAAGAGTCGACCTCCTCTGCTCTCGTGCCGTACAACGCCGCCACCGATGCACTTGAGACCACAGAATCGACTTCTGATGCCCTTGTTCTGTACACTGGCACTTCGGATGATGATGGGATTGAACAGTCGACTGCTGTTGTGCTCACCGCATTGTCTGATGACGAGCCTGCAAGTGTCACTCCTGACTCCAGTGACGCAACTGCCACCACTGAGACTGAGCAGACTGCTGAGCACAAGTTGCCTCCTCTCCGCTTGTCCACTTGCATTACTGAGATTACGAACAAGATTTCGAAACGCATTCAAAATGCTGCTACCACCAAGAAGCCCGTGGTCGACCGTGCCGACAAGGGTGCTATCTCTTCCGTGCCTGCTCCCTCCTCCAAGTATCTTGAAAAGGTCGGTTTTGGCGCTCTTTTCCCCTTGCCTGCCTCTGGTTCTGGTTCTGCCGCTGGCGGGGCCATGGACGACGTGGCTCTGCATGCCGTTCAGAATCGCAAGCGCGCTCCTCGCGGCCAATGGGCTCGTCATGACAACCACAGCATCCGCTCGATTGCTCGTGATCAGCCTTCCCGAGAGCGGACGTCAATGGCACCATCACCGCCAGACGTGTCTGCTGGCAGCCTCGAGGCCAATGCCATTTCCGACAACATGGCTTTGGTTCCCATCGGTGACCCTCTCGAGCCAGTCACACCTGCTGGCTCGTCCGCCATGTCCATAAACCTGCCGGAGACGCCTCCCGATGATGATCACGAGGAGTACCAACCTTTCCAGCAGCCCAGTGTCGCCAAGATCTCGGCTTCGGGTCTTGTGGTCTTCACACCGCCCATCACCCCTGCCGTTCCCGTCAATGACACAGCCTCTCGCATTGTCGCGACCCCGTCTAAGCAGGCCACCGTTGGTACCAAGGCTGCCACGCGCAGTGCTCTTGCTTCTCTAATTGCACAGTCTTCGGACCTCGACGACTCTTCGCCTGTCACGGACGAAGACATGTCTGACGACGAGGCAGCCAAGCCACTGCCGCAGCCCCAGCCGCCAAAGTTTGTGCTTCCTATTGTGCGCAGGAAGCTTGCTGAAAAGCACGCAGCCAAGCTGCAACGTGCAGCAGCTGCTTCCGCCGACGGCATCGCGCCTGAGCTGCCCAAGATGTGCAAGAAGCGAGGCCAGGACGAGGTAATGTTTGACGACGATGACGGCAACTACGACAAAACCAGCTTTCTCGCTCCTGCTCGCAAGCGCGCCACCTATGCCATCGACAAGGAGTTGCCTGGCAAGGACGGGATTCCTACTCTCCGTCCTGCTGTTATCCGTTCTATACGGGGTCATGTGAAGAGTGCTGGCAACGCGTTCGCTTCTGGCTCTGGCTCCATTCGTGCCAACTTGCCCGTCAAGCCGGCCCCTTCAAAGGCCAAGGCCAAGGTTGACGATGACGACACCGACATTGACGAGGATGATGTTCAAGAGAACCGTGCCCCTGCTCCTCTTGACGTTCAGGGCTCTTCCAAGCGCAGTGGTGAGGCCATTGAGTCTTCTACCATGTGTGTTAACAAGAGCGTGAAGTCCTCCATCTACAGCAAGGACATTAAGGACGAGTCTGACGACGCCCTCTTCGAATGGGACCGTACCGTGCCATCTACTGCCTTCACCTTTGAAGCCAAGGTCCCCAGGAACGCCGACATCGCCACCCAGCTTGCCAATCTGGCCATCGACACCTCCAAGTCTGTTCCTTCTGCTTCTTCTCCCCCTTCTTCCTCTATCCCTCAGCCGCTGCCGCTCCCCACCGACAACGTTGATCTGCCCGAGGCCGAGACCAAGATGGGTGCTCCGTTGAAAAACGTCGAGCTCCTCCACGCCATGAAAGAGAAGAAGACCGCGAGCCTGGTCAACAGCACGGCCAGCAAGAAGAAGAAGGGCAATAAGACGATTGGTAGTGGTGGTCTGCCGCCCATGGTCTGCTGGTCCACCAAAGCAGACGTGTCCGCACCGCCCAATTCCAAGCAGAAAAAGCCCGGTTGTGGCAGCCGTGGCCAACGTGCTTCTCGTGCTCCCCCAGGCCATCGCGCCCGTCATCGCCAAGACAAAGGCAAGGGCAAAGAGGCGCCGCTTTCTCTGCCGGTCGCTCCAGCCGCGCATATGGAACTGCCAGATATGTCGTTCATTGCACCCGTCAACGCCCCTACACCCGCGCCCGTGCTCGTGCCCACACCCATGCCTACGGCATCTCAGATCACCAATATTCAAGATGTGACAGAAGCCGTCAGCTCCATGGCGCTTGCCTTGGTCCCCAAGACGGAGGAAGTCGCCATGACATCCGAGGTTGAGGCCAAGGTCGAGACCAACAATGAGCAGTCGTTGGTTCTCTTTGAGAAGAAGAGTGAGCAGTCTCTGGTCGTTGAGAAGAAGGATGAGGAGATGACTTTGGCCATTGTGCTCCCCACGCATGGTCCTGAGCTTTCCTGTGCCACCAATGCCTGGCCTCCTCGTCAGCTCAGCATCCAAGATGTGACGTCCGCTGCCGGCAGCATGGCCATTGAGGAAGCCCCCATGGTCGCTCCCAAGGTTGCTCCCCCGGTTGCGCCTAAGATTGCTCCTAAAGTCGCCCCCAGAGTTCGCCCCTCCCCCATGCTCTTACAGATTGCCAAGCCTGGTCAGCTGGCAGTCAGCAAGACTGAGGAGCCCACGGCGGACAAGATGGTTGAGGACCAGCAGGTGTTGCCCGCTGTGGAAGAGAAGAAGCTTCCGCAGCTCGCCATGCCTTCCAAGTCTGAATCTGCCTTCCCCGGCCCCAAGTTTGCTCGTGCAAGCAATGCTTGGCCGCCTCGCCAGCTTGTCGTCCAGCAGAAGGATAAAACAACTGTTGCGCCCACAGATTTCTCGAAAATCCCCAAGACTGCGGTCCTCAACTTGAACTTCCATGTGCTTTCACTCGCCGCCAAGCAGAAGTTGGTGTCGTCCTCGATTCTTCTTGGGCTTCCAGAGACGCCAAAACCCCCATTGGCCACCCATCTTCCGCTTTCTTTTCATTACCCGCAGCGGACACGCAGGCAGCAGCAGAAGCTGCCCAAGGAACTCCCCGATCCTCTCTACGACATCGAGGACTATGTTCAATACAAGCCGAAACCGGATCGCCAATATGTTGTGCTCACCAAGGGCATTCGTTTGTTAACACTTTTTGATGAATCCACAGGATTCTCTACTACAGGTTTTAATGCCACCAATCCAAATAGTGGTGGTGGTGGTGCAGCAGGAGCTCCCGCTCCCAGCAACCCCTTTTTGGCGCCTCCGCGCAATCCAAACCCATTCAAGGCCGCATCGGCAGCGACGACATCAGCCCCAGCTCCAGCTTTTGGCGGTGCCTTCTCCTCCGCATCCGCGGCACAGCCCCCAGTAGCAGCAGCATCAACACCTGTGAACCCGTTCGCTGCTCTCAAGTCCAACACCAATACCCAGCCAGCTTTTGGTGCCGCTTCAGCTTCAGCATCACAGCCAGCCGCCTCTTCATCTCCTTTCGCCGCTCAAGCTTCATCAGCAGCCGCTTCGACGCCGTCACTTTTCCAGACCGCTCAGCCAGCTGCTGCTCCCGGCGCCCCTTCTAACCCCTTCCTCTCACAGCCTGCACCAGCGCCTGCTGCGTCTGCATCGCCATTCGGCGGCAACACACTGACGCCAGCTGCAGCGCCCACTGGCTTCTCTGGTTTCCAGTCTGCTGCTCCCACCACATCGACTGGTTTTAGTCAGCCTACGTCTGCGGCAGCTACTGGCTTCGGTCAGGCCATCCCGACTCCAGCTGCCACTGTCGCTCCCGCTCCCGCTCCTGCATCGACTGGCTTTGGTCAGCCGACTCCAGCAGTTGGTGGTTTCGGTCAGCCAGCTGGTTCTGCCTTTGGTGGTTCGTCGCAACCGGCTTCAAATCCCTTCATGGCAGCTTCCAAGCCTGCACCCACTGCTTCGCCGTCTCCATTCTTTTCGAGTTCTACGCCTGCAGTTGCACCCTCTACTGCCTCGGCATCTGCTTCTGGTGCTGCAACTCTTGCTTCCGCCAAAGCTGCCGCAAAGAAGTCTGTCCATTTCAACTTGGACCCGGTTTCTTCTCAGTCTTCGTCTAGCAATGCTTTCGCCAAGCCGAAGCCTGCGACCGCAGCATCCGGCGGCGTCTTCGCGTCTTCGTCCTCGTCACAGCCGCCTTCTGCCAACATCCCAACTGGGCCCCAGACCGACTATGCCAAGAAGATTCTTGCTCAGATCCAAAAGGATCGCCTTACAGCGCCTCAGTGGCCTGCTGACCCTGGCAACCCGGCCAACTCGTCTGCCATGGAGGCATTCTGGATCTCCTATGGTAACTACCGGGATAAGGTGCGCGACTCGCTGGTCAAGGCCGGTCTCATCGACGACCCCAAGGTCCGCAAGCGCCTCGACGAGGCCATTGACTTCAAAGGTATATGCGAGGAAATGTGCCCAGAGTTCGAGAAGATCGAGCGCATCCAACAACACAATGTTATGATGGCCGAAAAGAGTGAGAGCCCCGATGGCACCATGTGGCCTTCGCCGCCCCTCATGGTCAAGGCCTTGACGCGCTCGTCGGCTGGTCAAGAGGCTCCTCTGCCTATGGACGTGCGCACAGTCGCTGCTCTCAAGCGCACGCTCGACCATCTCATCGACGACGTGCTTGGCGACGACAGCCGCCTGCCTGCCGTTCACAACTTCTTGTGGGACCGCACTCGCGCCATCCGCCGTGACTTCATCTTCCACTCCAACATGTCGGAGGAGGAGATGCGTCAACAGATCTACTGCTTTGAGGTGATCACCCGTTTCCATGCAACCAGTCTTCATTTGTTGTCCCAGAAGGGCTTTGCCCCCGAGGGTTTCGACCAGCGCCAGGAGCGTGAGCAGCTGAGCAAAGCACTCCTGTCGCTTCTGCAAGCTTACGACGACTGCAAGGATCGCCGGATCGCCTGTGCCAACGAGTGTGAGTTCCGCGCCTACTTTATCTTGTTGAATGCCCATGACCCCAACTTCCAGCACAAGGTTTCCGAGTGGGGCATGGAGCTCTGGTACGACTCCGACGATGTCCAGACGGCCATGACTCTTGCTCAGGCCATGCAGAGCGTCTGGGACTGGCGCGGTCCCATCAAGCCCACCACGCCGACGACGACGGCTCTGGGCGCCTTTGCGACTTTCTTCCGCATCATCGAGAGCCCCCAGATCTCGTACACCATGGCGTGCCTCGCGGAGATGCACTTTGTGCACGTCCGCCGTGGTATCCTGCGCAACATAACCAAGGCTTATGCTCGTGCTCGTGACAGCCCCAAGGATCTCACCCTCGAGGCGCTCAACAGCATGCTTCGCTTTGACACCCTCGACGAGTGCTGGGATTTTGTGATTGAGAACAAGCTCGAGTTCTCCTCGGAGGACAAGGCCACTGCCCACCTGGTGCTCGATAAGGCGGTGCAAATCAGCAGCATGCCCATCCCCCAGTCCTTCTCGCAGAATCTTGTCGAACGCAAGCGTGCTGGTCGTTCTCTGCCCCAGGCTCTTCATACTACGGTGTATGAGGATTCCGAGAAGTATTCTGTCCAGACGACTGCTTCTTCTTCTGCTGCAGAGAATAAGGGCTCGGATTTGTTTGTCAGCCAGTCTCAGACGCCAGTGAATGCTTCTTCTGCTCCGGCTCCCGCCACATTCCCTACGATAACTCCTCCACCAACAGCTGCTTCTGGGTCTGCGCCGTCCATCTTCAGCCAGACTCCCGCCACCTCGACACAGGCTTCTGCTCCTAGCATCTTCTCCCAACTGGGTGCTGGTTCTGAGAAGAAGGATGCCACACCTTCTCTGTTCCAGACCACCTCTGCGACTGACAAGGGCAAGGCACCTGCTGCGCCGACTTCGGCATCGACAAATCTGTTTTCGACCACGCCCACGTCGTCGCCTGCCAAGCCCAGCACGTCGTCGACCAGCAGCCTGTTCACTTCTGGTCCGACCAAGGCTGCTCCTAGCATCTTCGACACCAAGGCCCCGGCAACGACCACTACAGCCCCGGTCTCGTCGCTCTTCTCGCAGACTCCCGCCACAGCTGCTTCGTCTAGCTCTGCACCTGCGACATCTGTGCTCTCTCAACCCCAGCCTGCCAGCTCGTCTTTCTCGGCTCTCTTCCCCACATCGGCCACCACCTCTGCCGCAGCTGCATCGGACAAGCCCGCCGCCACAGCTCTGTCGGCTTCTTCGACAAACCCATCGAGCTCTTCTTCCACAAACCCTCTCTTTGCCGCCTCTGCCGCAAAGAAGGCTAATGAGAAGCCGAGTGCTCTGGACACCTCGAAGTCGACAACTTCCGCCACACCCAAGCCAGCAACATCGACGCCTTTTGCGACGTCTGCTCTCGCTCCCACCGCGACTGCTCCGCAAAGGCCTTCTTCCGTGTTGTCTGCTCCCGCTCCGCCAAGGCCTTCTTCCGTGTTGTCTGCTCCCGCTCCGCCCTCCGTTGCTCCACCTCCTCCTGTTCCAACAAAAGAGGATCTGATGGGCCGCTTCAACAAGTGGTTCGTTCAGGGCGACGACGGCATTCTGCAGGAGTTCAAGGAAGCGTTTGTCGAGCATCTCGTTCGCCAGACATTTGAGCAGTTCGAGCACGACGAAGAGGAGCGCATCAAGCGCGAAGAGGACGAGAAGTCCTGGGCGGAGGCGCTCAAGTTCAAGACCTACAATCTGCGCGTCAAGTTCTTCTATCGCTGGCGCGCCATTGCCCGCGAGCGCTCTCTCGACCGCCGTGCCCGCCAGGCCCGTGACGAGCTTAAGGCCTACCACGCTGCTAAGCGTGCTGAGAAGCGTGCCGCGGCTGAGAAGGCTGCTGCTGAAGAGCGCGAAAAGGCCGCTGAAGCGCGGCGCAATGGCAGTAAGTCGGTTAGATTTCTCGAGGACATGGGTTACTATGGTGGCTTTGGCTCCTCGTCATCGCGCAAGCGCAAGGCTTCGGCGACTGGTAATGCCGTCGACGAACCGCGCGCGCGGTCTGCTTCAACGTCTATTATCGACCAGCAGCGTGCCTCAGGTTCATCGACTTCTTCGTCGCTTTCGCCGCTCCAGCACCAAGAGATGATTGATCCTGCAGCCAAAGAACCGGCCCAGCGCAAGCCTCGATTGGCGGCTGGCCGCTCCATCAAGGCAGGCATCTCATCGACGGTCTCTCGCGCCAAGGAAATGTTTGCCAAGCGCAAAGCGACCGACGACATGTCCGCCGGTCGCTCTCTACGCCAGGGCAGCAGCACCAGCATCGACGAGACCACCATCGACAATGTCAGCATCGGTAGCAGCGATGGCGGCAGTCTCCGCAGTGTGAACAGCCTCCGCTCACTCAGTAGCGACAAATTCGCCTACTACAGCCGCTTCGTTCCGGGCAAAGAATGTAAGAAATTCTTTACGCGCGTTCCTTCCGACGTCAACCCAACGGCAATGGCAAATGCGAATGCGCGCTCCATGAGCCCGCAGAGTAGATCGACCAACTTCACCCGGGCCAAGAATACCGACTTTGGATTTGGCACCAAGGTCCCACCGCGCCCTGCCACAGCGACAACAAGAACTAGCCCGGTCCCGGACAACTTTACCTTTTCGAAGAGCGCGGCCGTTCGCAATGTTGCCGTTTCTCGTGATGCCTCTGGCAGCAAGGTCAAGTCTTATTACTGGCGCTTGAAGGCCATGGGCCTCGTGAAGATGCCCAACGGGCAGTACCTGCCCGAGTCCATTGCTCTGCCTATGCTCCACGAGGGCAAACGGTTCCCGGGCATTGGCGATTGTGGCTTGCCGCCTCTGCCAGTGACCGAGGGTTCGACTCAGGGTAGCAACAAGAGCGCAACGGACGACCTGACACTGATCACGACCGGCGATGGCCAGCACTTTGTTATTGATGACGATGGTGGCGACGATGAAGGGGAGGACGAGGCGGCCCGCCGCAAGCGCTACACCGAGGAACGCTTGCGCCGCACAGCTGTGACGCCCTCGCGCAAGCGCCTGTTTTCGTCTGGCATTGATGGTCAGGACGACACCATTGGCGCGACTGCCACCCAGACCCCGACTCGGTCTGCTGCTTCTCGCCGGCCTGCTATGATCGCGGCGGCCACAGCTGCCAACCTGGTCTCGCCGCCGGACGCCAAGAAGGCCCGCACGTCTGCCTCTGGCTCCGCCTCTGCCTCTGCATCGACGGCGCCTGTGACGCCCAGCAATAACAACAACAACGCCAGCTCGACTATCAGCGAAGCCGAGCGGTTGATTGATGAGTTGCGTCGGTTGGGCGACGAGATGGACGAGGATCGTGAGTGGTTTAGGACGCAGATGGAGGCCATGCAGAATGACGCATAGGCATGGGATGAGTGAAGGGAAAGAATGACCAGGAAGGGAAAGGAAAAAAACGGAGAGGAAAGAAGGGGAAACAAAAATGGTGTCTGAAGTGTGAAGACTCATTGGGAGGGTATACCATTGGAAGGGCATTTTTTTTATTCTTATTTTTTGTTTGTCAAGCGGCTTCTGTTTTCGGTTTCTGCTTTTCATATTCTCCTTTTTTCGTCTTTTTACTACCATCTGTTTGGCCCTCTGGCAAAAGGGGGATATTGGAGTTGATCTGCTTGCTTTTCATCCATCATCTGTATTTCATCAGCTTCATGAGCCTCATCAGTTTCTATCTGTTTTTAGTGTACTCTACATGTACCACTTCATTCTCATTTGTTTTTACAAAACTTTTACAACTTTTGACTTTTCGTCATCGTACCATCCTGAGCCTTTGCTTCACACGTTTTCTCAACAAATAAAACACAACGAACACTGCAATGATAGATAGCTTAACTTCCTGATCTCTTTTACTTATGTACAGTATGTGACTTCCTAGATGCTAGAATACGTGACGAGGTGAGATTCGGTTATTATGTACTTTGATGTCTGTCTGCATTGCTTTCTCGGTGACAGTCTGTACCAAAGTGGAAGGTAGGCATGTGGCCCAAGAGCAAGAGTTGTACATCTGTCTAGACAGTTTGCAGGAAGGTACGGTCTGGGTGACAAGGTGTGCTTGTACAATGGAGGAGCTCACGGTTTTCCAATGTAGGAGGAAGGAGCACGAAGTACAACAACGATGAATAAAGAAGGATCACTGGGCCGGCACAAAGTGAGACAAGGGAAATATAGTGCGTGCATGCTGCAGGGTACATAGTGCATGTGGTGTGGTCAACTGGTGCAGGAAAGCGCGATGGATACACCGTTATGCGGCGGGGTAATGGGCGGCAGTATCAGCGCAAAGCAAGCAGGTGCGGTTCCCGGCGCTAACAAAATCTCGATTTTAATAAGTAAGGAAACTACAGATCCCATCCTAGAATAAAGAAAGGGAAGCCGCGACCGCCTTTAGGACCTATCGATAGTAATCGGTGTGCTCCAGGAGATTTTGGAACCTTCTCTTTCTGCATAGACATACACCAGGACAACTTTCACGGCAAACATTGCAAGACGACGACCGTGACCCAACACGACGAGCATCCACGACAAGTACCTTCCTTTACCCCACCTTGAGACAGCTTGCTCGCGAGCCAGTTGCCGAACAGCTCCCCTCTCTCGGCGCCCAAATGTGAGATCTGAAAAAATAGAAGAAGAAAAGTGACAGGGCGATCGGGGAGAATGACGGGCAGGAAAAGAGGGACGCCGGAAGGATCTAGGAGGATGACAGGCGGACAGAAGAGAAGGATTCAACCTGTAACCTGTCAATGCAGGAGGCTGCTCGCCTTTGCAACACGGCGACAAGGCGAAACAATGAGGCGGAGAAAGAGGGTGGGAAGGACAGACAGGAGGGTTCTTTCACAGGCCGTTACTTTGAACAATTGCTGACGTTGCCTCTAATGCAGACCTGCCGAAACTCTGTCTCCATTTCGCGTCCGCGGATCCGTCTGCCGCGGCCTCCAGTCGGCAGCGCATAGCTGGCAAGGCCGCTACGTTTCTGGCATCACGAGAACCAGGTAAGAAAGAATTGGCGTGTGTGGGAGGAAATGAAGAGAAAAAGGTGAGAGGATGGCTGCAGGGCAAGAACGGATGTGGCCACCAACAGGGCGGATATACTGTTTGTCGCTCAGGATCCGACCGGGCTGAACTGCTCCATCTGGACAGTACATGCATTTATATCTGACCACTCACTGACTGTACAGAATTCCCTTCCGTTCTTCACAAACTCCACAACTCCTCCGTTCTACCTCCGCGATGACTGGCCACTTCCGCAAAGTCCAGAGCTTCCAGACGAGCTATGCTCCGACGACCATCACACAATATGTCTCCGAGCGCAGCGGCATGACCGTGGTCGTTGCGAACCGCAAGGGTCCCAAGATCAATGGCTACTTCACCCTGGCCACCGAGATCTTTGACGACTCTGGCGCACCGCACACTCTCGAGCACCTGGTCTTTATGGGCTCGCGCAGCTACCAATACAAGGGCCTGCTCGACAAGCTGGCCTCGCGCGCCTACTCTGGCACCAATGCCTGGACGGCCGTCGACCACACCGCCTATACTCTTGAGACTGCTGGTTGGGAGGGCTTTGCACAGATCCTGCCTGTGTACTTGGAGCACGTTCTGCTGCCCACAATCACCGACGATGCTTGTCTGACGGAGGTGCACCATATAAACGGCAAGGGCAACGATGCCGGTGTGGTCTACTCGGAGATGCAGGCGCTCGAGTCTAACAGCGGCGAGCTGATGGACCTGCGCGCACGTCGCCACCTGTACCCAGAGAATGTCGGTTTCCGGTACGAGACAGGTGGCATGGTCGAGGCGCTGCGGGTGCTGACGGCTGACCGCATTCGCGAGTTCCACAAGGAGATGTACCAGCCCCGCAACCTGGCCGTGATTATTGTTGGCGAGGTCGACCAGGACAACTTGCTGAGCATTTTGGACGAGTTTGAGGAGAGCATCAAGGACGACATCCCGGCGCTGGATGCGACCCCCTTTAAGCGCCCATGGATCGACTCGGCGCAGCCGCCTGCGATCAAGGAGACGATTGTGGACACGGTCGAGTTCCCCGAAGACGACGAGTCTATTGGTGAGATCATTGTGGGCTACTTCGGCCCTGACTGCAACGATGTGGTTTCGACTTCCGCTCTCAACGTGCTACTGGCGTACCTGTGCGGCTCGTCTGCATCGGTGCTGGAGAACGTCATTGTCGAAAAAGAAGCGCTGGCCAGCTCCGTCAGCTACCTGTGGGAGTCGCGTCCTAACTCGGTCATCTGGCTGCAGCCGACGGGTGTGGCGACCGAGAAGCTGGAGTTTGTTGAGCAGCGTCTCATTGCCCTCCTCAAAGAGGTGGCCGATGGCCCGCTCGACATGACGTACATTCGCGACTGCGTTAGCCGTGAGCGCCGTCAGGTCAAGTTCCACGCCGAAAGCTCCGAGAGCTTTTACTCTAGCAACATCATCACTGACTACCTGTTTGGCAAGCGTGATGGCTCGACCCTCAAGGACCTTCAGGACCTGACCGAGTACGATGTGCTCGATGCCTGGACCGAGGACCAGTGGAGAGCTTTCTTGAAGAAGTGGATTTCGGACGCCAAGCACATTTCGATTCTCGGCAAGCCGTCCAAGGCGCTGGCCAAGAAGCTCAAGGCGGCGGAGAAGGAGCGCGTGGCCAACCGCAAGAAGGAGATCGGCGTCGAAGGCCTGAAGAAGCTGCAGGAGCGTCTGGACCAGGCCAAGAAGGCCAACGACATGCCAATCCCCGAGGAGGTGCTCGACAAGTGGGAGGTACCGGGTACGGAGTCGATTCACTTTATCGAGTCACGGACAGCCCGTGTCGGTCGGGCCAAGAGTCTTGGTGTCGTTGATAATGAGGCTCAGAAGATCCTGGATGCGTCCAAGCCGGGCCAGCAGCCTCTGTTCTTGCAGTTTGAGGATGTGCCATCCAACTTTGTGCGCATCACCGTGCACATCAGCACGGCCGGCGTGCCCATGATCCTGAAGCCGCTGCTCTGGATCTTCAGTGACAACTTCTTCAACAGTCCCATTGTGCGTGACGGCAAGCGTGTTGACTTTGAAGATGTGGTCAAGGAGCTCGAGCAGGACACCATTTCGTACGCCTTCCGTTCGGGCGGCTGTGTCGGCGACGCCGAGAGCATTGCTATACAGATCCAGCTGGAGCCCGGCAAGTACACAACCATTATTCGCTGGCTGCGCGAGCTCATGTTCGACTCCGTCTTTGACCCTGTGCGCCTGACGGCTGGTGTGGCCAAGTCACTGGCCGACATCCCGGAGAACAAGCGTGACGGTCGCCTCATGTCGGCCGAAGTCGAGATGGCCATCCACTCGGTGCGCGACTCATTCCCGGCCGCTCGCCGTACATTGGTCCGTGCCGTGTACCTGCGGCGCCTCAAGAAGCTGCTCGAGACGGAGCCCGAAAAGGTTGTGGGCTGGTTCGAGGAGCTGCGCAAGTCGCTGTTTGCCTTCCAGAATATGCGTGTGCTTGTGACAGCAGATGTGGCCCAGCTGGAGAAGACGGTCGGTGACGGCACTGTTGTCTCGGCCTGGGACGTGCTCACAGAAGGTTTGGATACGACCAAAGATATGGTTCCCATCATCCCGCCGCACCTACGCAACAACGAAGAGGGCAAGAAGCCCGGCTCGATCGGCACCGTCATCCTCCCCATGACCACGCTCGATACATCGTACAGTGTTTCGACCACGGTCGGTTTGACGTCGCTGCTCGACCCACGACTGCCTGCCGTGCTGGTCGCCATTGGCTACCTCGAGGCAGTCGAGGGTCCCCTATGGAACGCTGTGCGTGGCAACGGTTTGGCTTACGGCACGAGTTTCGGCCGCGAGAACAATGTCGGCGTCCTGCAGTTCCGTGTCTACCGCTCACCCGACGCCTCCAAGGCCGTTGCCGCCGCTCGCGATGCCGTCGATGCCCTGGCGTCCGGCCGCGAGCCGCTCGACAAGCATCTGGTGCAGGGTGCCGTTAGCGGTATCGTCATGGCGCTGGCCGAAGAGCAGGCCACAATGGCCATGGCCGCCCAGCAAAACTATATCCTGGGCGTCGTGCGCGGTCTCGATGCGGGCTATAGCAAGCAGATCATGGCGGCAGCCCGTGAAGTGACGCACGACCAGATCCGGGCAGTGATGACGGACCTGATTATGCCGGTGTTCAAGCCTGGCACGAGCAATGCGGTGGTGACGTGCGCGCCTCTGCTAGAGAGCTCAACCGAAAAGGCGTTCCAGGCAATGGGCTACAAGACGCAGGTGAAGAAGCTGGCGGACTACTATGATGGCTATGGGCTGGTTGTCGATGGTGTTGACGAGGAGGATGAAGAAGATGATGAGGAGGACGAGGATGATCAGGATGATGAAGACGACGATGAGGATGACGAGGATGACGAGGATGACGAGGACGACAGCGACGATGATGGCAGTGAGGAAGAGAGTGAGGACGAGGAAGAGAAACTCGGTGGTCGTCGCCGGTGAAACAAGGTGGAGACATAGATATTAAAAGAGAAAAGGGACAAGAGATGGATAGTAATATTACGACAATTACAACCTAGAGCGCACGAATACATTCTAGACAGTCTTTAGCAGATCAAGGAAATGCATGATCTCACAGTTCTTTATGGGTCTTTCTGGTTCTTTACGGTGACGTGAAGTGAATGATGATATATTCGCGAAGACAAATCCGTCCCTAAAACTATGATAACATGATATAAACGCCAGACCAAAGACAAAGCCGAAAAGGCATGTAAATGAGAAAGAAAGCAAAAACAAATGCAATCCAAACTCGTCGCTTCTCCCTCCTTTTCGTCTCGTCTCTCTTTTTCTCCTCCACTCCGCTCTCGTCCCAGCATCCACTTTTGCACCTCGCCGTCAACCCTGCAAACGCAAAACGCCAGACACCGATGAGAGTACTGAAGATAAGCAAGAAAATAATACAACTGCTGGTGCAAGTTTATGCCCTCGCCGCCCGCTCCTTGTTATTCCGCATCTTGCGCTCGTTGCGCTTGAACCGCTCTTTCCGCTCCCGGCGGCCCTCGCCCCGGTACGAGTGGCCCTTGTCCGCCAGCTCTTGGTCTTTGCCGTACTGCGATGTCTTAACCTCGACCAGCCAGTCCGTCTCGGCGGCCGACTTGTTCGCACCCTTGTAGCCCCATTTCCGCTCCCACTCGTTCGTCTCCTTGTTGTACTGCAGGTTCTTGCGCTGCTCGCGGGTCTTGGGCTTGATGCCCTTGCGTGCCGCGAACTGCTCCCACTTGGTCGGCGGCTTGGGCTCCGGCACGGGCTTCTCGCGCGGCAGGGCGGTGGCCACAGGCGGCAGGTTGAGGAGGACACCGTCGGTGGTGGTGCGCTCGATGCGGCAGGTGGTGAGGAGCTGGTTCACGAGCGCCTGGGCGCCGTCACGGGCGACAGCAGCCAAGTCAGCCTCGTGGGCGTCCTTGTTGGCGGCAGCCGAGGTGATGGTGGCCGGGTTGGCGTCGTTGGCGAGCAAGAGACCGAGATCAAAGGTGTAGGGAGTATCCTTTTCGACGGCGACGTCGAGCTTGGGCCCGCGGTGGCCGACGGGCGTGGAGTTGGCCTTTGTGGCCATTTTGTGTGCAATGCGGGTTGGGTGGGTGTGGGGGTAGAGGTGGGTGGCAGCGACAAAAGATGCGAGAGTAAGCGAAAATGCTGTGTGGTGATGTCGTGATGTCGTAAAGTTTGATGTTTTATTTTGTCGCCGATGCCAGAGGGAAACAGCGGTTGGGATGGCAGGAACCTGCAGTACTAGCAAAGGCCCTTCGAACTTTTTTCCTGCAGAAAAAAATTAAGTGGAGACCCATCCGCCGATAAGTTCAGATAACAGACAATAGTGTGGTGCCGAATCGACTGTGTACCGAGAGGAGCACGTGTCACTACCAAGTGTACTAGATAAAATCTGAAATGATCACGTGCATCTATATAGACTGTCTATGGATCACTTTAGCGCGACCCATATTTTATTCGTCGCTAATCGATAAGAGAGGCAGAAAAAGAGGTCTCGGCGGGCAGGTGCGACCGCCCAACATCTCATGCTTTGTTTCCTTCGTCTCGTTCTTTTGATAAAACAGAACAAAATACAACACGACATAAACTCAGACCAAAATTTAACCAACATCAACCTCACCATCCTCAACACACACACACACATCTCAATAGACGAGAGCGAGACGAAGACCAGACGAAACGACAATGGGCTCGCACGCGGCCGGCCCTCTGGCCAAGAAGGCCAAACTTAGCAAGACGGACAGCAAGAAGGCCGTGAAGGCTGCGAAAGTTCCGACGGATAAGAGCGAAAAGAGCGAGCTGAAGGACCAGATGAAGAAGAAGAAGAAGGCCGACACAGCAGACAAGATGGAGAAGACGAGACCAAAACGGCCGATCGAGGCCGTTGAGGAGGAGACCAAAGAAGAGACGTCAGAAGAGGCGGCCGCAGGGTCGGATGAAAATGAGGAAGATAGCGAGGAAGATCAGGCCGAAGAAGCAGGTGAGGCGGCAGGTGAGGCGGCAGAGGAGGAGCTACCCACAACGTTCAAGGCACTGGGCCTTGTTGACGTTCTGTGCGAAATCTGCGATACGCTCAAATTTACAAAGCCCACACCAATCCAGGCCAAGGCCGTCCCCGTGGCGCTCCAGAACCGCGACCTCATCGGCACTGCAGAGACGGGCAGTGGCAAGACGCTCGCGTTCGCTCTCCCTATCCTGCAAGCACTGCTCGCCAAGCCGCGGCCGTTTTTCGGTCTGATCCTCGCCCCCACACGTGAGCTGGCCGTGCAGATCGGCCAGACCTTTGAGGCCTTCTCGAGCATTGCGCTGCGGTGTGCCGTCATCGTCGGTGGCATGGACATGGTCCCGCAGACCATTGCTCTGGGCAAGAAGCCGCACGTCATCGTGGCCACGCCCGGCCGTCTGTACGACCATCTCGAAAAGACAAAGGGCTTTTCGCTTGCCCATCTGCGCTATCTGGTGATTGACGAGGCCGACCGTATGCTCGACATGGACTTTGGTCCCGTTGTCGAAAAGATTCTCAAGCACCTGCCCCGCGAGCGCCGCACGATGTTGTTTTCGGCCACCATGTCCAAGAAGGTCGAGAGCCTGCAGCGTGCCTCTCTGCGTGACCCTGTCCGTGTCACCGTCGTCAACCCCGGCGCAGGTCCCGACGGCCAGCAAATGGTCTCAACCCTCAAGCAGAGCATGTTCCTCGTACCCCTCGTCAAGAAGGACACGGCGCTCGTGCACATTATCAACGAGTACAGTGGCCGGTCCGTTATTGTCTTTACACGCACCATCTACGAGACACACCGTGTTGCTTTCCTGCTGCGCGCCCTGGGTTTCGGCGCCATCCCGCTCAACGGCAAGCTGAGCCAGTCGGCGCGTCTTGCGGCTCTCAACAAGATCAAGTCGGGCGGCCGTGATATTTTAGTTGCGACCGACATTGCAGCCCGCGGTCTCGATATTCCGCGCATCAGTATTGTCATCAACTACGACGTCCCGCAAGACAGCAAGACCTATGTCCACCGTGTCGGCCGTACCGCGCGTGCTGGCAAGTCGGGCCACGCCATCAATCTCGTTACGCAGTACGACGTGCTCCATTTCCTGGCTATTGAGAAGGCCATTGGCATGGAGCGTCAGATCAAGCCGCTGCCCATTGACAAGGAAGAACTCGAAGTGTTCCGTCCCCGCGTCGAAGAGGCCCAGCGGCACGCCAAGGCCGAGATGCGTGTCTGGCAGGAGCAGCAGGCCAACCACGGCAAGCGCAGTGGCGGCCGTCCACGGAACGGGTCGGGCGTGCTGGGTGGCCGCGGCGGCCGGCACGACGACATGGACCGTGGAGAGTTGTAACCAGTCAGTCTTTTGTCAGGGCGGGGTCGGTTTATTTTCAGGGCTGTGGCCTGTTTTATTATCTACAATACGCCTCGTATTACCATTTGCTGCTGCTTTGGTTTTATTTTTCTTCTTTGTCTACGACGTATTGCTGGACCTGTTATTTGTTTCTGTCATGGACTGCGTGGTATAGCTTTCTTTGAGCGATGATTTCCTGGAGTTTTGAGAGGCAAAAAAGTCTAGCATTTTCGTTTCGTTTAGCACACAAGCATCTCGTACCTTGTGCTCCATAAATCGTATAGTCACTTTCACCCCAATCTTGAGCTGGATTTGCCGTGACATGCTCTCATTTACCGTTGTGCCATGCAGCGGCTATCGCTTTTCGTTTCCTTGCACTGAGCAGACATCTGGAAAGCGTGACTGGTAGTGAGTGGAGCCCACAAGACGGACACCAATGGGCGGGCGGTTGCCGCCGCGCCCGCCCGCCGGTATCGTCCCGCTTTCTTTGTTTGGTCGTCTCTCTTGTTGTTGAGCTTGACTTAAGCGCCCGATCAAAGGCGACAGGGGTTGACCCTTCTTTCACAACACTTCTCTCTTTCCTTTTTTGCACGTTTTCTTTTTGTGTGGATAGTGCGAGAGGCTGAAATAGGATAGAGCGTAAAAAGGAAAATGCAAAGAAATCAAACATGGAAAGGACCAGACTCCCGGATCCAGGAACAGAAATACTTTGTCGAGATTCAGGAACAGCCGACTTTGACAGCTTTTATGATGGTCCTGTCGACGAGAGAGGACCGTCCGCCTCGCCGTCCAGTGGCGTCTCCACGATTCGCGCCGGCCGCAGGAGAGGGTCGCAGAATGCGTGGATGCAAATTTCAAAAGGAACTGAACTCCAGACGAAAGGTCTAGAGTAGAGGGTGAAAAAGGACGACAGAAGACTCATGTGGTGTGACAATCGACGAGTGATACCTATCTACGGGCCACTAGATAATCAATCCAAGAAGTTCGCACTCAACAAAAGAGCTTCAACATAATTGCTTTGTCAATTCCCACCCAAAATTTCTATCCGGCCTGCTCCTCCAGAAGACCAGCAGAAGATGCTGCGCATTATCCTCTCATCTATTCATATCATCAGCGAAGATTCTCCATGTGACGAAAGCGTCTGTGCAAAAGATAGACGAACAAGCGGGCAAAACAAGTCAACGTGCTCGGCATCGTTTTTGCATAGTAACAGTACGACCATCACAGCACAGTGCTCTATTTACCACTGCCACTTTCTTTCTTCTCTTTCTTTCGTTCTCCTCCTGCTCTCTTTTCTGTACCTAAACAGTAGTACTCCGTATTCTCATCCTTCACTTCACAACACCCCTGCTCACCGTCCCGCATATCCCACCAGAAATCCGACCCTGGTCGCACACTTTCAGGCCAAGTTAAGAGCGGCGGGCCTATGAGATCGCCAGCTAGACCCCTGTCAAGTCCCGTCCAGGAAAGCCCCAAATACGACCGTGCTTAAATGGAGCTGTGGCCTGGTCAAGACATTTAAGCGCCGGCCCTCTTTTGCGCGCTGTTGTGTTTTGATGTGCATTCATGTATGATTTCTGTGTGCTTTCTATGTGCATCCTGTGGGATCCTGAGCGGCCGTCTGTACTTTCAACAGCGATTGGTCTTTTCGGCTGTGAAGATGCGCGACTGAAAGGTGACGAAAAGAGAAATTATGGCCAGACCGGCCTCTTCCTCTTCCTCTTTCATCCCATTCCTTCGACTTTTCCTTCTTCCTTCTTCTCTCTGCTCGGCCGTCGGAACAACCACAGTTGCAGAAGCGTTCTCTTTTATGCCGTATCGCTATGCCAGCCGGACCCGTGAAGGAGACCAGTGGGCCTAGATCATCACACTTTTGTAGTTCGTACGACGTACTCTCTCGTCCTACTCCGTATTACTGAGTATGCTTTCCCAGTTGGGGCAGTGTCCGGCATTTTCTACTTTCCCATTCTCTGCGCATGGCAAACCACCACTGTTCATATATCACCTCCCACCAAGCAGCCTGCATCCCCACTGTATCCATTCATTATTCTCCATACCAGTGACCACATCACCTCCCTTACACTTACAGAATAGCGTATCTTTCTGGCTGTCTCTCCATCCCACGCTAGACCCGTCGTGGCTCTCCATCCTGCAGTCTCCAAGGACAGGGCGGCTGCATGGACTGATTTTGTCGAATACCGTGTGGTTCTGTCTGCCCGACTTTGCCGCTGTCCGTTGGATTACGGAGTACTCTCTCGTTGTAATTCACACCTGCCATGCACGTCCCTTCCCACGAAAGTGATGAGAAAGTGGTAGACATCCCGTACAGAGAAGATGCAGCCGTCACCCAAAACTGTATTAGCCTCCGCCAAGTTGATAAGTTGACTTTGTTGACCGCTCATTTCGATATATTGATATATCGTAGCTCATCCGCTCCCTGGCTCCCTGGTCCTTTCTTTGTTTCTCTTATTTTTTTCTGCTCCCTCTCCTGATGACCCTACGTCTCAACAACCATTCATTATTTTCCCTCACTGTGTATCTTAAAAGCAAGCAGGGCTTCTTTCTCTTTCACTTTCTTTTCTCACCCCATTAATCTATATTGTCTCTTCTTTTCCTTGTGGCCTCTGCAGGCAGATCGGCCGTGAAACATCGCTCTTTGCATCACAAGACATCTTATACGCCTCCATACGCCTCCATGATTTTTTTTCCACCTTTCCAATATTCTGCCCTCTCATAATATGGTCTCGATTCGTCTAAACATTTTTACGATTTAGAGGCCGGCCTCACGGACAAAACAAATATCTCTCTTTGTTCTCTCTCTCTCCCTCTTTCTTTATCTTTTTGCTACATCCACATAGACCTCTTAAAATGGCCTGGTTACACCATTTCGGCCGCCTGGCCACGGCCATGTTCACCGTTCTCTTCTTACTTTCTTCCACTACGACGGCCATCCAGGTCGCCCCCAACTCGCCATGTGCCTCGCTCTGCATTGACAGAATAGGACTCGACACATCCGACCCAAACTCGTCCAACACCGTCAACGCCGACATGGTCTGCAACGATGCCGACTTTGCCAGCTCAACGGCCGGCAAGAAATGGACAAGCTGCATGGGCTGCTTGCAGAACAGCACATTCTCCCAAGGCGCGGAAAGCGACCAGGCCTGGTTCTTTTACAACTTGCGGTACAACGTCGACTATTGCGTCTTTGGCTACCCGAACGCCGGCAGTGCCGTCGGATCGAGCCCGTGCCAGACATCGACGGCCTGTGGTCCACTCCAGTACAATATGTTCAACGGCATCCCGAGTATGGGCAACCAGACCGAGTTTGATTACTGTGCTACCAACGGGACGACACTGACAAGCACGCTCTTCAAGGGGTGCACGGCCTGTGTTGGCGGCGGTGGTGACCAGAACATCATTGCCAACTCCCTGATTGCACTCGAGGCGGGGTGTCTGCAGCAGCTGCCCGTAGGCGAGGCCGTCGGACTGAGTGGGTCGGTATTTGCGTCGGCGACGACCATTTCCATTGTGGCACCAACCCAGTCGGGTAGTCCAGGATCGTCCAGCTCCGATTCCGCGGGCCACCGTGTCGCCACCACGACGGTTGCCGTCATTGTTGTCGTGGCCCTGCTGGCCATTGCGGCGATCTGTGGGTTCGCATTTGTCTGCTACCGCAAGCGTCGCGGCTCCGCCCGTCGTGGTGCTGGTGGCGGTATCAAAAATAACATCTTGCGCAAGAATAAGGAGCAAGACAACTTTTATGGGTCCGAGGGAGGTGTTGGTGGTGGTGGTAACGGTGGAGGTGGTGGCGGTTTCGTTCCCAGCGGTGGCATCACGGGAAGTGGCCTCGGTGGCTTTGTGTCGGCTCCCACCGGCGGAGCTAGAGTCCGTGGATCTCCGGCGTCTGCATCCAACCCGGCTGGCTGGTCGTCCGACTTCCCGTCGAGTGACCACATCACATCGCCGCTCAGCTTCCAGTGCCGTACAAGCGCCACCGGCCTTGACGAGATGGTTGATCTCAAGGCAATGCCTGAGGCTGCTCCTCCTGTCCCGGCCGTTCCCTCTGGCCGCGGCAATGGCAACGGCCACAGCCGTAGCAACAGTACCAGCAGCCTGGAGATTTCTGCAGCTCTTCAGGAACAACATCTGCAGCAGCAAGTGCCCGCTGCTGCACGCAGAAAGCACCAGAAGCCGCAGCCCATCAGTGGTGCTGCCATCCAGGCCGCCATCACGGCTGCCGCGTCGTCTAACACGACGACTGTGCCGAATGACCTTGGTATCGGTGGCAGTAGTGGCCATCTGCCGGCCATTGTCGAGTCGCCGTTCCCATCGCCGATGCCGGTGGCAACGAGTCAAGCCAACACCGACAATATTGGCATGCGCATCCACTCGTCCGACTTTGACAAGAAGGGCTATGCTGAAGCAGCTGTGGCCGCCTCGCAGCCGCCACTGCCGCATCTGCACCAGCTCAAGACATCCTTCTCGCCGCACCTGGGCAGCAACCCGTCGCCCTCGTACAACACGCCCACGTCGTCGACAGCACTACTGTCGTCCGCATCTCTCAACAACCAGCTGCCATCGCCGCCCACGGGCCGTGGTGGCTACAACCCAGCCATGTATGTGCCACCACAGCGCGGCAGCTACCATCAACAGCACCAACAGTACCACAATCCCACGTCGGCCTCGCCTGGTGGCGCCGCTGGCCCCTCACCCAACACGGCCTATGCCAACGTGGCTGCCGGCAAACGTGGCGTCTACCTGGGCTGGTCGGCCATGGTGACAGCGGCTCAGCAGTACCAACAGCAACAGCTGCAAATGAACCATGTATCAGGGACGACTTCACTGCCCGTCTCGGCCGTCGGTTCCTACCGCGGCGAGCGTGAACCGGTTTCAGCCGTTTCCGTTGCGTCATCCAATGGTCTCGGGTCGGCGACCATGGCTGTTCGCCAAACATTCTCGGACCGCGAGCCGGAGCCGCAGTCGGCTGGCGGTGCCGGCGATGTGTCGGCGACGTCCATGAATCCGCCCAATGGAGGCTTCCCACCAGTGTCGGCTACATCGTCCAACCCGCGTCAACTGACAAAGTCGCCGCATGCACGGCCACTACATGCCATCAAATCCAAGTCGCCGTACGGCAAGGTGTCGTCGTCATCATCGGCACATGCGCGGTCGCCGCATGCACAGACGGAGATTGTCCAGACAGATTTCCTGCCGCCACCGCAGGCACGGACGAGAAGATAACGATATGGTTGAAAGGTATCTAGACGGTAATTAATGACATGACGTTTCCTTTCCTTTTGTTTCCTGTATTCAGCATGTTAGCCTTCGTTCACAGCTTCCTTTTTTTTTCTGTATAATTAGCTCTGCACAGCAGCTCCGCGGCCGACTTACCTTTTGTTTTTCTGTGGGCATTTCTTTTGTCGATTCAAAACTTTGGTTTTCCGTTGTTGTAAGAAAAATTCAATACCCCCTTATTTTTTGCTTCGCATTCCTTCCTCGTGGGAGCTGTGATTTGCCGTCGTGTAAAGGAAGGGGCGACCATCGCCATATTTCCTAAATTGGAAGTGGTAGATCATGTGAACGTCTTCTTTGCTCCTTTCGTCTTTCCCTGAGAATTATCTTGATCTTCCTTTTCTAGACTTGGGTCGATCGTACCTTCCCTCATTTCTGCGATTTGCTGTCAAACAGGGCAACCACGTGGCTTCCAACAGCCAGGTCGATGATACATAGTCAGGGGCGGAAGGCGGCCAGGCCGTCGCATTATGCCACAAACGTGCCTGCGTATTCCAGGTGCAGAAGTCCGCGGAAAGTGGGAATGGTACCTGAAATACGTCTAAAACTGCCCGTTTTAGCAATGTAGAATCGAAAAGCCCGGTCCCGTCCGCCTGGTTCACCCCTTCCCTGCACTAAGACCCCTCGCCTTCCCCTCCTATCAATTGACCACCCAAGCTCGGCCTTTTGGCTTGACACCCAGACTGTGTCAGAACACTCCGCACAGCCTCTTCTGATGTCGTTTCTTGTCTTCTTTTCTTTTCATTCCTATTCTTTTTTGTATATCTTGTTCTCCGTCTAAATACTTTAATAGCCATCGCGTGCTTTTATTTCGTCCCATCTAGCTTTCACCTCTATTCATTGATCTTATCATCGAATTTCAATTTCAACGTCATGTCTTGTAAGTCGATCCGTCATCCTTCGCATTCTTTCGGTGAACACAACTCCTAACTTCCAGCAGTCTTCAACACGACTGCCAACCTCCGCCATATGTCGCCGCTGCCGGCAGGCACCGACAAGGCCAAAGCCATCAAGTCCGTGCTCCAGAACCACCAAGTATTCATCCAGTGCGGACCGCACAGTGTCGACTGCGAGGTTGTGGGCGAAGAAGAAGCCAACAGGCTGGCTGAAACCGCCCTCGCCTCGCACGCCAAGAAGGAGCACCCGCTGCCAGAGGATGTGCAGGCCGTGCTTGAGTCGCCCACAAAGGAAAAGGACGGCCTCAAGTTCGGCGTGTACCGCGTGACGGACATTGTGCAGACACTGCCCGCGGGTCTGTGGGACTCCAAGGTCGTCGGCACGTACGAGATGACGGACACGCCCAGCGGTGTCTATGTGCGGATCCGGAGTCCGATGTCGATTGTCATGGACACGACGTGGACAATTGTTGACGGCGCGGACGGCAAACTCGAGATGGTCGAGGAGATTGTCATTTACTGCTCGCGGCTGCTAATCAACACAGTCAAGGGCCTCTGTGAGGGCGGCTGGCAGCAGATCCATGCGACCATGATGAAGCGGCTGGCCGAGGGCGACAAGGCGGAGATGGAGAAGAAGCAGTAGAATGCGATGAGCGTGAGTGTTCAACTTCATGGAACAGACAGCATATATTACACCACAGGGCTATATTAGAGGCGTTGGCGTTTGGGCACTCTCATTTCTAACCATTCTTATCATATCCTGCAATTTCATTTCCTATTTACCAGTTGCAACTTCAGCAGCAGCGGTATACACAAAGTCCATCAATCATGCATGTTTCTTTCGTTCACTTTCCCTCAAATGGGATCGCCCCCACCGCTTACAGCTTCCCCAGGTAGGTCTGGCCCCGCTGCAGAGAGGCAACCGCACCAGCCACCATCTCGTCCACAATCTCTTTGGCCGGCTGCACCTTTTTGATGTTACCGGCAACCTGGCCCATCAGGTATGGCATCTCCACCTCGTCCTCCTCGTCGCCAATCTTGATCTCGTCGCCCGCGTGGCCATCGTGGCCGTGGTTTTCCAGATCATACTCAAAGGGAATAATGCCCTTGGCACACAGGTCGCGGATCTTCTGCGGCTGCTCGTGCCACTTGCGGATGTAAGGGTTGAGCCGTGTGCGCAGCGGACGTCCCGTCAGCACAAGCGTAATGTCTGTGTCGTCCGTTTCGCACGTCACAACGGCCTGCTTGTGTGCATCGCTGCAGTTGGCCTCGGCGCATGCTACGAACCGCGTGCCGACCCAGACACCAGCCGCACCCTGCATCAGAGCAGCCGCAAGACCGCGGCCGTCACTGATGCCACCGGCAGCCACGACCAAAGGCTCCGCCAGCAAGAAGTTGCCCTTCTGGCCCGTGGCCTTCAGAGCCTTGCGCTCAGCGGCCACGCGCTGCGCCACATCCACGACGGCCGGGATCAGCACCGTACCTGCCACAGGGCCCGTGTGCCCACCGCCCTCGGTACCTTGGGCACACACCATGTCCACGCCCATGGCCAGCGCCTTGGAGGCGTGCTTCGGGTGGCCTACCATGTTCATCACCAGAATGCCGTGGCTGTGCAGACGGTCAATGACGTATGCGGGCGGGACACCAACGGCACTGACAAACAGCTTGGCGCCCTCACTGATGACAATATCGATCAGCTCATCAAGCTTGCCATCCGTATAGTCGTAGTTGGTCGGGCGGGCGCCGTTGCCGACCTGGGGCAGGGCGAGGTCGATACCAAATGGGAGATCGGGGCGAGCTAGGTCGGCCTTGAGTTCGGCGACGGTCTCCCGGAGCTGCTGCGGTGTCAACCGGAAACCACCAACTACACCGAGACCGCCGGCATTGCTCACAGCAGCAGCGAGAGCACCGCCAGAGACACGGGCCATGCCGGCAAGGACGATCGGGTGCTCAATGCCGAGCAGCTTGGTCAAAGGTGTTGAGAGAGGGGCCATGGCGTTGTGCGAGCGGTGGTGTTGTGTATGTGTTGTAGAGGTGGGATATGAAGATGGAGGACGGGGTACGACGTAAGGAAGAGACGTCGTAAATCTGGGAAAGAGCTGGAGAGATTGGCTGGGGAAAGAGCCAAAGGTTCCTATAAGACGGAAGACGGAAGGTGCGGCCGGAATGGATGTGGAGACAGTTCGCTCTAAAGACGGAAGCGAGCTGATGGAACGGCAGGGAAACGTGTATAAAACGAAGAGTGCGAATTACAAGTCCAAAAAACAAAAGAACTTAACGAAGCCGAAGCAAGGTGGGGTTTACAGATTTATGAATGAAGAGAGGTCAAAGAATGAGGAGAAGCTCGCCCCAGTTCTTCTCCATGCTTGCCATTCTCTCTTGTTTTGCGGGGATCCGTGCCAAAACACATGGGCTGAGGGCTGGAGAAAGGAAGCGACGCTAGTGCCCGCAGTTGACTGTGGGCATGCCGAGGCACGAGTTGTTACAAACAGCCGGAAAGAGCCAACGACACCAGAATACGGGCAAAAAGCAGCCCGTGCTTGCCATATTAGAGACATTGGCGAGACCTGAGCAAGCTGCCAATACGACACCATAGACAGTTGGAAATGGGCGTGGTTTGCGATTGTGCCAGAACTGCCGTGGTTCCGTGTTTATGGTTCTAAGATTCTGACTCTGTACTCCGTACTATTGTTGATGCAGCACTGGTTTTAGTGATGGCAACGTCTTGGCATCGCAATTGGGCCATTTTAGCCCGAGGTCAGCTGTGGGACGGCTTAGAAAAAAGAGGGGACTGCACTAATACACTTTTACGGATGATAGAAAGATAAAAGTACTGTATGTCCAGAGTCGTGTCTCAAAGTGCCAGAAAATGTCAGAATTACAATTGTCATTACTTCGTCGTGGAGGAAAAGGACCGCTCGCTCAAGAGCCGTATCCACTCGTCTAGATATATACTGTAAAGGGATGTAAAGAAAGAGAAGAAAGAGAAGAAAGAAAGAAAAGAAAGCAAAGAAAACAATAGGAAACAAAAGAAGAAAAAAGAAAACAAAAGAAGAAGATAAAGGGTGTAATGTACAAAGAGAATGGATTCGTAAGACACGAGCCACCGAGGTGAGAACAAGGTTGCAATTGACAGTAGCCAGCTCGCAAGCTAAATTAAGTTTGTGCTTCGCACTCGCTGTCCGTTGCATGTTGACAGAACTGGTCCAAACGCGGGTATCAGCCCGGAGAACGGATGCCGAGTGTATTCAGCAAAGCCGTCCTCACTAATGCTGACTATTTGCTATTGCTCTAATCGAATCGTGGTAATCTGGCCGGGACAAACTCCGTCTCGCGCGCTTCCTTTGAGGAGAGCGTAAACGGAGAGTAGGCGGGAGTGGGGCCAGTGGTGTCTGTAGGCGTGGCTTTGTCAACAGTTTCGGCATCGACAGTCTTGTCGGTCTCGCCGGTTTCGTCTACTGTTTTCCCAACTTCATCGGCTGAGACAGACTCAATTGCCGCCTCCGCTAACCCACGCTCCTTCGCAAGCCTGGCAGCCGCTTCACGCCGCCTCTCAATCACTTCGTCCTCCTCACGCGCAGCTCGCTCGTCTTCTTCGCGCAGTTGTTCGGCTGTCAACTCCGTAGGTTGGGACTGCTCGGCAGCCCCTTCTTCACCTGCTTCTTTCCCTGCTTCTTCCCTCTCATCCACAGTCTCGCCAAAGGTTTCGCCGAGAGGCAGTGACATGCTGCTCAAACGCTTGGCAACGGACGACGGCGGCGACCGAGGCGAAGAGCCCACGGCGACACTATCAATGGTCGTGCGCGAGACGCTTCGAGAGAGCACGCCCTTAGCTGGCCCTGCCGGCCCTGCTGGCCCTGCGTGCACACTAGACATGATGGACGCCCCCGTGTCAGCCCGCT
Organism: Sporothrix euskadiensis; assembly: GCA_019925375.1. Lineage (NCBI taxonomy): Eukaryota > Fungi > Ascomycota > Sordariomycetes > Ophiostomatales > Ophiostomataceae > Sporothrix > Sporothrix euskadiensis. Next base: position 105,774 of record JADHKQ010000045.1, read on the forward strand.
TCTTGCCCTTGCGCTGCTGCTGCTCAATGGCGCCCGTCGCCGCCAAACTGCTGCTGCTGCTGAACCTTGTACGCCCGCTGCTCCGATCATCGACATGATTCAAGGCGACGGCAAACTCGTCGTCCAGCGGTACAGCATCCTCGTCGTCTTCTTCGTCGCTCGGGAACAGGTCGCCGCGTGACCGGAACGAGTTAGATGTGTCACCGGAGCTGGTTGTGCCGCTGCGTTTGCGTGTTGCTGGTGTGCCGTGTTCGTCGTATATGTCATCATGAAAATCAACTGTACCACTCGTTGATGGCCGGTCTCCTGCTGCAGGCACCGACGACAGGGCTGTTCCATACTGCCTTGATGCGTCCGCTGCCTCCAGCCCGTTCTGCCATGACAGCAGGCCACGTCGTGAGCCGGTGCCAGCCCCGTCTTGGTAGTCATCGTCGTTGTTGCCACCTCCCAATAATGGCTCGTTCTCATCTCGGGCGCGCATCGTGTCCGCACCGCCGCCTAGTCGCCGTCCGCCCACACTGTTCTGCTGTATGCTGCCGCCGCTGCCGCCGCCACTGCTGTTGGGATGTTCGCGCAGGTTGGCTGCGCTCGGCTTGTATCGTAACGTGCCGCCAATCTTCCACGGCAATCGGCTCAGGAAACCCAAAGGTGCTGTGCTCGGGATAACTGTCGGGTCGTCTCCTTGCGGGTGCTTCCGCCGCATGGCGCGTGTACTGTAGCTCATGCCACGGCCGCGCCGTGGCTGGTCCGTAACCTCGCCACTAACGCCGTCGCCTGCCAATGTTTCGCCTCTTTCGCCAGGAGGATCTCCGGCGTTCTCGTCGTCTTCGTCGGCACCATCGTGATGTCCTCGGTTTCGTTTCGAGCCTGAGCCTGCTAATAGCCGGTCCCAGTCGGCCGATCGTGCACGCCAGCTGCTGAAGATGCCGCCTCCACCACCACCTCCCCTCTCCTCTTCAGCGCCAGTTCCTCCCTGTCCCCCCTCATCAAAATCATCGTACCAGTCGTCGTAAAAGTCAAAGCTGTACTCGGCACGGCTGCGATGCGCACCCCGTGCACGTTCGCGCTGCCGCCGGGCACGGTCTTCACGGTCGCCGAGACACGGTGCTGTGCATGAGTCAAACGCTTCTCCGAGAGAAGCAAGACACGGGTTGACGTATGATTGCTGGAACGTCCAGATACCGGCGGCGGCGTTTTCCGTGACGGCCTCGGCGTTGTGAGAGATTTGGTTCCACCGCTGCCGTAACCGCGGGTCTTCCAAGAAGGCAGCCATCAGGCTGGCCTGGGATGATTAATGATAAATGTGTTCTCGTAGTTATGGTCGTACAGCGCAATCGGGTCGGGCTGCGACAGGATGGGAATGCGAGCTGGCGCGCAAATCGCCCATGAAGAACGATGCGACAGACAAGCAATTGGTGAATTTGATGGATGGAAGGTCGTAGAGGGTGTCGACGTTGGAAGATAGAATGGAGGTCGAGGGATATCGCGCGAGGAGATTGTTGGCGAATGACGATCCTACTGATTCTGTCGTCAACGAAGGACGGTCGGGAACCGTCGAACTGCAGGCGAGGCGGATATCCCGCTTTATCTGCAGCGAGTGCTGTCGCTCGGCTGGTCGTTGTATGCCGTTTCTCTAGTCCTGCAACTTTTCGATTGCTGCCCACTCGTTATCCCGGCTCCATTTTCATTCGTTTTCAAAATGTGGCCGCGTGCCGTTGCCGGTTTGTTGTTTGGGGCCGTCGCGGTAGTGCTGTTTGTCAATAAGAGCTGGAAATGATAATGCGAAAGGCAGCGCTCGAGCTGTATGACCAATGGATTGTATGCGCAGACCGCAATGCTGCTATCGTCGGAGTTGTCGTCGTCGCTCTATCGTGGATGCCTGTTTTGGTGTCTTGGATGTTTGGAGCATCAAAAGCGGTTTGCTGCCCGCCGCAGTCGGTGATGGGGAAGGAGGAAATGGCTGCTGGCTGCTGATTCCAACGTGCTGCTCCAGTTTGCTCCTGCCTGCGCCCAGTTTCTGCTGCTCTTTCCTTCTCCAGTGCGCGACCAGTAAATACAAAGCGTGCGCTATACCCGTTTCGTCGGTTCCTTAGTCATTTTCTTTGCTTTGTTTCAACATGGCAGTGTGCTATATAATGCGCCGTCTTAGCTGGGCCTACCCGCTAACGGCAATTCCCCAGAAGGGTGTTTCGGGCGCTAGAAACCGAATCGATGCGCCAATACGCTAAACCACGAACACCATGGAACATCTTGGGCTGAAATGGGAATGACGTATGTTTCGGCTTCAGTAAGAGAACGAACACACTACCTTTACATTTCTGGTTGTGTTACACAGCATTGACAGCGAGTACAGGATAGCTCGTATGTTTGGTTGCTATTCAAACAAATATAATTTGGGGCTTGCGTTATTGCTGTTTACGTAATAGAAGCCAGGCCCGACGCTGTCAAAGATCTCCAGGAACAGATATCGCCAAATTGCTTAAGCTATTTCTTCATACCTTTTTTCACGTTGTCGGATGTACGTAGGTTACGTAGTAGCATCTATCAAGATCTTATAACTTGCACTACAGAAATGTGTTACGCAAGAGGCCCTGCAAAGCATGCCTGACGCTGAGAGTCGAAATTGGAATGAGGAGCACGTGGGTATGAAAAATATCACGAAACAGCTCATATTCAAGAGAAACAGAAAGAAGCGATGAGCATTGGAAAAGTACAATGGTAATAGTAGTGTCAAGATTTAAAAATACAATGCAATGCGTATGCTCAGTTCCCAGGCCCCAGGAAAAGAAACCAATGCAAACAAAGACAAAGCTTATCGGGTCGGGCTTTTTAATATGCCTCAAAATCAATACTGTTTCCAGTCGGGCAATGCCAAAACCAATAGTTCCATGACCATGACCACGGCCAAGACCAAGACGAAGACCAAGAAAACATGTCATTGTATCCAAGAGCAAGCCGGCCAAGTCACCACTCCCGGGACACGCATTGCGTGAGAGGTCGAGGTAGTGTTCCTTCGGCGAGATCATGGATCTATCCAGTGTCGAGTGGTGGTGATCAGATCAGGGGAGGCTTCGTGCAGTCGGCATTGATGGTCCGACAGGGTCTGATGGGTCAGAATTGGACATAGAGCCTCAAGTCGACCATATATCCCACGGCTTTTACCCATATTGTAACGCAGCCATCGTATCGAAAATGCCCTGCCTCTACCACATCAGACCCGGCGCCGGCACTTGCCGTATAACTCAACAGCTTCCAAAGAACCGTATATTCCAATCCTTTTCGGCGAGGGACGAGGGTCGGCCTGGCGGTCGGGGTATGTCGAAAGATAAAGAAAACACGTATGGATATCGTAAATATGCGTGTCGGTAAGGTTGGCTATGGATACAGATATGCCAGCATGTGCAGGGTATGCGCTAAGCTTGTGGTCTTTGTCGGGTTCGTTTCGTTTCGTCTACGCCTTTCGCGGCGTCGGGTGATTATTGAGTGTGAGAGAGAAGGTAGGATCGAGGGAGGTTAGAGAGAGTAGGTGAGTGCACCCGGCTCATGGTGGCAGGCCGGCTTGTTCAATCTTTTCAAGTATCAACTTCATCTCGGCCTGCATCTTGGCTTCCGATCGGCTTAGCTCTTGCACCTGCTCCTGCAGTCGTTGCGAGAGCGCTACTTCGGCTTCAGCGCGCTTCCGTTCGCGTTCGAACCGCGCCATGTTGTACTGCACCTCCAGTTCTTTTGTCCGCATCAGCGAGTGGAAGTGCAGCTCACGGAGCTCGTACTGGTCGATCATCGACTTGAACCGTTCGCGGAATCTGCGGCGTTGTTAGAAAAAAGTACGATGGTGCGCGGAGAAAGTCTGCCAGCTTCACTGACAATAATTCAGACTCGACGTCTACAATCTGCTTCTTGGGGTGGTCCTTTTCCTCTTGCAGATCGTCGAGCTTCTGGAGCAGGGTTGCGTATTTTTGGTCCCACGAATTTAGATTGGAAACCTCGTTCGCTTTCAACGTCCGATTCTCGTTCTGGGAGGAATTAGCTTGTCGCCGCCAAAAAATGTGTTGTAGGCATGTGAGATACGAGCGACTCACCTTGAGCTTGTTGTTCTCCTTCTGCAGCTCTCGACACAGCTTCTCCAGCTTCTCCTTGAGCGTCGTCGCCTTGCTGAGATCCGTTCGGCTTTGATCACGGTCTTTTTGCAACTGGTCGGCTCGCTTCTTGTTCTTTAAGCTTTCGCGCTCATGCCGTTTCATATCGTGCAGGAGCTCTGTACAGCGTCGAGACAAGTGGTCGATCTTTTGTGCAGCATCCATCTTGGCGGTTTGGCTGTGCAGCTCGCGGTTCGCTTTTCGTACTTCCTTTTCTATGGCGGAGGCGGCAGGTCAGCTTTTGTTACAACAGCAGACACAACGGCTATCCCAGAACACTATGTGACGTACCTATTTCGATCTCCTGGTCTTTCTCTCCTGCTTGATCCTGCTCCAACTGCGCAATTTTCTGGGCAACGAGCTTCGATGCTTCATTGGACGCAACTGCTGGCTGTCGACGTGCCGCTTTACCCTTCACCGGCACCGGCGCTGGTGCTGGCGCTTGTGGTGAGGACCCAGACGCTCCTCCTGCTGGTGGCGGTGGTGGCGGCGGCGGCGCAGGCCGTGTGTCGTGCGCGTGTCCGTTCATTGTGGCAGAGGTATCGTCTTGTGCGTGGCCCACAGCCCCGTTTGTTGCTAGTCGTGTCGTTGTATGCGATGCCGACGTGGGCATTGGGCGGAGGGAGAGGAGGGAGAGGGAGGTCGGGAAGCAACGAATATCAACCGCCAATCAGAATCACTTCCAGGGTCACTTCCAGCTTCGAAATGGTCACTGTACTTGAGTATCGGAGAGAGTCTCGTACGAAACAAATCGGCTGCTGGGAAAGATCGGGAAATGGCCGTTCAACCGGACAAGTCTTTGTGAATTAAAAGTTTGTTGAAGGAAGGTGGTAGGTTCGGCAGGGGTTGGGTGGATGTGGATGTTGTAGTCAGCCAGTCAGTCGCCTTGCAAACGGCTGGTCGTTGGAACGCGGCAGATATCGGCTGGGCGTTGTTTTGCAGGCTCCTGGAAGCTCTGCCGTCGGCGCTCGACTCGAAATTGAGTCTGAAAAGAATGCTCTTTAGATCACTCGTGTCGCTCGTCACGATTGCAAGCAGCTCAACAAGGTCGACACTCGGCAGAAGTCGATTTATCGATATGTTGCACTAGGGGTGAAAACGAGAGGACGGAAATGGGACACGAGATAGAGCTTTCTGTGACGGAGAAATTGCGGCTGAGAGGAACAGCCAGCAGAGCAAGGGGAAGAAGGAGGGAGCAAGGTCGGATACGACGAAAGAGGCGGACGAGGGCACGGGACCTGGTCCTGGCGGCAAGGCGCCTTTGAGACGAAAAAAGCAAAAGTCGGGGAGGGCGCTCGTTTTGGGGGTCTATGGGAGTGGTCGGTAAGGACGAAAGAATATGTGAAAAAGAATGGACAACCGAGCCCGGGTCGAGACAGGCGTACCGATGTCTAGTAGATGCGCGATTGGCGAGTGAATGATGCTTGGTCGTCGGTGCGAGCGTTGCGTACAAGAGGCGAGGAAGAAAGGCGAGGTTGAGGTCCGAAATTATAATATTAAAAATTAAAAATTAGAAAATTCGAGATTTTGGGCAGGTGCAAAGGTGACACCGCCCGGCGGGCCACCAACCAGCCATTCGACAGGACAGAGAGACCCAAAGGAAACGGCACTAGCGGGCTCCCTGCCAGCAACGGGTCAACCAGAACGGGAATATTGGAGAACTGACCCATTGAAGGCAGGCACAAAGGAGCCAAAGGTTGCTTCTGGCTAATAGCCGTGCAGGCTTTTCAGCTATGGAGGCGCGCTAAGGGAGAGTGGTTGCGTTTTACAGTGGACTCACGCCCAAGGATGGAGCAAACGACGTGGAGTGCAGGATGAGGAAGGAGAGCAGAATGCAGATTACAGAAGGAGCGAGTGGTTGGGGCAGTGAGCAGAAAACAATACAAAAGAAAAGAGAAAGAGCTACTGTCAAATGTATTAAACAGAGGACCATTGGATCGAAAAAAGTGCAGAATGTAAACAATTGCACATCGTCAACCGTCAACACAAGCGCCAGCAGTGCGGCCAACCAACAACCTGTCGTCAAATCCAGGCCAGGGGCAGCTTGTCATGCGCAGTCACAGCGCTTGTGGCCAAGAACAGTGCCTCTCCGGGGCATGCAGGGCTTCAGAGCACAGTGCTGCTGAATAAAATTTAATGACAAAATAATTACCAAAATCGACCATAATATGACCCAATCCCGCCAGGCCGCGCCTTCCGTTTAAAAAATTCAATCTCTGGCCACTCACAGGCAGGCGCTAGCCAGTGACTTTAACCTCACCTGTTGCCTGATGCTTTGCAAGCCCACTTCTTAACCTCATCCTCTCTCTTCTTCCACAATCAAAGCCGCCAAGAGCTATGACAGGCATGCCGACGATTGCCTGGGCTTCATAGATCATAGATCACGAATACCCATTTTGACGATTATTGTCGTTTCTTATTTGCGACCATCCTCCGAGCGCAACGCGGACCTTCTCCGATCTATTTTCCCCTCCCCCTCTCTTCCTCCTCTTCCTCCTCCTTATATTTACACAATGCTTCGGCACGCGACTGTGGCCAAGGCCGCCTCTCGACATGTCTCCCGGCGCGCTTTTGCCTCGCTGGCCAATGCGCCAACGGCACCCGGCGAGAAGCTGCACGGTTTTACGGTTGTGCGCTCCAAGCATGTGCCCGAGCTCGAGCTAACGGCTCTGCATCTGCAGCACGACAAGACAGGCGCCGAGCACCTGCACATTGCGCGCGACGATGCCAACAATGTATTCTCTATTGGCTTCAAGACTAACCCGCCAGACGACACGGGCGTGCCGCACATTCTGGAGCACACTACGCTCTGCGGCAGTGAGAAGTATCCCATTCGGGATCCTTTCTTCAAGATGCTCCCTCGCACGCTCTCCAACTTTATGAACGCTTTCACGGCCTCCGACCACACCTTCTACCCGTTCGCGACGACAAACGCCCAGGACTTTAAGAACCTCATGTCGGTCTATATGGATGCCACACTGCACCCGCTGCTGAAGGAGACCGACTTTACACAGGAGGGCTGGCGTGTTGGGCCTGAGAACCCGCAAGCGGCGGCTGATGCTTCCAAGGACGGTGCCAAGGATGGCGGCAAGCTGGTGTTCAAGGGTGTTGTTTACAACGAGATGAAGGGCCAGATGTCTGACGCCGGCTACCTCTTCTACATTCGCTTCCAGGACCACATCTTCCCCGCCATCAACAACTCGGGCGGCGACCCGCAGAAGATTACAGACCTTACATACAACCAGCTGCGCCAGTTCCACGCCGAGCACTACCACCCGAGCAACGCCAAGGTTTTTACATATGGCGACATGCCGCTGGCCGATCATCTGCGCGAGATCGACGCCCGCCTGAGCTCTTTTGACAAGATTGGCCGTGACGCCGAGATCCGCCTGCCCATCGACCTGGCTGACAAGTCGGAGACCGTCGCACTGACAGGCCCCACCGACCCTCTCGTCGACCCTTCGCGGCAGTTTAAGACGTCTGTGTCGTGGATTCTTGGTGACACCACCGACGTCGTTGAGTCCTTTTCGCTTGCGCTTGTGTCGGCTCTTTTGATGGATGGTTACGGCTCGCCGCTCTACAAGGGCCTGATCGAGACCGGTCTGGGCATTGACTGGAGCCCCAACACGGGCTACGACAGCTCTGGCCGCGTTGGTATTTTCTCGGTCGGTCTGACGGGTGTGCAGGAGGCTGATGTGGCCCGTGTCAAGGGCGAGGTCGACGCGATCCTGCGCAGTGTGCGCGACAAGGGCTTTGAGCGGGCCAAGATTGATGGTTATCTGCACCAGCTGGAGCTTAGCCTGAAGCACAAGACTGCCAACTTTGGCATGTCGCTGTTGCAGCGCCTCAAGCCCAAGTGGTTCACGGGCGTGGACCCTTTTGACGCGCTTGCGTGGAACGATACCATTGCTGCATTCGAGGCCAAGCTGGCTCAGGGCGGCTATCTTGAGGGCCTTTTGGACAAGTACTTGCTGGGCCGCAATACGCTCACCTTCACCATGGCTCCCTCGACCACATACAGCCAGGAGCTCGTACAGGAAGAAGAGACTCGTCTGGCCTCCAAAATCGCAGAGGTCGCATTAAAGTCGGGTGGCGAAGCTGAGGCTCGCCAGAAGCTCGAGGAGCAGGAGGCCGTGCTGCTCATTGAGCAGGGCAAGTCCAACACGGAGGATCTGAGCTGCCTGCCGACGGTGCACGTGAAGGATATCCCGCGCTCCAAGGAGCCTGTTGTTGTGCGCGAGCAGAAGGCCGACAAGGCTGTCACCGTGCAGTGGCGCGAGGCACCAACGAACGGTCTGACGTACTTCCGCGCCATCAACGCGCTGGGCGACCTGCCTGAGGAGCTGCGGTCGCTGATCCCGCTCTTTACTGACGCCATTATGCGCCTGGGCACCAAGACACACACCATGGAGCAGCTTGAGGACCGCATCAAGCTGCAGACCGGTGGCGTGTCCGTGGGCTACCACTCGGCTGCCTCGCCAACCGATTTCCACCAGGCCAACGAGGGCATCATCTTCACAGGTATGGCGCTGGACCGCAACGTCCCCGCCATGCTCGACCTCCTGCGCACGCTGGTCCTCGAGACCAACTTCGACAGCCCTGAGGCTGTTCAGCACATCCGCCAGCTTCTGCAGGCGGCATCTGATGGTGTCGTTAACGACATTGCGTCCTCGGGCCATGCGTTTGCACGCCGTGCTGCCGAGGCCGGCCTGACGCGCAGCGCCTTCTTGCGCGAGCAGGTCAGCGGTCTGTCGCAGGTCAAGTTGATTACCAGCCTTGCTAGCCGCCCCGAGACGGATCAGCTCGACGATGTGCTAGCCAAGCTGAAGAAGATCCAACAGATCGCCATGCAGGCCGATACCGCCGGCAGCGGTATCCGTGCTGCTATCACTTGCGGCACTGAGAGCGTCGAGACCAACGCGTCGGCCCTGTCCAAGTTCATGTCGTCCCTGCCGCCGCCAGCCAACATTAGCACTTCTTCCGTGTCTGCGATCGAGGCGGCCAAGCGCGTGCAGCGCGCTTTCACGAACTCTAGCAGCAACAATATCCGCCAGACCTTCTACGCTCTGCCGTACCAGGTTTACTACGGTGCCCTCGTTGTCCCCGCCGTGTCGTACACGTCGCCCGACAGTGCACCTCTCCAGATTCTGGCACAGCTGCTCACCCACAAGCACCTGCACCACGAGATTCGCGAAAAGGGCGGTGCCTACGGTGGCGGTGCCTCCTCTAATGCGCTCGAGGGTGTCTTTGGCTTTTACTCGTACCGCGATCCGAACCCCGTCAACACTTTGACGATTATGCGCGACGCCGGTCGCTGGGCCGTCGAGGACCGCGAGTGGACCGACCGCGATCTCGAGGAGGCCAAGATCTCCATCTTCCAGAGCGTCGATGCGCCCCGCTCAGTCAATGAGGAGGGCATGGGCCAGTTCTTATATGGCGTGACCGAGGACATGCGCCAGACGCGCCGCGAGCAGCTGCTGGATGTCTCCAAGGAGCAGGTCCGCGATGTGGCCCAGCGGTACCTGGTCGACGGTCTGGCCAAGCAGGCCGAGCGGATCGTCTTCCTCGGCGAGCAGCAGCCGTGGGTTGACCCCAAGGCCTGGAACGTTGAGGAGATGAATGTCAAGACGGAGTAACGTCGGTTACGAATAACGAGATGAGGGCGGTCATTTTGGAGGTGCATTTTTGGCGTTTTTTGGCATTTAGACGGTGATTTGGTTACGAAAAAGACCATGGGAACATACTCACTCCACTTGTACAGAACAGAAAAAACTCAGCATATAACCCAGCATCTACGGCGAAAAATAGACAGCATGTCACAATGAGGTAGCAGAACAGGCGTGACAGTCTGACAGTGATGGTGACCTTTTTACAGCATCTACTCCTCCGCGCTCTAGATACGATACATCTTGTGGCTTTGCATTTCGGGTTCGCTCGGTGCATACCTATAGCCAATGAGACCACAAAACGGCGCAAGAACAAACTTGAACAACTTCAAGAGGGAATAGAGAAAGAGATACAGGGGAGCTTTGAGGGGAGAACAAATGAAGAGATGTCGGTTTCGGTGCACTCTGTGTACTGAAGCCCTTCCTTTCATATTTGTCCCCTCTTTTCTTATGTGTCTCCTTCAGAACCTTTTCTCGTCCGTTGCATCAGACCCGACTTTTTTCTTCATCCATACTTGAAATGTCGGACTAAATAACAGGATACATATTGTGCAAAAGAAAAAAGAAAAAGAAAAGAAATGGGTCGAGTTCGTCCCGTGCGGGATATCTAACATTGCCTTCCAGGAACGGTACACAAACAGCACAAAATGACACATGCACTTCTGGCGGGCGTAGCTGCACATCTGCACGCATGCATGGCCATCTGCGGCTCCCGGTCAGCCAGCACAATGTGGCCAATAATGGAACAGCATCTCGATCGCAAGCTTCCTTTTCCTCCTTCATTTTCTCATCTTTCCCCCTCCTCTGTTCCCTTCAGGGCCTGCTTCCCCCCATTTTGGTCACATTGCAGCTGCACGTCAGGGCTAGTGTCCCTTCTCGTCCCTTTCTTGTCTCCTTTTTCATCTGTCCAAAATGTCAGATGTAGCCAGTGATAGGCCCGTAGCAACACGAACAAGGGCGGCGTATATGTAGCCCGTACTCTGTGCTAGTGCAACATTCTAGAACATAGATCCAGAGCTTTCTCGTCATCGTCATTCCCGTGCCACTTCATTACCATTTCCTCGTCTCCCTTTCAACTTCAAAATCCCTGGTTTTTCTCTCTGATTTGCTTCCGTGATCTTCTTGTTTTCTTTGTTTGAATTCTTATATCTCTCAATTGCTTCGTTTTTCATCATTTTTCGGCATATGTGATAACCCCTCATTCTCACAGCTCACAGACCTCCGCGGGCAATCGACAAGATTTACACGGTCATATGTCACAAAATAGAGCCTGGCTGTGAGCTTCATCATCAAACGTGCCCGAGTTCGCCATATTATCAAACTCTCCATTTTATATGCGGCCAAAATGCAACCGCCGAAATTCTCCATTTTATACGCGGCCAAAATGCAACCGCCGAAATTCTCCATGCTAAGCAAGCGTCGTAGTAAGAATGCTCTTTCCAAAAGTAGCCAGTCATAATAAGTAATTCCCGTACCAGGCATCGCTTGCATCGCACCTTCCTCCACCGCAGCAGAAAGTTGCGGTCAGTCAGGAAAGAAGGGAAGGACCACAACGCCGCTACAGCAAATACGAAGTAGTGCCTTTTCCCCTCCTTGCGCCGTTCGTGCGTTCCTTCCCTCGACGGGAAGGAAAGGGGAGGCGGTAGGGTAGGCCCCACCTTAAAATTTTTCCCTCGATGTCGACGTAACAGGCGGCGAGAGAGATATGATTGTGTGTACGAAGTAGGAGTCCATACGAGCAGACGGTGTTTGCCCGTTTACTCATTTTGACCTGTTCGGTTTCTTGTGATGGCCTCAAAAGTTAGAGAAAGCGCTGTACCAGCACAGCCCGATTTCTAGGCTGAACGATCTCAAAATTTCCCCCATAGTGAGAGCTTCGAAGACGGGCGAGTTCACGTGCTCTGTTGGCTACGGTCGCGCCTTCCATGTTGGTGATCGACAAAAGTACGGTCATCGAGTACCTGACCCGTGGTTTCCTTTCCTGTAAGAAGCTGGGCCTTGGTCCGCGTGTATCTAAAAGTACATCGTCATACATTTTCTGTGGCGAGTGACTTTGCAGCGTGCGCAAAAGCCCCAAACCCCACCACGAAACTTTTTTTATTCTTATTCCTTTTTTTGCCATTCGCTCATTCCCCCACTAGCGAGCTTTTTTTTTTTGGCCCGCGCCTTCCCTGCCCATTTTCTTGGCCTGGGCGCTCCTGAACTCTAATAATATTGCAAAAGCAAAAACAAGAACGTCGACGGTCAACCTCCTTCCTAATATTCTACCTCTTGCACATCTCCTTTTTTTCTTCTTCCTCCATCAACCCTTTTCTTCACCTTCTCGGCATCATCAAAACCACCTCAATCTGACTATCCAGTAAGTTGGCTCCATGCCGTTTTCAATGGCGCATACCAATACCACCACTTCATCAACGTGCCGCAATATTTTCGTCGCTTTTTTGCTCGTCACTTTCCGCTGCCTGGCATCGACCTCAGCTACTTCTGCCATCTCCATCACTTTTTCCTCACTTCTCCCTTGGTCTCTCTTCTCACTCTTCTGGCCTCCCTACTAACAGCGCCCAGATCGTCAGGCTCCCAGCTTCCAAACACCCACACCGAAACCCTCGCCCAGGCCTGCCTTTGCTCCCCAAAGGCGACCCATCACCCACCACGGCTTTCTCGGCCGTTTTCCTGCTCGCAGATCAACATTCCGGCATTCGCCAGTCCTTCCACATCCTCAACGCGATTCCTCCTCCCTCTGCTGAACTCGCCCAACTCTACGCCGCTTAAGCTTCTCCCCGGGTCGTCATATCTGGACCCATCCCCTCCGCCAATCCCCCCAGCGTCCTCGCACAACCAGCTGCCGCATAGGAAAGGTTCTGAGGTTCTTCCTCTCGCCGAGGAAGAGTCGAGGAGGCCTCGTCAGACCGGTTCTGGTTCTGTCTGTTATCTGTTCCGACCCCCATAATATCGTTTTCGCCATTTCTGTTTGCTCCCTTTCTCTAGCTTTTTAGCTATATCAGCCAATTATCTCTCGCTCTGTCTTCCGAATCTCGAAAGATATAAATAAATAAAAACCTCACCACCACCGACAACAACTCCACGAGACCGCAGCTTGCTCTCCGACCGATAGGCAGACAGACTCTGTCTCAATTGTCCCACCCGACTTTTCTTCACCCAACCCGCTCTTTCACTCAACTTGCTCTTCCCCTTCACCAGCCGAGGAGATGGTTATGGCAACAACTTCCCTGGTTGAATGCGTCGCCCCCGTTACCTTCCACAATAGTAACGTTGGCTTCATCAAGAAGAACAATCAACAAAATAATGGCGTCACTCATGCCCACAATGCCAAGCAACTGATTGGCGATGCTTTCCGCCAGCGCGTGGAGAACATTGACCATGAATTTTGCGAGCCCGGTGATGAGGACACCTTCTTCGTCGCCGACCTCGGCGAGGTTTACCGCCAGCAGCTGCGCTGGAAGATGAACCTTCCCCGCGTCAAGCCCTTCTACGCCGTCAAGTGCAACCCGGACCCCAAGGTCCTCCGGCTCCTGGCCGAGATGGGCAATGGCTTCGACTGCGCCTCCAAGGCCGAGATCGAGCAGGTCCTAGACATGGGCGTCGACCCTTCGCGCATCATCTATGCCCAGCCCTGCAAGACCAACTCGTACGTCCGCTACGTCGCCTCCAAGGGCGTCCGTGCCATGACGTTTGATAACGCCGACGAGCTGCGCAAGATTGCCAAGCTCTACCCGGAGGCTGAGCTGTTCCTGCGCATCCTCACGGACGACAGCTCCTCGCTGTGCCGTCTCAGTCTCAAGTTTGGTGCGTCGCTCGACACCACCGACAGCCTGTTGGCTCTGGCCCGCGAGTTGAACCTTAACGTGGTCGGCGTCTCGTTCCACGTCGGCTCTGGAGCCTCGGACCCCCAGGCCTTCCTCAAGGCTGTCCAGGACGCCTATGCCGTCTTCCAGCAAGCTGCTGCTCACGGCTACAGCCTGCGCACTCTGGACGTCGGCGGCGGCTTCTGCAGCGACGCCTCGTTTGAAGGCATGGCTACCGTGCTCCGCGACGCTCTCGACGAGTACTTCCCGCCCCACCTCGGTGTCTCTCTGATTGCCGAGCCGGGCCGCTACTTTGTCTCGTCCGTCTTCACCATTGCCTGCAACATCATTGCGCGCCGCACCCTCGAGGACCCCCAGCAGGCCCTGACTGGCAGCCAGCACGATCCCAGCTACATGGTGTACGTCAACGACGGCCTGTACGGCAACTTCAGCTCCATCATGTTCGACCACCAGAACCCCGAGGCCAAGGTCCTGACCTGCAACTCGCGGTTCCTGTACGATACTGAGGATGCTCATGCCAAGACCGCCGATGCCGGTGTTGAGGCTGGCACCGAGTACTCCATTTGGGGCCCGACCTGCGACGGCATTGACCGCATCACCGAGAGCATCCGCTTCCAGCATACACTCGATGTCGGCGACTGGCTGTACTTTGAGGACATGGGCGCGTACACGAGCTGCTCGGCCACGCGCTTCAATGGCTTCACGGACAGCCACGACGTCATTTACGTGTGCAGCGAGCCCGGTGCGCGTGCTCTCCTGGGTATGCACTAAACACAAAAATAAACACTTCAGTGTGTGTGTGTGTGCGTGCATTCTTTGGTCAGCAATCTGGCCTGCAAAAGGAAAAGGAAACGAGGGCAGAACGATTCAGTTCTAGCCGCAAACTTTGGAGGATGCTGGAAAATTTAAATGGAAGCCAGAGGACAACGTTTTCCTTGTGGCAGTCCTTGAAAGAAAGATTTCCTTTCCTGCGTGCTATCAGCTTTGACTCGAAAGGAAGCGAAGCAACGGGATCTATAATACAGTATCGTTATTGTTCACTTACATTCGTACTCACGGCCAAAGGCCATTGTCTCGTGCAGTGGTATTTTGTGCCAAAGAGGTCACCTTACTTTGAAACAAAATTTGACATTCATTTTCATTATATTTTATCACAGCCCATTCGTGAAATAGCGTGGAGCATTGAATAACGTAGTAGTGTGGTCCTCCCACGTGTCACTCCCTTGCCGTCCACCTTTTTTATTCTAGAGAGCGGGTGTACCATTGGGATTGGGCATTGGCGTTGACGTTGGCATCGGGGAGTTTTGCGGCTACCCGGCTTGTCTTTTTGCTTTTTTCTTGTTCACCTCGCGGTTTCTGTTGGGGGCCATACATATTTGTTGTGCAAGTACGACGTAGGAGAGCTATCCCTACACCGACATCCTACCTTTTTATCTCTCTGAACGCCACCCCTGTAACGGAGAAAACAATGGGAAACCCATTTTATATGAGACAGAAATTTGTAATCAGTACTCCGTACACTTTGCAAAGAATAAGGTGTCACAGCAAAATATGATATTCGACATGTCAACTCTAAGGACGGCATAGACCCTTGTTTGATTCTTTCAATAATTATATTCCTTCGTGATCGGTTTGATAATGTCAAAATATTCAACAGACATATTTCATTCTATAGTCAAAGACAATGTTTGTTGATGCCCCTTTATTCACTTCAACACCGTTTCAACGACAATAGACTATTTTTCTCAGCTTCGTTTGGTTTCTCCTATTGTTTCAATGTGTTGCTCTTGAATCCTGCGTTTGAATACTGTCATATTTGTTCCATCTTTGAGCCTTTTTTTGGCCTCATCTGGTGACGTCGCCTGCATGCTGCAAAGTGGCACGGGAGACGCACATTGTAGACGAGCAGTGTTTCTTGTGTATGTACATTTGCTTTGCGTCCATTGTGACACATGGATTTCACATGGCAATTCTCTCACTGAAAAGAGATACCAATGTAAGATGTATGAAAAAGACGGCTCGACTACGACGGCAATAAGAGGGCAGAGGTAAAAAATGACAATAAAAAACAATGGCGACTTTCTGACAACAGACACAATACGTCGTAAGCCAAAGTCATATCATCAAGCAACAAAAGTGAGACGAAAAGGCATGCATGTACAGAGACACACGTACAAAGTACAAAGTGTGGTCCGATCTGAGCTGTCATATTTTGTAAAAATAAAATAAAAATCTTCTTTACAGGGCTCTTTCGGCCGCCGGCTAGGGATCAGCACCGTGCTTGTATTTTCTCGTTAGATCTCCTGCAAGGACAAGGGAAGGCGGTTGAAGAGGCAAAAATCGGTAGTATGTACGCCTCCCCATCATTGATGTTTTATTGTCCTTTGGCCCTTTCTACTTTAAGCTTCGTCGCTCATCTCTTTGGATTTCTGCCTGCTCCATGCTTTTTTCCAGGTCGGTGTTCTATTATCAAGATATGCAGCTGTGGAGTTGAGGCACGATATAATGGCAGAGCATGAAACCAGCATGTTCCCGAATCTCACGAGAGAAGCAATATACATCGAAAGACGCGGTTCGAGGTCAACTACGACCTGAAGCCAAAAGAAGTACAGAATTTAAAGAGACAGGGATGTGAAAGTCCATGCTTGCTTCTCATGTTACGCAGAAATGTAAGACACAATTCTCCGAGGGAACGCAAAGATACTCCTCTGTGTGGCAGGACGTGCAGAAAGAAAAAGGCCACAAAGAAACACAGGCAGGAAACCGAAATAGAAAAGAAAGCAAAGCACAGCCTCGTCCCCATGCCCTTTTTCACTTTGCCAATATGTCTATTTTCTTGTTTGGCCCCCGATTTTTCAAGACTTGCCGCCGTTGCCCTTCTCGCAGCATTGGGTTGCACACCACCTCACGATGTGCCCCTTTTCACTTTGCCGTTTGCCCTTTTTTTTCCTGCCCATGCAATGCAGCTTAACCAGAAGAGTGAGCTGTGCCGAGTAAGTGGCCAACAGAAATTCGAGACCTCTTCTTGTTGTCGAGAAATTCGCGAAAACAATGGAAGGAAATGCATGACCTCAATAAAAACCAATGGCGCTTTCAATGGAAGGGTCAAGAGATATGGATGCAGACAGGGGCAAGGAAGCAGGGGCCATAGCACCATGGAGCTCTCCTATGCGGGCAGGGCCTTTCCCGCGTGTCCCTCCTGGCTTATTTGGCTAGAAGCTTGTCGAATCTGTTCAGTTCTGTTCCGAAACAATCACGGATAGGGCAGCTTGGGCTGGCCGGGGTTTCATTGAAAATGCATGGTGACCTGGCAGTGGCCCAAGCTTCTTTCACGACGGCCCAACGAACGATCACTTTAGTATTGTGCTTTCATGCAGCGCGATAGCGCATGTTGGATGCTCGATATCGGCTTGCAGGTCTGAGAAAAATTTTCTGTGCTTATGCGCTTGCCTCGTCTTTACTGTCTATGCGCTTGCTTACCCTATGTTCTGCCACATGAAGAAGCAAGGAAGAAACAGGAGAGTGAGAGTGCAACTCACACCCAAAGCCTGTCTCTCTTTTCTTTCGTTGTTGCATCGGGGTCATTTTCTGTCGGATACTGCTAGAAGACGGTTCTGGATGCCGACCGTCGGGTTGTAGAGAACGACTTTCATGAAAAATTTTCACAATGTTTCTCATTTATTTGCCTCATTTCGGCCAGGATCCAGACTTTCTGTAGGTCCATCGGCCTTTTGGGTGCCTGAAGATACGACGGAGTCAACAAAACGAGGCGGACAACAAATATTTTTTCCCTCTGCCTCTTTGGAGATGCCTGCATCAACATGCAAGAAAGTGAGACAAGGCATAGGGTGTATCTTCCCAAAAACCCAGCTGAAAAGCAGCGGTGACAAAAAAGAAGGAAAGAAATGCCAGCCCCCGCTCCGTTGACCTGCATGGTGTCCTCAACAAGTGAGCCCTGTCTCCGGTGGGCTGATAGAAAGAAGAAGGAAGTTGGTAAAGGCGAGAGGAAGTACGAGCACGAGAGTCTCAAGGATGCAAGAGAGAAAAACAAGTGACTGTGTGGTAGAGTTGTAAAAATAAATTTCAGGACAAGGTTATCCCAGCCTCACTGGGGCTGCAGAAAAAGGAAGTACAAACTGACGATCTTCGGAGACAGGTCCTCATACCGGTCGGTGAGCCTTGTGGCGTACTTACGTCGTACAATCCCATTCTGTGGACAGGTTGCAAGTGTGTATCCATCACGCAGGAAGACAACTCGGTCCAGCAAAAGGCAAAAACAGGAGTCCTAGTCAACCATCCACCGTGTACAGCCTTGCCAGTCAGTCGGTTTTTCAACATACTATTACGGTGTGAGAGCACAGAGTCACCATTGGCAGACGCCAAGTCTGATATTGAGTGGGCGTGAAATTGGAAAAGAAGGTCTTGAAGCACTGTCAAATAAGCACAATCGATAAGAGTAGGTATGAAGGACAAGGGTGGGAGACAATAGACGATGCGTCGATGGCCGGGGCGAATCGTGCGAGGGGGCGTCTTGTCCACCAGCCGAAACAAACGCCTCTATGCGTATATGTGAGGATGGGATAGGAGGATCGGAGGGTCGCAAGATGTGAGTATGTTGGGTGCTGCTTGGTTCAGCTCTGGTCAACAAATAAAGAGGTAGGCTGAGATGATTGGCTGGCACTGGCAGGCCGGCAAGAGATTCACGAGAGGGGCATCCTGGAGGACGATAGTGTATTGGATGAGATGGGCCCTAAGGACTGCATAGCCATCACATGCTCTCGCTTGAATTTTGGCGTGTCCATTTTCTATTTGTTGGCGTTTCTGTCTGTATGTCCAGCCAGCAAGATCAGATTGTTTTCGTGTATCGATCCATGCCGAAAGCAGAGAACTGAGACTATTGTTGATCTTGAATAGTGGTCAGGGTCCCGACGGAAAAAGAGACAAGCTGCAAGGGCACAAAATATGGTTAGCCTTCCGGACAGAAAAGAGAAAAGAAAAGGGGAAAACAGCAGAACATACAAGCATAACTTTGACAGGAGGAACAAGAACAATATTGGTTCGTCAAAAGCAGTTGATGTCTGTGCCACTTATCAAACAGGCACCGCATCCGGTGTAGGGAAGAGAAAAGGGCCAACTTGCCAGAAGAGGGAGGCGGGAGGTGAGGTAGCGGTCGTGCCTTCCCTTCGCACATCGTTTGCATCTTCGTTCGCTCCTTCTACGGCTTGACCACACTTGACCACGCTCTAAAAAGCTCACACGACGGAGCACAGGCACATATTGCCGTCTAACATAAATCGGAAGGAGCCGACCCTTGCTTCTTGCTCTCCAGCGAATATGCTCTTGCCCTACGCCGTCTTCCGTTGGCCTCGTTGGATAATGCCCCTACGTCACGGTACTCTGCAGGGCAGAAATGGCTGCTTGCTATTGGTTGGAGGGCAGGTGGGTGTGAGACCTTGGAGCAATAAAAACGTCCAAGAAACTGGTAAGAATAAGGTAAAAGCAACTCAATTTCGCACAGGCTCCCAAGGGAAGCGCAGAAAGGGGTGGGTCGCTTGAAATCACGGTTGGTTCCAAACAAACTATCCAACGCAAGAGCTACAGAACACCCATACCCATACAAGGACAGTCAAAGAGGGAAGGAGGGAGGGACGCTTGGGAGGGTTGTGGTGAGGTTTCTGGAGCCGCTCGACGTTGAGGAAGGCGTTGATATCGATGGACCCGCTTTTTATACTCACGCGGGCATTTATTTTTGTTCCTGGTAATAATAGCAACGGACCAAGGAAGGAGGAGAATGACATCAAAGGGCCTTTTGGAGCCAATGGGCAATAAGACACAAGTCTACCCGGTAGCCATAGTAAAAACCGTTGAATACGGCGCGCCGGAAGACGGTCACAACAAAGGACGGCCCAGAACACTCACAAGGACCACATCCTCAGACGACACAACCTATCGTACAAAGTGGGCCACTTGCCTCTCTTTGGATAACAGCCGCGAGAAGGTGCAAAAAAACCGAAAGCCACCAACAGAAATAGTAGGGGGGAAGGGCGCCTGCTGAAGCGAAGGAGGAAGGAGCGCAGATGCGTCTACTCAGTACTCGCTTGTCTTTATTTGGATCCTGCCTGCCGTGTATTCGCAAGGCGCCGTGAGAAGGAAAGAGCAGCCGCCTTGTCGTGAGAGACGAAGAAGGAGGGTGAATGCATCATCATGTAGCATTGGGAAGGAACGAATGTGCAAAATACAGAGCACGTTGTATTTTTGTCTTGTGCTTCTTGCCCTTCCTCATCCCTCACTTTTCCTACTCTGAGCACGTACTCTTTGTATTCCTTTTTCGACGGCAAGCCATGCGTGAAGCTCGAAGTACACAGTAGTGCAGAAGTTCTGGCGGTTCACGTGGCCAAATGGTGGGCTTCTTTTTTGGTCAGTCTCCGCCAGAACTCTCATTTCTCACCGCAGACACACCTCGTGCCAAAAACAGTGACGTTAGGTATCATGTTGTAGTTAGAGGTGCACTGGGCTCCTCTTTCCTATTTACACATATGGTGTACTCTTGCCTCGTTGGATCCCGTGGGCCCCGTGGGCCGTGGTCTCCTGGCCCGTGACGGCGCCTTCTTGTCCTTGGCCAATGATGCAAGCCAATTGGGGAAAGAGATGTACGATTTCACGCAGATGGAAAGTCGTCACATTTCCGGGGCCCTCTCGTCAAGATCAATATCACAAAAAAGAGAGTGAGAAATACTCGTAAAAAAAGGAAGCAAAAGAAACACAATCTCGTTATGATCTCTCGTTCCTCCTCTGCCGCTCCTGGCCTGCTAGCGCGCCGTTGTTGGACTCGAAGCTTGCGTTCTTGTGCCCTTTTTTTTTCGCTTCGCGGCGCCTCTGATTCGCTAGTTCTCCATCGCCCTTTCTCGAGCTGTCGAGAATCTCTGCTTCTTCTTCTGCTCCTGCCTCCAGAAAAGCAAAGTGAGCTGCATTCATACGGAGTGCCCCTGTATAACCATGCCGCCCTTTCCTTCCGTTTCTCACCACACGCCTTCATTTTGCCGCCTTCGCCCCCTTCCGTTCTCTTTCTTTTCTCGTGACCAGTTGAGCCAGTCTCTCTCTCCCTCTCGGGCTATCCGCCTTTCATCCTTTTTTTCTCCAACTAGCCGCCCCTTCCTTTCTAGTCTTCTTTCGACCTGTCATCTCTCGGGGGCCTCGTTCTTGGGTCTCTTGTGTTGGTCTACTTTGTATTCCTTTTTTTCGGTTGGTGCAAGACGTAAGGCAGTATTGTTCCCTTTCTGGTTCCTTGTTTGAAACCGGATTTCACTCCCTGACATTCATTGGTTTCTCCTCTATTTACCTCTCCCTATCCTCACCCTCACCTTTGTACTTTCATTCGACTTGATTAACTCGATTATTTTTAACCTTCCCTTTGGTACTTTTCTTTCTTCTCCCACCATCGCTCCTTCCCGTATTTTCCTCAAACCAACAGGGACCAATCTACAAACTATCTAATCGGGTTAGCGCGGACCGAAACTGGTCTCATGACCACCTAAGCGTCGGAAAGAAATAAGAGAGAAAGAGAGAAAGAAAAGGGGACGACAAAAAGGAAGGAAAAGAAAAGAAAGAGAACAAAATAGGAAACGAGCCAAAGGTGTTGTCAAGCCAGGAATTCGTAAAATACAGCGAGATTTCGGAACGGAAAGTACACATTCAAAGCTGCCAATTGTTGAATGCCGCGGCCTCCTATTCATGTATGCCGTAGCAGCGAGCGAAAGAAGAATCGAAAATCTTTTTTTTTCTCATGCAAGGCAAGGGCCAGTACGGCCCATCAGAGGCAGTCATCAGACAGGGGACATGAGAAGGAAGAGGGGTGTGGTTGGATGTAACTCCCCCTGCTGCATGTGAACATAAAAATACCCCTCCTTGGATGAGCGACGTTCTCGCAGCGAGGAAGAAAACTGGCAAAGAAAGTATTACATCTTCTGCCTGCTCCATTTTGCCTCATCGTGGTGGTGGGTGAGCTGCCTCGTTTTCTGGTTCATGCGTTGATCTCTGTTCCGTCTTGCCCGTTTGCTATTTATTTCACCTACTACTCCGTAATAGTAGCTGGCTTTCCTCCCGCCTTCTTCCACATTCTTCGTTTGCTCCCCAGCTCTCTACTCCGTTACACCGCCACCTCCTTCCCTCAATTACGTAGCCTCCTCGACAGGTCACACAAACATGAAGGGCATCTCCTCTGAGTGTCTTTCGGCAATGCTAGCTGTAACTCTGTAGTAACTCTGTAGGCCTTTAGTGCAATACATTTCAACCTCTCATTGCCACCTCTCAACCACTCTCAGTGCTTCTCTTTTTGATACGAAGTCCCTCCCTCTCATCATCCCCCTCCAGCCCTTCCTTAGATGGGCACGCAAAGAATGCCAGCCAACCACTGTTGAAACAATCGACTCTTACTCCGGCACCACGTCCCTGTTCCGTTCAGTATTTCTTCTACCCCCGACCTTTAAATAAAAATTACGGGGTGGTGTGGGCTCGGTGTACGGAATACGTACACTTCTAATAAGAGCCTGTGTATACTCCTTGACTCTGTAGGAAGGGTCATGTGAGGTCCTGTCTCCTGTCACTATTTCCATTTCTTTCCCCATGGGCATCATCGATCACACAGATGACACTGGTGGGCCTGGTGCTTTTTTGGGGAACTTTGGTATTTTGGGACTTGTCTGGCCTTTCCGGGTCGGTTGTTAAGTGCTTGAGAGAATAAACGAAAAACGATACGTCGGTTTTCAGGGGGCTCTCCAGTGCTTTTGATTCATCGTGCTGGATGTCTCCCGCTTACTCCGTAGAGGCTGTGTGACGTCGGCGCCGCTCATGCATGCTACAGGAATCGCAATAGGTTATCTTTTTTTCCCCTTGTTCTTTTTAGATTGTGCTCCCAGCCTTTTAAAGAATATATTCCTCTCGCCCATATGACCTGGGTATGAGATAATAACCAGGCAAATCAGTGAAAGACACGATATAGATTTGTTGAAACAGGCTGGCTTCTCCCTTGCTTCTTGGCTAGAACAACCTGCGAACATAAGAAATCTCCGTGACTGGCAGGAATAGTGAGCCTTGTAGCGTCTTTTGCTTGTTCTGCCGTGTTGAACCACTCGCCGTGTTATTTGATTTATTTGGGCATGTCGTTTGTTGCCTGCCCTACCCAAACCCCGTTCATGCAGCATGCATACGAGGGCTGCCCATTTTGTCCAGCTTTTTCTTCGCTTCTCTTTCCCCTTCGGTCTTTCATTGTTCGCTATTAGGGGTCGAGGGACGGAGTACCTTCTGAAGGGTCCGGTGGTTCTTGCATTTTTGCTCTTTTTTTGGTTGAGGATCGTCATGTACGGCAGAGTGCTTCTTGATGCCTGATCAACAACCAGGATAGTGCATTGTCAATTGTACATCTTTGAATGCTGCAGACTGCATCCGTACTCAGCAGGTCACCTTTAGAATACTTTTTATGTCTTCCGCCATCCCTTCCTCAGCCGCCCTCCGGGATCGCAGGACTGGGACGCTCAGCAGATCAGAAAAAGAGAGGGAAAAACGGCACAATGGGCAGACGGCGAGTTCAACCAAAAAAAAAAAAAAAAAAAAAAAAAAAAAAGGAGGCAGAAATAGCCAAAAAGGGACTGTCAGTCGCACACACAAACAAACCAAAAAAGATGCTCCAAATTCTGTAGGACCGACATGCACAGTCAGTTTGCCAGCAGATACTCCGTACAAAGAGCGAGAGCCGATGCTGGCCCTGCATACTGAGTTCTGGAAAGAGGCTCGATGCCGATGCAATGCTTCTTAGCGCGTGGTCCGTCTAGAAAACAGGCACATGATTCTGCCCCCCCCCCCCCCCCAAAAAAAAGAAGCCCACCATCTTAGCTGGCAAATCCCCACTCCAATATGTACCCTTTTGCATGCTGCTTCGAAGCTCTTTTTGTCCCGGGACACGGGAGCTGCATCGCGATTTTTTTCTTGCATTCACATCCGTACTTGCGTTGGAGATGGTCCCTTCCAGTGCACACTGCTTACAGGAGGCAAGAACGGCTGGCAGCCATTGACTGTCGGTTGCCTCGCACAACTCACAACTTTCCATTGCAGTGGCCGCTCGTTCCTTCCTTTGTGAACCCCTATTCTCAGTTATTTACTTGCGCCATATCAGAAAAGAGTTTGTCGCCCATATCCCAAATTTGCTGCATAATTACATCTTCCGCTTGTAAATCATATCCCTCATTAGGACCTTTTCAATTTGCCACAATTCGAGTGTCACCTTTGTACTTGTGCATTCACACATCCTTTCGTTTCTCGATAAAGCTTGCTTGTCATGTAAGTTCTCTACATACGTACTTCGTAGACAGTAGCTCCTCTCCTCCTTCTTCGACCTGACGTTATATGTACTTTTGGCCCCATCCGGGCTGGAACAGGGGAAAGAGCAATTGGCAAGTCTCCGGACCTCTCACTCCTGCCTCCCTTTTTCTGTCCCCGTTTGCCACATGATGCCAGAGCCTTGTCGTGCCATCATCGCAGGACCAGGGTTTCTCTCGTCTTAGCGCCTTCCCAATGACCTCTTCTCCCTTTCCCACGATCGGACCCCATACCCCCTCCCCCCCCCCCCTTTGCATTCGCATCGGCTATGCTTGTAACTCGATTACTTATTTCAACTTCTCGATCGCTCTATGTCGTCTAAAACAATATCGAATCCACCCGTTCCTGAACTACTTTGAACCTATTTGAGCCATCGCGTCACAGTACGTCCCAAAATATAACGGAACCAGGCTGCAAACCAGGTCGGCTCCTTCCTTCCCAGCCGCTTGTGTCTGACTCTCACCTGCCTCCCACCTGCTTTCTGTCTCCAGCGCCCCTGCCGTGTGTTGTCGTCGTGTCTTGTCTCTTCGTGGTGCACTCGCTTTTCATTATGTCCTCAATTTTAGACCTGACCCTAGACCCTCTTTGCTTCTTCACCTTCGTTATCTCAAAATTCATAACAAAAACACTTGATTTTTGTCTCTTCTATCAACATACTGTTGTGAGTGACACGGTGCACACAGCTGACACCAAAGCCCCGTGAACAGCACGCATTGTTGCCCTGCCTCGGTTTGATCGCCTGCTCCCTTCCTCTTTGTCAAATCCTCAGCCCTGTTTGGTGTCTCTCACTACCCCCTATTTAGATTTGAGCTCCTCACGTGTCGTTGTCTGTCCATTTATATACCACAATTCCGCCCTCTCACTCCACGTGTCACGAACTCTTTTTTTGCTTCCCTTTCTCAAACCCATACCAAATACAGCCTTTGACTACCTTATTGACAGGTGCCTATATTCAGACCCAGGCCGCTCACCTTATAATTGCCCCCGTTCCTCCCGCTGATCTGCGGCTACGGAATTCACTTTTATATATACTCCTTTTCTTCTTTGTCTCGAGCTTCTCCCTCCTCTTGTCTACCCACCTCGAACCTTCACACCTGTAGGTACAATTTTTCTAGGTGGCTGTCTCAAAGTCTCCAATCCCTCTTTCAAGCAACGTCATTTCATGAGGACCCTTCTTTTCTACACGTATTCCTCAATCGCTATCACTATCAGTATCGTCATATTCTCTCTCCTCATTCCCCTGCCGCTAGCTAGAGCTCGGCTGGCCTGTTGTTTCGTCGAGAAACACCACACGCGCACATCATATATAAACGGTACATACACCTCCACCCGCTTGCAACCCAACAAAGCACGGCATTGGCAGACAGAAAACAACACCTGAGAGGAAAATAGGCAGGGAAGCAGAAGACAGCAGACAACAGACAGGACGGAGGACAAGGAGCGGCAAGTGACGCTGCATGCACGCGGTTGGGAAGACTCACATCGCTCCACCGTGACGGTCTTTTGCTCTCTTGGGCGTCTTGCATGTGGAACGTCGTGCTGTCTCTGACACTGTCAATGTTTCTTTGCCTTTTCGTCGTTTTGTCTTTTTGTGTCCTCTTCGTATCCTGATCGTCTTGTCGACCTTGCTCTCACCAGTGGTTTCCCTTCCCTTCCCTTCCCCTCCTTGTCTTTCCAACGTCCGCCGTTGACCAACTCCAATGGTGCCGGTTGTGGTGGATTCGACTGGCGCCTTTTTTTATGGAGCTTGGGCGAGGCACGAGGGACCTGCGCCTGCTGCCCACCAGCCCAGCCAGCCGGCCAGCCATCATCCTGGTTGATCCGCCGCCTGGCGCAGGCGACCTGGGCAATTCAGCATGCCGGGTTGCGCGCTAGTGCGCTGCGTAATCCACTACGAGCTTGGTCGTCCCCGCCACCAACAGGGGTCACCCGCACCGGTCGTTCTCGGAGACGTCGTTGCTGCCCGTCCTCGTTTGGTTCCTCATTTGTTACTTCGCTCTGGTAGTTTTGTCATTTTGTCTCTGCTACCACTGGCGCTGGGCATGGCCGCTTGGAAAGGTGACTTGCCTCACCAGAACTGAAACCTGGGTTGGCTGCATGACACTTTGGGGATCGCTCCTGTCCTTTCTCCGCGCCCAGCGTGCATGGCAGAGCAAGCGCCACCCAACCTTGGGAAAACATACACGGAGGCAAGTGCCAGTGCACGGAGAGACGGGGTACGGAGTATTACGTGCCCAAGTCACTGTCAATTGCATCCGCCGACCTTCTCCTGCTCGCCCGGCACGGTGGCCCTTCGCTCCTTCTCTTGTTCTGCCTTCGATGTCTCCACCTTGATGGACGCCGTTAGCTTTCCCCCCTGCCCTTTCTGGCCGTTTCTTCTCGTCTGCTGTCTGCTGTCTGCTGTCTGCTGTCTGCTGTCTGTTGTCTACGATTATGAAGTACCTAGTGCTGCTTTCATCTCGTCTTGCCCTCACTGCCATGCTCTTTGCCTCTCGGCGGCCGGAGGGGGCGGCGTTCGCAAGCGCCCCCCAGGTGTGTGTACTTGCAGAGTTGTACCCCTCCAAAGCAAACCCCTCAGATCACATTATCCCAGTGTTTTTACTCCGTATTTGAGCGGCGGGATGTTGCTAGCCAGTGCTTGCTAGCCTATTAGACGCCTGATGGGATTGGCTGGTGCTACTGCCTTTTTTGCTCTTTCACTCTGTCCGTCGCTCTTTCCCAGAGGGACCTCACCACCCTAGCAGCAAGCAGCCGCCACACCCCTCTCATTCATCCCATCGCCCTTTCCCTCATTTTCCTCCAGTCCCCACTCATCGTCAATTCAGCGTCCACTTTTTTTCTTGAGCGTCCCAGCTGGTTTTTTGCCTTCTCTTCTTTTCTTTTTCTCCCTTCTCTCCCCTTCTTCCCTTTCGCTCCGACTTGTTGTCATCGTGACTTTTAGCTTTTTGCTCACGAGAATCCAAACCGCCACAGACACGAGCGTCATTTTGTCAATACCAAGCCAGCACGAGTACTCATATACAGTACTCAGTACATCGAAAAAGTCAAACGTCAGTAGTTTGCCCCCTCTTTGCCTAGGCGTTCCTGCCCCTCGCCTCGTGCCTTCCCAAACAGCACAACAGCTTGTCCTGCTTGCTGTCCCATCTCGCTGCCCCATCTGCCCATAGCTCCGTCACTCCTTCCCTGTCTGGCACTGCATCACTTCACACTGGGAGGCGCCTACCCGCTCAATCAGCAGTATCGTCTTGGACTTGCTTTCCTGGGCCCATTTACCCTATTCCGTACTCCGTGCTCCTTCCCTGGCTGCCCTTTCTGGCCCTCTACCCCCCGCCCCCCTCTCGTCACCAAGTCACCAATCATTTTTCCTCCCCCCTCTCAGAGGCCTTTGTCTTCTTCTTCCCACTTTTTTCCTTCCCACTTCCCAGTTGTCCCCTCAAAACGTCAAACTAGCAAACCACCTCATCAACGCAGAGACCGCATCAGGCATTCAACTTACACAATACGTCAAGTGCCTCGTTTCCCTCGTTTTCTGACGTTATTCAAGAAGCATCCGAGCTCACGATTCCCATTGTTTGAATGTTCGTCTGTCCTTTCGCCTCACTTTCCCCTTCCCTGCATCTCTCCTGTTCTCGAATCGTATCGCATTTTCCCGCCGCGGAGCCGTTTCTACTGTGTACATACGCATACTATTTTACGTGTGGCTCGCCCCTCCCTCCTCCCTCCCCCCCCCCCCCTCAAGTCACCTGCACCTTTGCATGCGCTCGCCGAAAGCTAAAACAAGCCCACTGAATTGTTTTTCCTCTTTTTCCCTCGTCCCTCTCTCACTCTCGTCTTCTCTCTCTCTTCCTCTCTTTCTTTCTCTTCACCAGAACCACATTTTTTCCTCGCTTCCTAGGTGGCCCTCTTTCTCCCAGCTGACCTTCTGACCCTCGAAACAGCAGCATTCCTCTCTTCTCTTACATTCCGGTCTGCCCGTTCTCGCATCGCAGAATCCAGCAACAAAATACCCTTCAACGGTCTCACAATAAAAAATACAGGCTCGCCTACACAGCCTTCTTTTTATTACGGTTTCTAGGCTCTTTTTGGCTGCTAAAACCGACTCATCTCCCAACCTCGCCTTGTCGCACACCCACACCATCTCGTTTCTCTCCCGTCTCCCCGCACCAGTGCTTTGCACCTGACCTTTCAGCGAACGGAGAAACGAAGAGCAAGAGCAAGACGTAAAACCAGAACAAAACCATTTCGTCAACAATTTCGCTACAATTCTCAATTCTCGACAAATCAATTGGTCTCCCGCGCCAGACAAGCCCGACCTTTTTTCTCGTGCTCGTCTCTTTTTGCTCGCCAAGTCTTCTTTCACCCTTGCTTTTTGCCCTCTTTCTGCCCAACACGGCCGCCTCAACGCTCCCCATCTCGTACCTTTGCACCTTTGGGCCCAGGCTCACCAACAACGCGATTGTGCATCTCGACCGTCGGTAGCAGCCGCCGTGAAACTGCAACGCATTTTGAACAATGTCGCAAAATCGGCCGTCAGCATTCAACAATCTCCGGATGGGGGGTAAGTTTTTGACTCTCGACATCTTGACATCTTGACATCTTGGCACAGAAGGACTGGACTCAATGGGGTGCAGCCGTGGACGACTCTGCGAGCTGCCGTACCCCGCGTTTGTTCCATGTCTTTTTGTGTGTTTTTGTCGCCAATTGGATACTGACAACCGCCTTTTTCGCTCCTACAGAAGTCGTCCGTGAGAAAGTCCAGGATGGTATCACTGGCGAAACGAGAGACCTGCAATACACGCAGTGCAAGATTGTTGGCAACGGCTCCTTCGGTGTCGTGTTCCAGACCAAGCTCTCGCCCTCGAACGAGGATGCCGCCATCAAGCGTGTCCTGCAGGACAAGCGGTTCAAGGTTTGTTCCACCCGATGGCAGCGATGCCTTACATTTGTTCCTTCTCGCGAGAAACAATTGCGAGAGGAATTCTCAGGCTAATTTCTTTGCCCTCTCCACCAGAATCGTGAGCTTCAGATCATGAGAATCGTCCGCCACCCCAACATCGTCCAGCTGAAGGCTTTCTACTACTCGAACGGAGAACGCGTAAGTCGGCATTCGATGTGTTTTCGTTTTGCTTCTATTTCTTTACTTTACCGCCGGCGCGTTTTTTAAACTGACAAACGATTTCTTCCCCGTCAACAGAAGGACGAGGTGTATCTGAACCTGGTCCAGGAATATGTTCCCGAGACTGTCTATCGCGCGTCCCGCTTCTTTAACAAGATGAAGACAACCATGCCCATCCTGGAAGTCAAGCTGTACATTTACCAGCTCTTCCGTGCCCTCGCCTACATCCACTCGCAGGGCATTTGCCATCGCGACATCAAGCCCCAGAACCTGCTGCTCGACCCTACAACGGGCATTCTGAAGCTGTGCGACTTCGGTAGCGCCAAAATCCTAGTTGAGAACGAGCCCAACGTCTCGTACATCTGCTCGCGCTACTACCGTGCACCGGAACTGATTTTCGGCGCAACCAACTACACCACGAAGATCGGTATGTTTTGAACCCGTCGCCCGTCGCCCGTCGCCCGTCGTCTGTCGTCTGTCGTCTGTCTCATACTGTTCCGTACCTCGTCATTCTAACACAGTTTTTTTTTTTTTTTCAGATGTCTGGTCGACCGGCTGTGTCATGGCAGAGCTTATGCTTGGCCAGCCGCTCTTCCCTGGAGAATCGGGAATTGACCAATTGGTCGAGATCATCAAGATTCTTGGTACCCCTACCCGCGAGCAGATCCGTACGATGAACCCGAACTATATGGAGCACAAGTTCCCTCAGATCAAGCCGCACCCCTTCAACAAGGTCTTCCGCAAGGCCGACGCCAACGCCCTGGATCTGATTCAGCGCCTCCTTGAGTACACCCCGACGGAGCGGTTGGCCGCTGTTGATGCCATGGTCCACCCCTTTTTCGACGAGCTGCGGGACCCCAAGACCAAGCTGCCTGATTCGAGACATCAGACCGGTACTCTTCGTGACTTGCCGCCTCTGTTCAACTTCACCCTGCATGGTAAATTTTGCCCCGGCTGATGTTGAGATTCAACGTGTTTTCTTTGTCTGTTCTTTATCTGACCTCTTTCTTCTATAGAACTGTCGATTGCCCCGAACCTGAACCACAAGCTGGTGCCTGCCCACATGATCCCGGTGCTCCAGTCGCAGGGCCTCGATATTGACAACTTCACGCCGTTGTCGCGTGAGGATATGATGGCCAAGCTCGACTGAGCTTAACGACTGAATGGTCTCATGCTTTCCTCAATCACGAAACAAAATATCAAAAAAGCAGAACTGAAAAAAAAACACCACCAATGCCGCAGCTGCTGGAAACTTAATCGGTAACAGCTTAAGCAGCGGTAGAGGTAGCGGCCCATTTTGTCTCGTTTATTCTTTTTCACGCCGTTTTTAAGAGAAACGACATCTGATCCTCCATCCCCTGCCTTGGATATCCCCGTCAGCTGAGCCATTCGTCACCCATCGCCTTTCGTTCGTCTTGTCTTTTTTTTTTCAAACTCTCGTGGGGCATTTTTCGTTCCTATCTCTCTTTTGCGAGTCTAGGGATGGCAATGTCAGAGCAAGAGCAAGAAAAAAAGTGGGATGTGGGTGTCTGAGATTACGATCACACCATATGTACACGAATGGACCATGGATGCTGCTTGAGCGGTGCTTGGGCGGTGCACTGTCAAAATGAAGCCATTCACCGCAACCACACTTGACGATGCCATCACCGTATTGCCTTTTCTGGTGTGTGGCGTACGGACCCTGGCGGAGGGCCTTTTGTGTTGCAATTGGCTTCTTTTATCTTTAACTAAACTGGGTGCCTAGTCAGTAACTTGGCTGGACAAACAGGAGAAGAGAAAAAAAGGGAGCCTTGTCTTGGATTTGGTGTCCTCGAGGTAGAGTAGAGGAGGGATGGAAAATGGGCATATGGGAGGGATGATGAATGGAGTTGGGCATCTGGGTGGTTTTTGACTTCAATTTCTTCTGCTTCGGGGTCTGGGAGTTTCCGTGTCATTCTGCTTTGCCGCCTCACGTGCCCCATTGCGGCCAACACAAAAAAAAAAGTAACGCAAAAGCTGCTGCAAACTGGGAGCGAGATATGACAACATGACTTTGGGGGATTTTGTTTTTCTTTTTTTATGATTCTCATTCTTCTTTTTCTTCTTCCATATTTTCTTTCCATTTTTATACTCTTTGGGTGCCCCTTCTGTCCGTTGCCTCACCCTGTTTTTTATGTTTCTTCATGTGTTGCTTTGTTTCTTCAATTTTTGTCTCCCTCTCTTCGCCACATTTTCTATTTTCTTGTCTTTAGACTTCTTTTCTTACATCATGACATGCGATGGCCTTAGTTTGCTTCAGACATCGTAAACATTGTGTATGGGTTACCCTTTCTTGCTACCTCACTTCGTTGTTTTCCCCTGCGCTCGGTTTGTGGTATAATTGCTCTCACATTTTCTTTTCAATATCTCCATTGTCCCCCCTTGGTCTTGTTTCTTGCTCGCAGTGCTTTTTGCTTTACCTTGTTTACCAATTGCTGGTTTGCTGGTCCAGGACTGGCAGAGGAAGGCCCTGTATGGCCTTTCGTGTTTTACTATCCTATATCACGATCACTGCATTGGCCCACTGGCAGTCCCAGATGTGCCGTACTGTTTGTTTCATAAAAGAAGAAAGAAATTACTCATCAAAATACGAATTATATCATGGCAGGGTCCTACGACGTTGGAGGCAGTCGTTCCCCAGGCATTCATTTTGTATGCATGAGAGAGTGGTGATAGAAACAATAATTAATTTAATCAACCCGGCCCCTCCTGTTGTTTTATATTTATGGCTATTTATTTGTATTTAAAAAGACTTTGTGTGTCTTCTCTCAGCAATTTGTTGGTTGTCATTGTTGCTTGACAGATCAAGAGTAGGAATTGTTTTGAGAGTGAAAACAAGTTAATAATTTCCTAGCTTCACAATATGTAGTCTACAAAATATCAAAATAAATAAATAAATAAATAAAAATATTACGAATCAAGACAGGTGCTCATAGCACCTTGCAATGTACACAAGATAAAAAGACATCTCCAGACCAGATAGTGTTGTCGACGAAGCTGTATTTGAATAGTTGTGAGCTGCAACGTCATAGGCGATAGCTTCATCTTATCGTCTGTATCGCGTGACCATTGAGGTCCTTCCCTTTCCATTGTTTGATTTGTGTCACAAGTGCACTTTTTGTTCTGCATTGAAAAAAAGGAAACAGCGACCGAAAGAGCGAGCTGGATGAATTGGGTGAATACGGAAAGAGCGAATCGGAAACATCTTACGATCGAGTCGAGAGTTTGTGCAATTTTGGCAGTCACGACGTCACGCTTCCCTTTTGTTTGCTCGCCCAAAGCTGGGAGGAGCTATGACCACCTTCTAGGTGCTGGGTGTAGCCTGTAAGTTTGATGCCCTAAATCCAAGGCACCAAGGCACGGAGCTTGTGTATGCAGGTCTGCCGTCTGGGGCAGGCTCTCTTTGGCATATTTTTTGCTAGCGCTGAAACACTGTTCCAGGGAGCTTTCAGTTGCTTCAAAGCAGCCAAACAACTGCCAGCCAGCTTTTTTATGGGGCGCGCGAACTTTCCCCTTTGCGTGTTCTTTTTTTCGCGTTCCATCTTCAAAAGCATCCAATCGACAGGGAGCAAATCATCACGACCAACGACGGCCATCCACTGCCACCGACTTTTGACGTGCATCGCCGCCACCTTCGATCCTTGCTGTATCCGGCATCTATCTCGGCATCTAGTATCATTCTTTTTGGCATTTACAGCATCGCCAATTGCTGCTGACCTTGCGGATCGCGAAATCAACAAAAGATCGCATCGAGAAGCCCATTGGGACGTTTGCGACATTCGAGCTTCGGGGGCACAGTTCAATATCCTTCCTAGACGCACCGCTCACACGAAAGCCCACCATGGCCGACTACGACCGCCGCGGCGGGTACAACAACAACTACCACCACAACAACAACCGCAAGCGGAGATACAGAGGTGCGTTTTGAGGAAGGTGAACGGACAGTCAAGGAGAAGGACATGCATACTGACAGACTTCTTTCTAGATGACGACGACAACGACTACCGCAACCAGCGCCGCCGCCAGGAACCGCCCGCACCTGTTCGCATCCGCCGTCGCCTGCTTGCCCTCGCCGAGTCGCCGCTTAACCGGTGGTATGACGAAGTGGTGGACATCGCCCGCCTTGTGACGAGCACCGACGACAATGGCCCTACCCGTGCCAGCTTTGTCAGCCTGGCCTGCCAGATGGTCCGCGAGCAGCCGCTCAAGACGCCCTTTATCGCCGCCCTCCTCCTGATCGTCAACGTGCTCAAGCCCGACATTGTCCTCGAGGTCCTGAAGGAGGTCGCTTCTGCCACGGAGAGCGCCATTGCCGATGGCCGCTGGCGCGAAGTGAAGCTGCAGCTGCGCCTGGTTGCCTGCTTGCAGACATGCCTGGACGGCGACGGTGTGTTCCCGCTACTCGACACGCTGTTTGCACGCGCTGTCGACCTGCAGACGGCCAGCTCCGACGACGTGATTGGCACAGAGCTGGTTAAGATCATCCTGTTGACCATTCCGTACGTCATGGCGGCTGTGTCATCCTCCTCGTCTTCCGAAGAGAGCAGCAACGGCATCGAGCAGTGGCGCCAGCGGGCGGCGGACCTGATGGAGAAGACGGAAATTATCGCGTCAGAGCCGCATGCGCTCCAGGGCCTGATGGATCCCTACCACCACGGCATCGAGACGGGCCGCGAGGCGAAGAAGAGCAAGGGTGGCGGCGACGCTATGGACGAGGACGGGACGGAGGCTGACGGCGACAACGGACCCCCGGCTGCCGAAAGCTTGATTGCCCTGCTCCAGAAGCAACTGCAGGCTGAGGCGGCCAACGGCTGGCCCCTGACCTGCCTGCCGCGCATCAGCAAGCCGCCCGTCGAGGATAGCGATCTGCAGGCTAAGCTGGAGGAGCCGACCACGAAGCACTCGTTGCCGGCGATTACTGTTCCCGACACGGTCGTTGCCGGCCCCCGCGCGCTGTTCCCCGAGGTGTATTTCTCTGTTTACGGTGCCTGGGTCGACGAGGAGGAGGGCTCGGCCACCAGCAACATCTCGCCGCAGAAAGCCGCGTTCCTGCCGCACTCTGTGCCGCCATTGACTGATGTGGCGTCGTCGTTGATTCGCGACATCCTGCTTGATACCGTCAACGGGCTCGACTTCAACCGCAACGCCACCGCCCGTTTCCTGATTGACATCGACTGCTACTTTGCCGACGGTACGTTCGTTAAGCGCGCGACGCCGTACGACCGGCTGCGGGAGATTGAGCCGGGCAAGTCGACGTGGAAGCCCGAGGACGTGGCTGTCGACACGGTCTTTGCGCAGCTCTTCCAGCTGCCGCAGCCCGAGCACAAGCTGGTGTACTACCATGCCGTGCTGGCCGAGGCGTGCAAAATCGCGCCCGCCGCCATTGCGCCTAGTCTGGGCCGTGCCATTCGCTTCCTGTACCGCAACAGCCCGCGCATGGACCTGGAGCTGGTCGGCCGGTTTGTCGACTGGTTCGCACACCATCTGAGCAACTTTGGTTTTACGTGGAAGTGGGCGGAGTGGGTCGACGATGTCGACTTGCCGGACCTGCACCCGCACAAGGCGTTTATTCTGGCGGCCATTGACAAGGAGATCCGTCTCAGTTTCGCGCAGCGCATCAAGAACACGCTGCCCGAGCCGTACCAGGCGCTGATCAGCAAGGACACCGAGCAGGATGTGCCGCCCTTCAAGTACGCCGAGCCCAAGGGCGAGGATGGCGCAGCTGACGATGTCCCCTTTGCGGCTGAGGGCCGCGAGCTGGCTGTTTTGCTGAAACGCAAGGCAGCCGACGAAGAGGTCCAGGCCGTGGTTGAGCGTATCCACTCCCAAGCGCTCGACTCGGGTCTTGACCCGCTGGTCACATCGACGGACGTCTTCACGACGGCTGTCCTCTGGGTCGGCTCCAAGTCGCTGTCGCACGTTCTGGCGGCGATCGAGCGCACCAAGGACCGGCTGCTGGATGCGGGCGCTGCTTCGGAGGCCGCTCGCGCCCAGATTCTTGAGGCCGTCATGGCCTTTTGGGGCGCCCACCCCGGTGTCGCCGTATCCATTACCGAGAAGCTGCTCAACTATGCCATCCTGACGCCTGGTACAATTGTGCAGTGGGCGCTGTCCAAGAAGGAGAAGGAGGACCAGCAGACGGAAGAAGGGACGGTTGCTAACCTCGCCGTCAACTATGTCGCCGAGCTGGTTTTCAACACAGTCGACAAGGTCACCCGTCGTGTCCACCAGCTCGTGGGTGCCTCGCAGGCTGCCGCCCAAGCCGTTACGGACGCCACCACGGCTCTCGAGGCCGCCAAGGAGCGCCAGCGCAACCCGCCGCCGCCTCCGCCACCGGCTGTCGGTGCTGCATCAGGCGCCAACAAGGACGGCGATGACCTGGATGTCGCCATGGACGAGGAATCCAGTGCATCTGCAGCCAACGCTGCCGCCACGGCCATGGCAGAAGCTGTTGCCGCCGCCGCCGCCGAGGCTGATGCGGCCGTCGAATCGGCTGAAGCTGCTCTCGCTCAAGCCCAGGCTGATCTCGAAGCTGCACGCGCTGCCGAAGCCGCCGAGACCAAGGCCATGCGGGATCTGTTCCGTTTGCTGAACGAGGCACTGCAGCCGTGGCTTTCCGGTAGCGTCTCTGGTCCCGAGGATGACGAAGACCTGGGCAAGGCCTGGGCTGTCCGGTGGCAGCGTGTCGTCCAGCGCCGGGCAGCGGTTGAGGAGGCCTTTATGCGCGGTGAAGCACAGCGTGTAGCAGCAGCCGAGGCCAAGAATGGCGAGGCGTGAGGATGTGTAAAATAAAAGTCGAGTGTAGAAAAGGCATCCGGGCCGCGATACTGTAGCACCATATGCGTGTTTTGATTTATGTCCTTTTACAACTCTATTTCAGTTTCATTTGTCTTCCTCATCAGTGTCTTTCTAGTTTCCTAGTTCTTTCTCGGTCTGCCATACTATCATATCATATTTATTATTTGCGAACTTGCATGGGAGGGCCAAGAAGGAGGATGTTTACAAAATAGGGGTGTTCATAATGCAAGCCGGTCTACCTTTGCTATATCATGCGTTTTACCGAAATCCATCATATCCTGTTCAGTCCGTCCGCCACCACGTTTATAAATCCACCGGATGAGGGTTAGCAGCAATCTCGCGCGCAATCTCGCGCGACCGTGCATTGTCCTCAAAGCTCAGCCGCAACAGGTCGACCACCTCCTCGGCCGTGAAATACAGACTCAGCTCGCTCTCCATCCACAGGTACCGCACCTCGCGCAGGTTGGACTGCAGTACTTCGCTCAAATACTGCAGCCGCAGCCAGTTTGGCGCATACTGCGAGGTCGTTGGCACACTGTCACTTTCCCCGTCCACGGTTTCCTCGCCGTCCGTGCTCTTCCTAAAGAGATCGTCCAGCTCCGTGACCTTTTGGATCAGCTCGGCCAGACTAAACGCCTCGTCCTGGCTAATGGACGGCATATCCAGCACGTCAATAATCAGCTTTTGGGCGACGGCATCGGCCAGCGCACCGACAGCCTGCGACCACGCCGAGGGCGCCAATACATCCTCCCATGCGGCCGCCATCGACCGCACCCGGGCCACAGCGGCGTCCACATAGTCATCGGCGTCCTCGTCCGTTTCTTGCGGGTGCGTGTGCATAAAGCCGCGCGTGGGGCTGCTATTGCCCTGCAGCACATTCTGGTCGCCGCCCAACAGGTCGCGCAGGACCGTCTTTTGCACGGCCATTTCGCGGCCATAGGCACGGCTGGCGAAGCCCTGGAGCTTGGCGGCCTCTGCGTCCAGCCTCAGCATCGAGGCAGCCGTGGGTGGTAAGCGGCCCTGCCATGCCGTGGCCAGCTCGCCCAGACGCTCAGCGAGGTACATGGCATCGTTATAAAGGTACATGCTGCCGCCGACATCGAGAGCGTAGAAGTGGGGCGAGACGGCGCGGAACATAGCCAGAGCGAGAGACGGCACACTGAACAGACCGGCGCCAGCTGCAGACACGGAACTGCCTTCGTAGGCACCCGAGGTCAATGCAGCACCGTCCTCGAGGATGGATGTGATGAGGTCGAGCAGCGGGCCCGGCATGGACGAGATAAAGTACTTTTCCTTCATAATCATCTCTCGTGTTGCCGTGTTGTCTTGTGATGGTGTCGGTTGTGTTGGAGCTGGTGCCTCCTTCTTTGCCTTCTTTGGTGATGGCGGCTTTGGTTCGTCGTGATCTCCACCACAGTCGTCGTCACCCCAACCCCAGGCATCTGCTGCATCGTCGTCATCGTCTGCTGCAGCTGGTTCCGGTTCTGGTTTTGGTTCTGACTCGGGTGCCGCCTTCTCTTCTGCCGCCTTGTCCTCTTCTGGCTCGCCTCCTGCCTCGCCTTCGTCGCCCCAAGCAGCCCAGGCATCAGCTCCATCGTCGCCTTCGTTATCGGCCGCTGCTTCTGCTTTTGGTGCCTTTGTTGATGCTGCCGGCTTCAGGTCTTCCTCGCTATCGTCGTCCTCCTCCTCGTCCGACCAGGCCGTGTTCCAGTCCGAGGCCTGTTCTGTCGTGGCAGTGGCTGCGGCCGGTGCTGCCGCTAGCTCTTTGCCTTCGGACCGCGAAACCATTTGCTTCTCAATCTTCTCGACCTGGTGTGGCTTGCCAAGTCCCTTGGCCACGTTGGCGCGGACCGTGTTGAGTGCTGCTTCTTTGCGCTTGGACAGCCAGACACGCGGCGCACTCTCGATCCACTCCTGCAAACGGCCGAAGCCAGTGTAGTGCAGTTCTGTGAGGCGGGCGCAGAAACCTTGTGCTGCTGTCAGAGTACCTTCAAAGGCAGCCATCTGGTCGAGTGATGTCGGCACCGAGGAGGCCAGCCAGATGTCAATGACGCGCGTCACGAGCTCGGGCATCATGACAGACGATATGGACTGCAAGAGGTCGGTCGGCAGCTTCTCGGCGAGGAACGAGAACATCTTTCCCAAGTCTTCAAAGAGGGCTTCGACGCCGTCGTTGCTGCCGTCGCCTTTTTGCGAGCCGTGCTCGCTGATGCCCAGCTCGGCACCGTTGACATAGATGCGTGGTCGTGATGCTTTTGACAAATCGGTCCGCGGCGCCACAATTGTCTTGTCCAGCGCGTGCCACAGGTCGGCCATCCGGTGGTCCACTTCCTTGTACGCCTTCAGGCCAATCACGGCGTCCGACAGGCTCATCGGCTCGTCGGCGCGTGTCTCGTTGATTGTGAGAGTCGCTGTTCGTCCGCCGGCGTCCGGGTTCCGCTCATCGACAACCACACGCACCAGCGCACTCCACACGTGGTCAAACACGCTGTGCACGTCCGCCTTGAGCTCAAACGCCCGCAGGTCCAGCAGCCGCATCGCCCGGCACGACTTGCTCACAGGCATGGCGTCCAAGGCCGACCATGCGCGCTCCAATAAGCGGAGCGCGTCAAGAATGCGTCTCTCCCGTGAAGCCTGCTCGACATCGTCCAGCAGTCGGCTGACGCTCCGGATGGCTTCGAGCAAGTAGCGGACCTGCAGGTTGTAGTTGAGCTCGCCCGTCAGGAACCGGGCATGCGCCTCAGCTTCTGCTTCGGCAGCGCTCTGTCCGCGACTCTGCTCTTCGGATGCCGGTGTGTCAAGGCTGTCGTTGGCCCTCACGAGAATATCGGCGGCCAGGGTCTTCCTCCGAGCAATGGCGACTTGCAGCGCTTTGGCATTGTCGATCCAGGCCTGGACGTCGCCCGCTGTGTCGCTGACAATCGACTGAATTTCGGTTTCGAGAGTGGTCTTGGCATCGGCGAGCACACGAATCGCATCGGGCAGGGTCTCCGGTTTTAGGGGGGCGGTGGCCACGTCGTCAGCAGCCGGGAAGAGTCCCTTTGTCGAAAAATCGACGAGCGCCTGGCCGATGACGCTCGTCGCTGCGGGTGGCGGTGTCGCGGACGATGCCGCCATGGTGAGGAGAATGTGTCAATGTGTCAATGTGTCGATGCAAATGTAGTCGGCCGCCAATTTCCTGTTCGGTTGGGGTATTGCTGCGTTGCCGTGAGTCGTGGCGTTGGGTGTCGCAAAGTGAAGTTAAAGTGGTTAAAGTTGGGTTTGGCAGCGGCAGAGACGACGTCAAAGGACAGCTGTAGCTGTCTCTTTCCTGTGTTTGGATATAAAGTGGGGCCTAGGGAGGTAACAGTTTGGGCGGGAAGCCGCAACTGTCTTGAGCTCAACGCAGCCGTGTGATTGGACCACGGACGTCATAGTCGTACACCGCGCTCTACCAAGCCTCGCCAACTTACAGCGCATAATCACAGCGTAATCACAGCGTACAGCGCTCAGCTTTAGCAAGAGGTTGGGTACAAAGATACATCACCACTTCATCTCTTCAGCTTCACCTTGAAATTATCTCGTTTTGTTGTTGCTGAATATCCTGTATTTTCATATTTTCGATCCTGGTATCAATGCTTGACTTTTTTGGCCATCCGATTATCCTGAATGCCCATATGGCACTCCGTACACTACATATATACGAATACAATGACTGCTATCTACAAATGCTCCTCGACCTCACCTCTTCTCACTTTCATTTTTTATTTCTTCTTTCTTCTCACTCCTCCATCACATGAGGGACGTCCGCCCGCCAATCTCCATGCTGCCTTGACCGTCACGCATCTCACCGCTCCGGCCGACAACAAACTCCTTGTAGATGCGCTCCAATCGCCGCCGCTCCTGGTCACTGATACTCGCGCGCGTGCTGTCCAATGCCTTGTAGACATGCTTCCACTTGATGACGACATCGCGGCTGGAGGCGGCCGCAGCAGCTGCAGCGTCTTTACCATCGGCATCACCAGCCGAACCAGGGCGCTGGGCAGTCCGTTCGCGGCGACGTGCCAGCCGGATGCTCTCAAGCTTGGCCACAACGGCAGCGCGTTCAGCCAAGGCAGCCGATCTGTGCTGCGGCTGGCCTTCGTTTCCAGAGGAAGCATTTCCGTCTTCACCGTACCGGAAAGAGACAAAGTTGTGTGTTGAGGCGCCGCCGCCGTTGGGCTTCTTGGAAGACACAGCCGCCTTCTTCCCACTGGGTCCGTTCGTGGTGACGGCCGCCTCCTTTTGCTCGCGGTCATTGAGCACGTCGTGGATGGCCTCAAGCTGGGCATTCGAGACCAGCGCCTGCAGATCGGCACCCGAGAAGCCCTCCGTGCGCTGCGCCAGGCTGCGCATCTCCTCGCTGTCGTCGCTCGCATTGTGTGCGCCCAGCACCTCGTCGCTCATCTTGGCCTTGGTGGCGAGCGCGCGGAAAATGTCGAGACGGTCGGCGGCGTCGGGGAAGTCGCACAGCAACGACTTGTCGAGACGACCAGGACGCAGCAAGGCCGGATCAATCAGGTCGGGACGCGAAGTGGCTGCCAGGACATAGACACCCGACAGACCTTCGGCACCGTCCATCTGTGTAAGCAGCTGGTTGACGACACGGTCTGTGACACCAGTTGAGTCGTGGCCACGCTTGGGCGCAATCGAGTCAAACTCGTCAAAGAAGAGCACACAGGGCTTGGCGGCGGATGCACGCTCAAAGAGGTCGCGTACACTCTTCTCGGAAGCACCAATGTACTTGTTCAGGATCTCAGGACCCTTGACACTGATAAAGTTCAAGCCACACTCGCCAGCAACGGCACTGGCCAGCAGCGTCTTGCCGCAACCGGGGTAGCCATACAGCAGCAGACCCGACCGCAGGCGCAGCGGGCACTTGGCAAAGATGGGCGCGTACTTGGTCGGGTACTCGAGCGTTTCCAGGAGCACACGGCGCGTCTCTTGGAGGCCGCCGATGCTGTCAAACTTGGTGGTCGAGTGCTGGAGCGTGACATTGCGCAGCGACGTCGGCGTGAAGCCCTTGAGGGCGCGGTCAAAGTCGACGCGGTCCAGCGGCACGATGCTCGACACGTTGTCGTCGAGGTCGCTGTTGCCCGTGATGGAACGCACAAGTGCCTCATTCTTGGCGCGCGAGACCAGCTGGCTCAGATCGCCCGGCATGAAACCGTCTGTCTCGCCGGCGACATCGAGGAAATCAAGGTCTTCCTGAATCACAAAAGCGCCGTCGCCGTGACCATTACCGCCAGCCGCCTGCGAGTCACGCCGACTTGTCTGACTCGCTCCATCCATCATCCAGTTGCCACCATCCTCGCTCGCTGCCCGGCCGTCTGCTGTCGTC
Source organism: Sporothrix euskadiensis (assembly GCA_019925375.1). Lineage (NCBI taxonomy): Eukaryota > Fungi > Ascomycota > Sordariomycetes > Ophiostomatales > Ophiostomataceae > Sporothrix > Sporothrix euskadiensis. The sequence goes on from JADHKQ010000045.1 coordinate 147,068, forward strand.
GGCCGGCTGCTGTTGGCCGTCTCGTCGCCCCCGTTTTGGTTGCCGTTGCCGAACCGCTTGGCCGCCTGCTCGGCATCGAGCGCGTTTTGGCGGGCAAAGTTCTCCATAATCTTGCGGCGCGTGTCCTTGTCGGGCGCCTTGAGGTCGACAATCTCGCGCACCACGTGGCCGCCGACCACGACATTGTGCAACGAGTCCTTGCCCTGCGCTGTTGCCAGGAGCACCACATTACTGTCCGGCCGGCCGCAGTACTGCCGCACAATCGCGCACAGGCCTTCGCTGATCTGCCGGCTGCGGCCCTCCTCGCTCTGTACGACAAGCTCCGTCTCGGCTGGGCACAGGCGGTCGAGGTCGTCGAGAATAACAAGGGCTTTGCCGCCCAAACGCGCACCCCAGCTAGCACTCATAAACAGACGGCTCAGCGTCTCCTTGATCGTCGCAATCTTGCTCTCCTCGTTGACCAGCTTGCGGCAGGCCAGGTACGACACGTGGAAGAGCTCGCTCGTCCGCAGCGTTTCGCCAATCTGTTGAGCGACGGACGTTTTGCCTGAACCAAGCGCACCTGTTAGTAGCACCGACGAATTGTGCGACAAGTGTGTCTGCAGGCTGGTCAGAATGCCGTTGATGCCGACCAGAGTCTGTGCTGACGACGAAAGCGGAGAGACAGCGTTCGACTCGGCCTCTGCCAGCCAGGACGGCTTGGGGATTGGCGCCTGCACTTCGTAGGAGGAGCTGGTGACTGTCGAGCCCAGGATCCACTTTATGTTGTCGCCGTGCGATGCGGCGTCTGCAGGAGACACGCTGAGCTTCAGGAAACCACCACACCAACCAGCCGGCGCTGGCTCTACGCCGCTGTTCAGACCCAAGACCAGGCCATCAGTCAGAGGGCCCTGGAACAGGCCCTGTGGTGCCTTGCCGCCGTAGTGTGCCCGGATCCGCTTGACAACGTCCTCCTTTTCGTGCTGTGACTCGCCGCCGAACTTGAGACCCGCTGCCTGCTTGCCGCTGGTTCTGTTGCTGTCCTCGAACGGGTACAGCTTGATCCTCTGCACCATCTTTGGCGCCAGTGGTTGTGATGCCGGCTCAATCTTGACCACGCCACCGACAATGCCCTGGCAAGCGAGGGCCGCGCAGAGAGCCGGCGACAGAGCAACAGTCTGGCCGTTTGGCGGGTCGTCCCAGGGGCGGATTTGGACAATGACGCGTGATGCCGATTCTGTCGAGCTCAGGCCGGGGCCGCCTGGTTGTGATGCGCCTGTACCAGGTGCCGGTGCCGTAGCGCCGCCAACCAAAATCTCACCGTTACCACCAGCAGCACCGGATTGTTGGGGCTGCTTGGGCTGTGCACCGCCTGCCCTCAAGAGTGTGACAGAGGCCCACTTCAAACCGCGGAACTCATTGGGAAGCAGCAGGTCGCGGTCCACCCAGACAGCCAGACCAGCATCGCCTGCCACAACATCCTCGTCGAACCAGTCGTCGCACAGTGCCCGGTCGACCGCCCGCAAGAACAGCGCCGGCTTCCGCTCCTCGCGTGCACCCCGGCCCCGTGCCGTGCTCGTACCGCTCTTCTTGGATGTGCTCGTCACACTACGGTTCTCGCGGCTGCTGCGCGAGGGCTTCGCGCGCGTCTTCGGCGCCACAATCACCTCGGCGTCCGGCGCCACCTTGGCAAATGGCGCGTCTGAAGCCAATGCGGGCTCGAGCGAGATGACTTTGATGTTGGCCGTCGATGTTGGCGACAAATGGAGTGTCAGAGGGTGTGGCGGGATCGGTGCACCGCCAGGGCCCGCGGACCCTGTGAACGTTGGATTCGGGAGCGCGCGGATCTGATTCATCAGGTTGATCTCCAAGAAGGTCGCGTGCAGCTCCACCATCTCCCAGTCCTCAGGCGTCAACGGCTCAATGTTGATGGTGTGTGCCAGTGGCGGGTCGAGGTGGATAGTGGCCGTGACTTTTTGGCCGTCGTGCAGGCCGAGCGTGTGCGCAAACGTGGCGTCGATTTCGACAACATTGATCTCCTGGTCGCCGCCGCCTGACCGTCCGCTGCTTCCCCGGGCGTTACTCGTGATACTGTCGCGGCCGACGAGCGAGGCCATCTTGCGTCGGCTTGGCATGCCTGTCCACCCGACAAAGATGGACCGTTGGACCGAGGGTGACGGGCCGCCGTTGCTGTCGGGGCGAGGGGCGGCCGGGGCGCGGTAGGCGAGCTCGATGACGACATTTTGGATGGGCTATAGGTCAGCAAGGAGCATTCCAACGGTCACCACCACAAAGACTTACCGTGTCCACGTTCAACAGAATGTTGACGAGTGTCGAGGGCAGATTGACAAAACACTTTTGCAGCTGCACCAGCGACAGCTCGGCCGCCGTCGACTGCGAGTTCTTGCGCGGCGCCATGCTGGCTGGTGTGTGAATGAGAGCCGGGGTATCTTCTTGTTTCTCGCTTTTGCCCGAGTAATGTGTGTAATCGTGTGATGCGTTGTTCAAGTCAATTGCAATGTTGAAGTGTATTGAAGATCGTCGTTGCTGAAATTCAGCTGCCAGAAGCTTCGCTTTACTGAAGGTGTGACCTAGTGACCGTTCGCTCCTGCCCGTTTCTGCTTGTGCTTGTGCTCGTGCTAATTGGCCCGAAACTTGGGGCAGGCACGTTCGCCAGCAATCATGCACTGCAGCCGCCGCCGATTGCCGAGGCTTGAAGGGAGATTTTGCCCCAGTGGATTTGGGGGAATTTGCGAGGAAGGCACGACCCCCAGATCCCCATTCTTCAGGTCCTCCCTCTACTGTGGCTAGTAATTTCATGCGCCACAGGACCCCGACCCTGTCTGGTCCGTGCGTTTTCAATTAAACACGAAAAGACGCGCCGCCGCAGAAAAAGCAGCTTTTGACGCGTCCCCATCGCGTCGCAGCCCTGGCCTGGTCCAAGCGTGGCAGGAGCCAATCCACCCGCCCTTTCCCAGCCTCCCTTGCAAATCGCATTTGCACCTGCCTCCACCACAGCAACAAAGACGTCGTGCAGCAGGAGGGTCCCTTCCCTAAATTGACTGCAGCCTTTTCATCCCCTCTTTTTCCATCCCCCCATTTCTCTCCATTTTGACATCACGACTGCATCTCTTTTTGAGCATTTGAGCTTTTTTTCTGCTTTGCATTTCCCTCAGTTACTTCTCACCGCATTTTCAGATACAGCGCATCTTGTTTTTCAACCATCGTTGCTCCCCAACCCGCACATCAACAACGTGCCAAAAGGCCCATCCGCAACCATGGCGGAAAAGCTTCCCACCTACAAGAAGGTTGTCGAGTACACATTGCAGCTGGGTAAGTCGTCCTCTGCCTGATACTTGTGATATAGCTCGCCTCTAACGTCTTCAGCCTCCTTCAAGGACTTTCTCAACAACTACAAGACGACCCCCGAGCACGCCATCACCCACGCGCTCGGCAACATCAACATTGACGATGACGACCTGAGCGACGAGTACGAGTTTGTCGACGAGACGGATGAGGCTGCCGAGCGCCGTGCGCAGGAGAAGGCGGCCCGCCGCAAGCCGACACACAAGTACCGCGACCTGCTGCAGAAGCTGGCGGACCGCAAGGTCGACGAAGTCATCATTGATCTGGACGATCTGTCGATGGTAGGTCAAGACCGAGCTACAGCAACATACGAGGAGGGACGACACAAGCTAACTCCCCCAGTTCGAGGCCGACACCCAAAACGGGCTGAAGCTCACCCAATCCATCGAGATGAACACAAAGCACTACGTCGAGATCCTGTCCCAGGCCGTCGACGAGCTGCTGCCAGAGCCCAGCGCCGACGTCTCCTTCAAGGACGACGTCCTCGATGTGCTGATGGCCCGCCGCAAGCTGCGCAACCGCGAGCTGCGCGACGGCGCCGAAGCCCTCGGCGATCCGGGCATGCTGGACGATGTGTTCCCGGCCGAGCTGACGCGTCGCTACACCCTCGTCTTCAAGCCTCGCACGTCGACGCTTGAGCACCCGACCAAGCCCGTCGCTGTGCGCAATGTGCGCGGCGAGGACCTCGGTCACCTCATCACTATTCGCGCCATTGCTACGCGCGTGTCCGACGTCAAGCCCATTGCCCAGGTCAGCGCCTATACGTGCGACCGCTGTGGCTGCGAAATCTTCCAGCCCGTCAACAACAAGCAGTTCGCGCCGCTGTCGCTCTGCCCGTCCAAGGACTGCAAGGAGAACCAGTCGGGTGGCCAGCTGCACCCCTCGTCGCGTGCTTCCAAGTTCCAGCCCTTCCAGGAGGTCAAGGTCCAGGAGCTCGCCGAGCAGGTCCCCATTGGTCAGATCCCCCGCACGCTCACTGTTCTGTGCTACGGCAGCCTGGTGCGCCGCATCAACCCCGGTGACGTTGTGGATATCTCGGGTATCTTTTTGCCCACGCCCTACACGGGCTTCAAGGCCATGCGTGCCGGTCTGCTGACCGACACCTTCCTGGAAGCGCACCACGTCGTGCAGCACAAGAAGGCGTATGAGGAGATGACCATTGAGCCGCAGCTGGTGCGCCGCATCGAGCAGTTCCGCCAGTCGGGCCAGGTCTACGAGTACCTGGCCAAGTCGATTGCACCCGAAATTTTCGGCCACCTCGATGTCAAGAAGGCACTTCTGCTGCTGCTGGTCGGCGGTGTTACCAAGCAGATGGGCGACGGCATGAAGATTCGTGGTGATATCAACATCTGCCTAATGGGTGACCCCGGTGTGGCCAAGTCGCAGCTGCTCAAATACATTTCCAAGGTCGCGCCCCGCGGTGTCTACACGTCGGGTCGTGGTAGCAGTGGCGTCGGTCTGACGGCGGCTGTCATGCGCGATCCTGTCACTGACGAGATGGTGCTTGAGGGCGGTGCACTGGTTCTGGCTGACAACGGTATCTGCTGTATTGATGAATTCGACAAGATGGACGAGAACGACCGCACGGCGATCCACGAAGTCATGGAGCAGCAGACGATCAGCATCAGCAAGGCCGGCATTTCCACAACACTCAACGCTCGCACGTCAATCCTGGCGGCGGCTAACCCCATCTACGGCCGCTACAACCCGCGCATCTCGCCCGTCGAGAACATTAACCTTCCCGCGGCGCTGCTGTCGCGTTTCGATGTTATCTTTTTGCTGCTCGACACGCCCTCGCGCGAGACCGATGCCCAGCTTGCAAAGCACGTTGCCTACGTCCACATGCACAGCCGCCACCCCAACGTTGGCACGGCCGATGAGATTGTGTTTACGCCCCACGAGGTCCGCTCATACGTCGCCCGCGCGCGCACGTACCGCCCTGTCGTGCCCGAGGAGGTTTCCGAGTACATGGTTAAAACGTACGTGCGCATGCGTGACCAGCAGAAGCGTGCCGAGAAGCGCGGCAAGCAGTTTACGCACACCACGCCGCGTACGCTGCTCGGCGTCGTTCGACTGGCCCAGGCGCTCGCGCGTCTGCGGTTCAGCGACGCCGTCGATCGCTACGATGTCGACGAGGCTCTGCGCCTGATCGAAGCCTCCAAGGAGACTCTGAACGCCGAGATTATTGGTGGCGCCGGTCCCGGTGCTGGTCGCCGTGGCACCAACGCCAGCAGCCGCATTTACAACTTTGTCAAGTCGCTGGCGGACACTGGTGCTTGCCGGCCCGACAGCAACGACGAGGACGGTGATGACGACGACGAGGATGATGTGGAGGGTGGCCGCGGTGTAGAGCTGAGCCTGCGCCGCGTCAAGGAGCGGGTCATTGCGAAGGGCTTCACCGAGGACCAGTGGCTGACAGCGCTTGAGGAGTATGCGGCGATTGACGTCTGGCAGACGGCCGGCAACATGAGCCGTCTTGTCTTTATTACGTCCAACGATGCTGAGGACGATATGGAGGATGAGGAGTAGACGTGCTTGTTGTGTGTTCTCTTGGGTTCATGCTTTTTATCCATATAATGCTGTGATTTATGTAATGCCCTTGTCTTTTTCTGTTTGTATGTTTTCTGTCCTTGTGCTATTTCTTCAGTCAAAAAGGCCGGCGTTTTGGGAAACAAATCAAATATATACTGGAGGAGGATGGAAGATGGATGATGACCGTCTGGGAGGATAAGATATGATACGCACTTCAAAAAAGATGTTCACCTACTCCGTGCTTACGCGCTTAATTATTTACATTGTGACTTTGAAAGATGAAAGATGCATTGTTTCGACATACTATAGTACATTTATATTTTTCTTTTCCCCACACCGCCATCCCAAACCAAGTCCAAAATTCCAATGACAATGCACGCTCATATGTACATTCACTTTTGTCCCCCCCCCCCCCCAACTCTCTCTACCTACGGCCGCAGACTCAGTAGGTGGACACGCTCCATCTCACCAACAACACCGTTGCCCGACAGCGCCATCGACTGTGTCACGGCCCGCTCATCAATGCGGTCCCGCAGCAGACCGCTTGCCGCCCAGTACTCGAGCAGCGCACGCGCCTCGGACCGCTTCAAGCCACCAAGCGTCATCACCTCGACCGTCTTCATCGCCTCAAGCACGCGGTTGTCGTAGTGTTTAAAGTATGGCTCGGGCTGGGGGACAGTGATGTCGGTGCTCTCCTTGGCCTCCTTGATGGCCTGCTCGGCCTTGCGCTGGGCCATAGCCAGGTCCAGTGTCGGGTTGAGCGGCGAGTTGCCGCGCGTCGTCGCAGCCACAATAGCGGCGCCATGGGGGAACTTGGTGTTGCCGGCGAGTGCGTCAACAAAGAAGCGCACCAGTAGCAGGTCGTGCGAGTGGATCAGCTCAAAGCTGGGCGAGCGGTAATCAGAAACCTTCATGATGTGGGCGAGGCCGTCCAGTGTAAAGAGAATGGGGGGTCGGGGAAGGCCCGAGGTCGAGTCGCACAGCTCGCCCCACAGCGCCTGCCAGACGGCCCAGGCGTGGTCGGGCTCCTTGGCAGACGAGATGAGCTCGACAAACGTGCTGCCGGCGGGCACGGGGTTGACGAGGTCGTCGTAGGCGCGGGCGGTCTTGTACTGGCCGAGAAGAGGACCGTTGGCTGTAAGAGCGGTCTGCAGCAGCTTGTACGTGGCGTTGGGCAGCGTAAAGACCAGCGGGTCGGACTTGGGCACAGGCGCGTACTCGGTGCACGCTGTCGTGAGCTCCTGGGCCTCGGGGATGGCAAAGACCAGCCACTCATTCAAGAAGCCCTGGGCCTGGACCTGCTGCAGCACCGTCGACTTGCCCGAAATGCGCTCGCCGTCCACGACAATGCGGACCGTCTTTTTCTCGACGCCCACCTCGTCCTGCAGACGAGACGTCAGCGCCGCCGCGTCCGACCGCAGCAGCAAGCTCGGCGTCCGGAACAAGTGGAAGTTTTGCGTGGCCTTGAACGCCTCAACGGCGCGCAGCTGGTCGACGAGAGCGTCGGGAAGCGATAACATGCGGCCGACTTGTTCGCTTTGCGCATTGGCCAGGTGCCCTCTTCGCAGCTCCTCGATGCCCGGCACCGCAATGGCATTGCTGTTGCTCAGCACAATCTTTTTGCGGTAGGCTTTGCGCTCGCCGGGCAGGATGGCTTTGCCGCGTTGATATACATGCTTCCTCTTCTTGGCATTCTGGGACTGCTTGCCGGAGCGGATGTGTTGCGCCGGGCCTTTGGCGTGGGCGGCGGCTGTGGTGGAGAAAAAGGAGGGCGAAGATCTAGAGGGTATTGTAGAAGGAGTCGTAGAAGGGTGTGCAGCAGCCAGGCCGGCGAGCGATGTTGGCCGTGGCCGCGCGGGGAGGAGGACGAGGGTCGTCGAGGACCTCGTGAGCAGCCTTCTTGAGCCGTTGACCACCGCCGCCATTGTGGTCAATGTGGGAGGAAATAAGGCGAGAGAGTGTGCTTGCGTGTATTTTCGAGTCTCTGTAGTGTACTGGTCGCCCTCGTGGTCTGTTGTCGCAATTGGGCCCGCGGGAGGCTCGTGGTCGTCGACGTCGGGTGGTCTCGCGATGCCCTCACAAATGGCTCCATTGATGCTCTTTTTTTTCTTCTCAGAAGCTTCCCAAATTTTGGCGGTTCAATCGGCCAATCGGAGCTCGCAAAATAAAGCCACAGTAGCCAACCACGAAAAGAGACGGAAGTGTGGCTCAACTGCCCCTGTGGGGCCCCTGGAGAATACCCGCTAAAAAAATTATAAAGCACGCTGGCAGGCTTTTCTGCGTGCTTCCCTCGTTCCTTCCCTTCTCTTTTTCTCCTGCCTGAAAAAGAAGAGAACACATTTACACTCCTTCCTTTCTCTTTCTCTCTCTTTCCTTTTCTTCCGTGGCCGAGATTGATTTGTCGTACATTTATTTATACGTCACGTTTCTCTCTTCTCCTCTTTCTTTTCTTTCCCCAAGAATGACAGCATCGTCATCACGGCAGCCTGCTGCTGGTTCGGGGTACTTATGCCCTCGATGAACTGAACACTGAAACCAAGCTCCATTCCCCCCTGCTTGCTGCTGCTCTACTCTACCCCAAATTTCATTTTCCATCGAAAACTGGACTGGATTTGCCGAAAACTCGACTTCCCCTCGACTTTTCGTGATCGCTTCCTTTTCATCTTTCGCATCCCACTTCCTTTTTCATCAACACAACCACTTCAATCATCCATCACTGCATCAATTGTTCTGGTCGAAATACCACAAACGACGCAATGGATGACTTGAGGGACGCCTACTGGCGCACGCCCCCAGTGGCAAGGTACGTTTACGACTCCTTTTTCCTTCTTTGGTACAGGCGCTCTCTCGGATCGCAATCAAGTGAAGCTCAGCTTGCTAACATTTCCCCTCTACTTCAGAACCCTTGCTACGGCCGTGTTCGCGTTCTCCGTCGGCACCTACAGTGGCTTCATCCCCAGCTATTACTTCTTCTTCAGTCCTCAGATTGTCTTCAAGTGGAAGTATCCAGAGCCATGGCGACTGTTTACGAGCTTCTTGCTCACGATGCCGAAACTGTCGATCTTACTGGACCCATACTTTTTGTACTCGTACATCTCGCAGCTGGAAGCTGGAAACGCGCGCTTTGCCCGGCGCGAGGACCTCATCTGGTACATGTTCTTTGTCTCGATGGTCGTTTTGGTAAGTTGCTGCTCGCGATGCTCTTTCCCCTCTGTAGTTTACGTTTACCTTCTCCCTTCCCCTTCCCCTTTTGCATACGCACTTCGTGCACCTGCACATTGTGTACCTCATATATCTGCCCGGATAGTGCGAAATTTTGACCCCACTACTATCACGGTTCCTGGAAATGAGGGAGAGTACCCCCAGAGCTTCGGCCGGCCCGTCATTCGCATATATATATTAGGGTCGGAAGGGGTTCTGGATATGGGTGGGATGTCTTATGGATGACTCGCGGGGCCGTCCCATGGCCCCCGGGTGGTTTTTTAGCGCCCTACATACCAACGCCTACACACGCCTTTATGTCGTTTTCTGTTGTTATGATGTGTTTTGCTCAAAGGTTCTTTTGAAAGCATATCAGCTAACACGCCTCAGTTCCTCGATTGGCTCATTGGTACTCACTCGGGCTTCCACCTCCAGGGCCTTATCCTGGCCCTCGCCTACACCTGCACCCAGGACCAGCGCGGCATCAAGGCCAACTTCTTCTTTGTGACGATCCCCGCCCAGCTCGTGCCCTACTCCATGATGCTGGTCTCGCTGATCGTTGCGGGACCTGGCATGTTTTTGCTGCAGCTGTGCGGCCTCGTCGCTGCCCACCTGTACGACTTTCTGACTCGTCTGTGGCCCGAGTTTGGCGGCGGATCCAACCTGCTGCCCACCCCGCGCTTCATGTCGCGTCTCGTGCCGACCCCGGGCCGTGTCGAGGATCACGCATTTGGTAGGGCCTACCGTCCTTCTGCCGACAACGCCTCGGGCTCCAGCACGGGCGCCTCCACTGGTGGCATTCTGCCCGACTCGTGGAAGACGCGTGGCAAGGGCAACCGTCTTGGAGGTGACTAAAACACACAAGCATGTGTGAGAGAAAACGTAGACACGTGGAAACACGCTGAAGCCGACTTCTCCACCAGCTGATCCGTTAAATATGTTACATGTCAAACTCAACAACGGGTCTTGACTTTCGTCATACAACTCTTTACTGTACTAATATTGTCTACGTATAAAGTAACGTCATATCAATACGCAGCGTGTTTTTTGTTTCCATCAATGAAGTCAAAGTTCCAAGCAATTATATTCGTTGCAATTTCAATGTGTGAAACCAAAGTGCCAGCCTCTCTGCAAATTTCTTGTCCATCCCATATCCGAACAAACACTAAATGAATGACTGGTATTATTGTACCCAAGTTTGTCCCATCATAAAAATGCCTGTCCATATCCAAAAGCTCCTAAACGCCAGGTTCATAGAGAGCCTTCCCAAGTAATCCCAACAAACAAATAAACAAACAAACGAGAACAATTGTGCCAACCCAGTACAAAATAAAACAAAATTTAACAATTTGACTTCTCCTTTCTTTCAGGGTTTTATCAGCGAACTACTTGGACTCGTCCGAGTCCGAGTTGACGCGCTGCGCCTTGGGCTTGGCCGCCGAAATGTTCAGTGGCGGCGGGATATACATCTTCGGGCTGCGGATGCGGCTCAATGAGGGTGTCACCAGCGACGGTGTCAGTTTCGAGCTGGTGCTTGCCTTTTGCGTCGCCTTCGACGGTGGCGGGCGGGGCGGCGGCGGCGGGATGTCCATCGGCGTGCCTTGAGGAGTGGCAAACGGATTGGACGTCACCGACACGACAGTCGTGCGTGTCTTTTGCGTTGTTTCAACGTCAAGAGGAGGTGACAGCAAGGACTTGACGTCCACTTTCGAGAGGTCCTCAACAGTCTCAAGGTAGCGCTGCAAGGCATAGGCATCGGGCTTGTTCACCTTCACGGCAGGTTTGGGCTCCGGCGCTGCCATGGGGTTGCGGCTGCCACGAGTAAATGCTCGCGGGATAAAAGCCGGGTGTGTGGGCATGCCATCCAGAGGCTCGTTTAGTGGTCCAGACGAGATGTGTTGAGACATCGGTGTATTGACCATCTTGGGCGAGAGCATCTGCTGGCGAGTCGGCACGGGTGTATCGCGTCCAAAAAGTGCCGCTGTGCCGAGTGGTGCCGTTCCAGGCGCCGGCTCGTAGTGTCTTCTATCGGGGATGACCACGTGTTGCGTCTTGATCTTGTCGTACAGCTCAAAGTTGCGCTGGTTCGTTGGCGGTGACTTGTAGTCGGTGGTATAGAAGGGAACGGTGCCACCGCTGTAAGAGGAGGAGATGCTCTTGATCTGGCGGAATTGGCCGCTGTCCGGGCGGTAGCCATAATATGGGTTCTCCTTAGCCTTCTTTTGCTTCCTCCAATAGAGGAAGAACAAGGCGGCAGCGCCGAAGACGAGGAGAGCGCCAGCAACCGCAATACCGACAATCGTTCCTGTAGTCAGGGTTGTCACTGGTGTGGCCGTACCAGGGCTCGTCTGGTTCCAAGAAGGGGTGACAATGCTCATGGCAACAGTCGAAAAGAGGGTGCCGTTGAGGCCCAAGAGGTCCCCTTGGGGTGGCTGTTGTTTGCAGCCGGCAGTCAATGCAACCAAGACTAGAATGTGTGTTAGCTATAATTCAGCGAAAGGCGAAAGCTTGGGTACTGAATTGGCGGTATATACGAACAATTGGAAAGATACATCTGCTGCGAGTTTGCCTGCAGACACTGTGAGCAGGTGCTCAGTGTCGTCCCCCCGAAGGCATTGTCATCGGCTGAGCAATATTGATATTCGGTTGCGTTGCTCGTGGTAGAGTTCCCGGCTTTCAATGCGTTTTGCAACGGTAGGCAAGTGTTGGAAAGGGAGCAAGGCGATGATGTCGTTGTGTTGGATGAGCTAGGGCCGGGATACGAGAAAAGGCAAACATCGACAGCGTAGCGAACGTTGTCTAGAGATAAAGTGTTAATTTTCTTATCATTCTGCATTGCGAGAACACGAATAGTAACTTACACAAATACCAGCGCACGTCGCTTTCTGATCCATCTACAGCCGTGCTATTTTGGAGACAGGTAAGGCAGGCTCTGAACTTGGTTCCCACTGTTTTAGACCAGTAGTCGGCATCGTTGCAAACAATGTCGGATGGTGAAGTTGATGATGTGCTGGCTCCTGCATTGCCATCATCGCCATCCTGGCAGAGTGAAGAGCACGCAGATCCGGGTGTGACACGAAGAGCATTCGATGAGGCCGCAAAAAGAGTGACCAGGGAGAACGTGAGGCACAACGCCCTTGTATGGAGGCGAACCATGCTGGATGTTTGATGTGTATCGAGAAAAATGCCAGGCTCTGACTGTTCAGGATTGTCGAGAGGTTATGTCGAAGAAGTCGAAGGTAGGACGAAAGAAAAAGAAGAGGGAAGGGGGAAAAGAATAGAGGGAGTGAAGCCGAGGCGACGGAGCGGTGATCAACGCAGCAGATACGGAATCATGACAGAAGCCACTTCAGACCATGAAAGGGGGGTGTAAGGCAAAAATCGCAAGCTTGGGAAGTGCTTGCAAGCAACAGAATATCACCTCGATATAAAGTTTTGAGAAGAGACAGAAATAAGTTCGCAGCAAAGGAAAAGCGCAAACATCAAAACGAAATCGACAAAGCAATATGAGGCGTCTTCTCCTTTTTGTTCGTTTTCCCATCATGACAAGATCGCAGTGCAAGTCTCCCCAGCTGCAAACAACCGCCAGGCTCAAGCACTAAGGCCGCCGTGATGTTTCTATTACAGACAGCTAAACTCCACCCGCCGGAGGAACATGCAGGCGCCTACATGCGAATAGGGTGTCCATCAAGTAGGCCCTAGAACGGGCCGCATCAGTCTTCCAGCCACAGACAGAAAGTTCTTTTGCAAGAGGAAAGGTACACCAAGGCAGCAGAGAGCCCCAGCCCTTCCTGTATGGTACCTGTGTAGGCGCCTGTGTTACCCTCTCGAAGAGACCGGAGATCAAGGGCATCTCATCCTGTTGGAGAGGGAGAGAAACAACAGAGCTCAATGATTGGATCGACGTCAAAAGGTGTGGGCCAGCCACGTCGAGATGGCTTCACCATTGGTCGCTCCTCTTTGTCGAAGTGATCCACAAGATTGCAGTGTCCTGCAAGTGTGTGTGTCTTCCTCTACCCGTGTCTCTGAGTCTCTTTGCAGCTTTCCATTTTGCCTCTTGTCTGGTGCAGATGTAAGTCGTGAGTGGGGGAAAACGCAACCTTCGTGGTCGAGGCTGACAATTTAGACGCCGGCCCATGAACGCGACCGGGTGGATGATGAGACTTGGCCAATCATCAGCGACGAACAATACAGCGCGGGCCACCGTGCAGGGGCCTTACCGCCCATAAAATCCTGTCAACAGTAAAAAGGCGCTTTTGTCGTTTGTTCAGTGGGTGTTGGAAGTGAAAAAGCGGGCGACAATATGTGACGTTGGGCATGGGGCAAGGCGGAGAGTGTGAAAAAAGATAACGAGAAAAGGAAAAGAGGAGACGGAAGAATGAGGACAGAGGCCAGGAAGGGAAAGTCAAAAAATCAAAATCCCCGGCCAAGTCTGGCTTCTTTCTGGGTAAGCGTAACTCTTATTTTCTCCTTCGCTCCTTCTCAATCATCGTCGTCGTCTACAGGTCCGTTTGCCGCGCAAAGACACTAAGCCCGGCCATGGATGTGACTAGGTCTGTGACGAGATGCTCTTTCCTCGCAGCGATCGACTCGTAGTGGGAAAGGTAAGTCTCAAAATGAGAGGAAGGTGTCAACCAAGACCGAACAGCCGCGCGATGAAGATAGAAGGTGCGTTTGAGTTTGTATCCCTTTCTCCCCGCGCGGCTCTTTTGTTGCCCTCGACACCCTTTCCGAGTGGAATTTAGGAAAGAAGATGCGAGGCATAATATTGGAAAAGAGAAAGAACCAAATGCACACACTTTTCTCAGGGGTGGTAGCAAAAGAAGAATAGAGCGTGCAAAGTGTGATCACGCCATTGGCTAAAGCGAGGTTGCTCCTTCCCTCCATCTTGCTTTCTTCACAAGATGGAAGGAGGTTGCCGCAGACAAAGTGGACCTTTCTTTCTCAGATTACTCGCGCATAAAGCAGGAAGGTGCACTCGGTCGCAAAATACTCTCTCGGCCAACAATCATGAGCATCGTATCTTGGGAAAGAACGAACTGTTAAAAGTCTGTGAATATGATGTTGTGGTGCTTCCTATCCAGGAAGCCACAACATGTAAAGTTCATAATGTCTAGAGGTTGCGGCTTCCATGTGTAAAAAACACCTCGCTCCTTCCTTGTGCATCTTCCATAGCACATGTTATTTGTCTCTTGATGGAAACTAGGGAAACGGACTTGTCCAAAATAAACAAAACTCAAAACAAAATTTTCTGTTGTAAATTTCGGCCTCTTTTCTCTTTCAATCTCTTACTGCACAGTACAAATCATCTTCCATACTCCGCACCGTCTCTTCAATTACTTATTGCTTTTTTTCTTGTCCCACATCCCCAATATCATCCTCACCTGACATCAAATTCAATTCCATCCATTAGCCATCACCATGTTTCCTCGCATATTGCCAGCTATCATCATCCTCGGGCAGCTCTAGTCCGGCTCCCAGGCTGCTCCCCTGATCAAAAGGGTGGACTTTGACCAGTGGACGATCCGTGGCTTCCACTGGAATTGCACCGAAGACGGCGTTGCCTGCGTCTATGGCTTCACCATCGCTGAAGAGTCGTCTGATGGCCCTCTCAAGTATCCGTCGTTCTGTCATTTTGTCATCAACGGCGAAGACGGCGAGCTCGCCGTCAGAAACCCTTTCATCGACGTTCCTTGTGAGGAAATTGACAGCTACCGCTGCAGTGCCAGCTGGAGCGACAATGGCTACATGGTCTTCACCGTCGACGACATTGAGAACGGCCGTCGTGGTTACTTTGACATTCCTGACAACGAGCTTGTGGACGGCAGCTTCTCTTCCCCTCACCACTCCCCTGCCTACGTTGTTGTCCCATCTCCCATCACTGCTGCTGTCATCCGTCCTCACATTCATGCTCGTGATGAGGTGCCCGACATGGCCAACACTGATGTTGCTGTTGACGGTTCTTCCAACGAAGTCACTGCCCCCCAGGAAGATGTCCCAAGTGCCCCAAAGACCTATACCATATACGAGAACGCCGCTTCCCAGGTCTATGCCGTTGAGGACGCCGGTACACCTGCCGATGTACCTGTCGATGTCGCTGCCGACATCCCGGCAGCCAATGTTCCTGCAGACATTCCCGCTGATTCTTCTGCGGATGCAGTTAATGCTGCTAGCCAACCGACTGAAGTAGCTGATGCCAGCCTCAGCGGCAGCAACTCCGGCTCAAGCATTCTCATTGAAACGTCTACCCAGGATGCCACTTCCCAGGACATTGACGGAGCCGCGGGCTCCAGTGATGTCGAGCTGAACACGTCGGATGACGCCACGCCCGTCGTCTCCACAGACGTCTCAGGGACGGCCTCGGTCGATGTGTCCGTCAATGCGCCAACTGATACTCCAGTCACTGTATCGGTCAACTCTACGGGCTCTCTTCCGCATGCTGTCCAGGACGCTATCCCGGAACAGCTTGCAAGCGTCCTGGGAAGCGATGACGATGATGACAGCGAGGGCATCAACGCAAAGCCAGTCTCCAGCAGCCCCATCTACAGCGATGGCATGCCCACGGTCCCAGAAAGCCCAATCACCTGGCAACTTCGCAATGTCTCAAGAAGTAAATTTTGTCCCTTTCAGCATCCTGACGTTGTTTTTATAACACTAACCATGCTGCAGGTGTCTCGTACGAGCCCAATGCCATATCCATTGAGTTCCTGATTGAAACTCTCCCCGATAGCCAAGACCTCATCCCGTGTCACATCAAGGTCGACTTTGACGACAACATCGAGCCCATCTTTGCAAGTTTCGCTGCTGAGCAATGCCAGGAAGGCGATTGGTATTTCTCGTGGGGCTACAACGAAATGACCGACTCTGCCGTGGCAACTCTTATAAGGTAAGAATATAATGTTCCCAAGTATATATTGGCCATATATACTAACTGCACTCGCAGCCCTGACAGAACTGAGGAAACCTGGTTCGGCTGGGACTCTGTCAACTCCCATCTCCCAGACACTTTTCTTGCTGCTGTTGGACCTGGCATCGTCCAGACTTGTGACTGTTAATCTTAACCGCGATGCATTTGTGGTGTAAGGAAAGTATAGATGAGTGGATGTGGGGAACATAAATTTTGTGCTAGAGGAAGAGCCTTTGTTTTGTCCGGCTAATGCCTGTTTGCTGTAATTGTTGATACGCCTGGTAGGGTGAATGGTATTGGGTCAAGTTGGTAGAAACATAGCTATGACAAAGACTTTTTTTTTGTTCCAGCCGTGATATGTGTTTCTAGTAAAAACAACTAAACAAATATAAACAAACATAAACAAAAAGAAAGTTATAAAACAAAATATACTGTGGGTATTCTGATCGGGACTACCACTTGATTATGTAATACAGACACGAGGCGCGCGCCTACGCGCGCCAGTAACGAGAGCACTATTACGTTAGGGATAAATCGCTACTATTTATTTACATCGAATAAAGGGTTATTTCTACGATGTTCTATAATATCTGCGTTTATACTACGATTTTAAAGGAATAAATAATCGGATAGGGAAATAGAAGTTACTAGAAGAAAGAGGAGGAAAAGACGAATAAAATTATAGTAAACGGGCGCTTATAAGTAGAGCCCTTCTAGTAGGATAGTAAATAGAAGTTAAAATAGAAGAATTAGATATTATTAATATTATAAAGTATACACTTACCGTAAGACTATTTACGGACGTATATAGTAATAAAAGTAATCTCTTAAAACACCGGTAACCCGACACTAATTAGTTTAACGGTATTAATAGTAAGGATAAGTTAATATTCCGAACCGTTTTAAACTATATAATATTACTCTCCTTTTATCCCTTTACTCCCCGTACGATTAAGTAATCTTTTATTATAGTAAGTAGTGTATATAATAAAAAGGGGTTTAATTAAGGACTTTTTTAAACCCCTCTCTCTCTTAATTATCCCTCTTTATAAAACTAGAAAAATAAGAGTATAACGCTTAATAAGTTATATACTATTATCGAGATTACCCCTCTTATTAATAACGACGCTTAAAGAGAGTTTCGTAATATATATAAAGGTTAAACTATCGACGACTTTAACGATTATAAAGTTATTAATAGAACCCTTCGTAAAACTCTTATTTAAGTTAGTGTTTATATTTAAAGCTTAAACGTAACTAAGGTATCGATTAATTCGGTGTTAATAGACACTTTAAATAAATTAAAATAGTATAAATAGATTAAATATTAATTTATTACTTTAATTAAAAAAGAAAAAATTAAGATATGCGAGTATTATATTTAAAAGCTTACCCTTAACTATATTAATAAGGAGTACCTCTATAATTTCGAGGATTTAATATAATTTAACCTAGTTAGTAATTACGTTAATTAATTTCCTCTTAATTAAAACTTTACTTATCCTCTTAAACGAATAAGCGGCCTCTCTTAAAACGCTCGAGCCTTAAATAACGAGGGCTTAGATAAAGGACCCTAGTATAATAAGGGTAAGTTCGTTAAGTTAAATAACTTAAAAGATTACCCGAAGTAGTTTAAGGAGAGTAATTTACGTAATTAAGGATTTAAATCTATCCTTTTAAAGTAAGAGGTATTTTTCGTTACTTTAAATAATCCTTATTAACTTTATTTAACCTATTAAGGTAACGTCTTCTTTAGTAATAATAACTCCCTTTTTAATATAACTAGTGTTTAATATTATTTAATAATATCCCGATCGGATAAAGATAAAAAAGCTTAACGTACTCTCGTTACTATTTATAAAGCCGTTAATAACGAAAATAAATACGAAGGTAATCGTAATAACCGAGGCTATAAGTATAAACTTTAACGCTTCCTTAACACTTACTTTTACGTAAGCCTTTTAAAGCACTACCTCGCTAGAGTACTTCCGATTATAATTACTAAAACCGTTAAAGACTACTATATCGATCTAGTACGTAATTACCGTAACAATTAATATATAATAGTTATAAAAATAATAACCCGTTTTAAAGACGAAATACGTTAACGCTTCTATAAATTTACTTAAATAAATATAATATTATCTTCTTTTATAACTATTAACGAGAGTACTTAAAATTAACCTATTTTTATAATTATTTAATTACTCTTCGAGAAGTTATAAATTATATAATACTCTTTACTTAAATACCTTCGTAATAAAAGTAACCTTTGTAACCGGCTAATAACTACTTATAAAATATACCTTAACGTTAACGAGAATATAACTTTATATATTATCGTTAATATAATAGTAATATAAATAATAGTTACTTTATCGACGAAGATAGCCGTTAAAGAACGGATTAAAAGTATTATAAGTAATTACTTAATTAATAACGAGTTATTTATAACGGACCGTACTTATTACGGTATTACCCTTTTATTACAAAGACACTTCCCAGGGGAGAGAATCTTTACTAGGTGATTAAGCTAGTGGAGGGGCTTGTTCTTAGTGAGAACGATAAGAAGGTATAACGGTTAAATAATAATTAATACGTTTAATAAGGTTTAATAATTATATATAATAAGGGCATAAGAATATAAGTAAGGTAGATACGGTTTATATTTTAAATAATCGGTAGCGACTGAGTCTTTTATTTATTCTTTATTAAAAGGAAGCCTTAGTCTTATATATTTAACTGTAATTATTCTTTAATTATTCTCTTTAATTATTCTCCGTATAATTTTAAGCTTAGTTTATTCGTAGTTTATTCCGTATAATTATTTTCCGTATAATCTTCGTTTCTTACTTTTTAATTAATCCGTTTCTTTATTATATAATTCGTCCTTTATTTTATACTCTAAAAGGGTTACTTTTTAGTTATACTAGTATTACCGCTTAACGTCGGTCGTTTTATATATCTTCCGTATCCGTTAAGAGGTCGGTTATATTATCTTAACTTATTAGTAAGGCCCGTAAAGGTTATATTCGTAATATAACTTCTCTCCTTTCTAGGTTTCGTCTCGAAATCTTATAAGTAACGTATTCCTTTTACTTCCTTTAATTTATTCGGTAAAGATTTCCTTTCCTCTTTCCGTTATATTTAATCGTATCGTTAAACGTCTTATTACCGATAGCTCTTTATATCGTCGTAAGTTTATTTAATCCCTCGAGTCTTCCGGCTTTAACGTTATACTTTACTCGCGTTATACTCGTTTAAATAAAGATTATATTTAATTTAATAAATTTACTCGTTAAATTCGTCGTTATTAAGTTTACGTTCGTATAAGTATTAAGTACGATAACTGTAATATCGTTATAAGTTTTAATACGTTTATTTTTTTTATCTT
Source organism: Sporothrix euskadiensis (assembly GCA_019925375.1). Taxonomy (NCBI): domain Eukaryota; kingdom Fungi; phylum Ascomycota; class Sordariomycetes; order Ophiostomatales; family Ophiostomataceae; genus Sporothrix; species Sporothrix euskadiensis. The sequence continues at coordinate 166,447 of JADHKQ010000045.1, forward strand.
CGTCTCTTTTCTTTTAACTTTTTTTTCTTTTAACTTTCTTTCTCTTAATTAAGCGTTAAATTTTTAAATCTTAATAACTCTCCGAGGTTAAGGAAAGCGCCGAGCTTACTTTAAAGGAGGCGTATCGTTAAGTTACTTAAGTAACTTTACTTACCGCCGAGGCCGCCGCCCGGGTCCGCTGCGTTTATTAATAGTAAAAGTCTTATAAGGAGAAACGAAAACGCCTTCTCGACGAGGTTTATATATTTATTAATACCGAGGACGAGGCTCGGTGGGCCGAGAAGGAACGCGAGGCTCTTTAAGTTATTTAAGAGGCTTAAGCGGCCGTTAATACCGCTGCCTCTTTATTTAATTAAAGCGCGTTTATAATTAACTTAAGGCTCGAGCTTTTTATCGTTAATACGTTATTATTATAAAAATATTTCTTAAGAGAGAAAATCTTTATTAAGTAATTAAGTTAGTAAAAGGGTTTATTTTTAATAAAAACGATAAAAAAGTATAACGGTTAAATAATAGTTAATACGTTTAATAGGGTTTAATAATTATATATAATAAGGGTATAGGAATATAAGTAGAGTAAATACGGTTTATATTTTAAATAATCGGTAATAATTAAGTCTTTTATTTATTCTTTACTAAGAGGAAGCCTTAATTTTATATATTTAACTATAATTATTCCTTAATTATTCTCTTTAATTATTCTCCGTATAATCTTAAGCTTAGTTTATTTATAATTTATTCCGTATAATTATTTCTCGTATAATCTTCGTTTTTTATTTTTTAATTAATCCGTTTCTTTATTATATAATTCGTCCTTTATTTTATACTTTAAAAGGGTTACCTTTTAATTATATTAATACCGCCGCTTAACGTCGGTCGTTTTATATATCTTCCGTACCCGTTAAGGGGTTAATTATATTATTTTAATTTATTAATAAGGCCCGTAAAGGTTATATTCGTAATATAATCTCTCTCTTTTTTAAGTTTCGTTTTAAAATCTTATAAGTAACGTATTCCTTTTACTTCCTTTAATTTATTCAGTAAAGATTTCCTTTCCTCTTTCCGTTATATTTAATCGTATCGTTAAACGTTTTATTACCGATAACTCTTCGCGTCGTTGTAAGTTTATTTAATCTCTCGAGTTTTCTAACTTTAACGTTATACCTTACTCGCGTTACACTCGTTTAAGTAAAGATTATATTTAATCCGATAAATTTACTCGTTAAATTCGTCGTTATTAAGTTTACGTTTACGTAAGTATTAAGTACGATAACTATAATATCGTTATAAGTTTTAATACGTTTATTTTTTTTATCTTCGTTTCTTTTCTTTTAACTTTCTTTTCTTTTAACTTTCTTTCCTTTAACCGAGCGTTAAATCTTTAAATCTTAATAACTCTCCGAGGTTAAAGAAAGCGCCGAGCTTACTTTAAAGGAGACGTATCGTTAAATTACTCGAGTAACTTTATTTACTGCCGAGGCCGCCGCCCGGGTCCGCCGCGTTTATTAATAATAAAAGTCTTACGAGGAGAAACGAAAACGCCTTCTCGACGAGGCTTATATATTTATTAATACTAAGGACGAGGCTCGGTAAGCCGAGAAGGAGCGCGAGGCTCTTTAAGTTATTTAAAAGGTTTAAACGGCCGTTAATACCGTTACTTTTTCGTTTAATTAAAGCGTATTTATAATTAATTTAAAGTCCGAGCTTTTTATCGTTAATACGTTATTAATAATTAAGGGGAGTTTTTAAAATATTTTATAAGTTCTTATATATTTTCTTTAGCGTTATAATTTTATTATTTTATTAAATATTTTAGTTACTTTTTTTTTATTTTACGATATACTTCGATTTTTTTAACTTTATATTTTAATTCTCCGAGGATTTATTCGTTTAAAAGTTCCGTCGATTTAAGTATTTTTTTAAGTAATAATATATTAAACCGTAAGTAAACTTATAATCTTTCGAGTAAGTTAAGTTCGTATACCGAGTTTAAGATTTTTCTCGTAATTTTAAAAGGTTTAAGTTTCTTAAAGTTAAGTTTATCGTTTAGTTTTTTTATTCGAAGGTTTTTATAGTTAAAGTAAACTTTATTTCCTTCCTTTAAAATTAATCTCTTAATCCTTTTTTTATTAACTTATATTTAAACTTATTCTTAATTCTTTATTAAGTTTATTTTTACCTTAAATAATACGTCGTTTAAGTAATATATTACTTTATTTACTTTTAAATTAATACTATCGTCGTTATAATAATTTAACCGTAGTTTAAATTTATAATTTACTTTAAACGGTAAGTGTTTCGTAACGTTATATATTACGTTATTATATACGATTTAAGCGATTAATAACTATTTAATCTAGTCGTTTTATTATTAATTAACGTACGCTTTAAGGTATTATTCGAGCGTTTAATTCGTTCTCTCCGTTTATTTATTTATTTAAAGGTAAAAAGTAATATTTAACTTTCTCTTTACTTAAAGTCGTCGTATAACTTCCGTTTAAAACTTACTTATAAATATTATTCCTTTATCGTTAATAATATTATTTAATAACTCGTAGTTATTAATAATATTTCGTAAAAACGTATATACGAAATCTTTTACCGTATATAATTCGTAATATAATAAGAAATAAACGTATTTAATAAGTTTATTTACGATTACGAGAATATTATTATATAATACTTTAGTAATTCTTTTTTTTAAAGTCGGTAACTTTACGATAAGATCTTATAATATTAATTATTACGGTTAGTTTAATATAAGTAATAATTATAATTCTCCGTATATTTTATATTATAACGTCTTTATTTTATTATATATATTATAATTTTAAATAATTTCTCGAATATCGTTATACTATCTCTTAATATTATAAACTTCCTTAAGTTTATCGGTAATTTTTTATATATTAAAATGTCCTTCCGTTAAGTTTTAGTAAACTTTCTAAATAATATTTTTTTAATTTCTTTAAGTTATTATTTTTAAAGTTAACGATCCGTCCGTACCCTTTTAGAATATTAATTATTCTTCGATAAAGTCGGGTCCTTAATAGTTATTACGTTAACTTAACGCGTTTACTTTTTTATTATTAAACCCTTTTTTATAAATAATTTTAATATTGAATTCGGATAAGTATTATATTTAACGGGCTTATCGTCCGTTTAACTTTTAATTATTAATAAAGTAAGTAAGGTTCTTATAGTCCGAGTATATTATTATAAGGTGTTTTACTCCTTTAAGGTATACCTTTTATTTTTTTAGTTTTTTAATAATCGTTATTAATTCCTTATCGTAAATTAAGTATCGTTCCGTTAATTTAACGAACTTTTTAAAAAAGAAGGCGACGGGGTATAGTCTTCCTTCTTTATCTCGTTAAGATAACTTGCCGCTTATTACGTATTTTAACGCGTTAACGTTTACCTTATAGGGTAGTTTTAAGTTAAGTTCCGTTAGTATTAACTCGTTTAATATTACTTTTTTAATAAGTTTAAACGCCGTTTCTTTTACGTTTATTTATTTAAACTTTATATCGTTTCTTATTAAGTTATATAATAAACTAGTTATTTTTTTATAGTTTTTAATAAACCGTTAATAGTAATTAATAAATCCTATAAACTCTCGTACGTTTTTAACGTTTTATAGTATTAATTAATTCCGTACTATTACGATTTTTTTTAATTTTATAACTAATCGTTTTAACGTAATAACGTACCTTAAGAAAATTATTTTTTACGTATAAAACTTATACTTATTTACTTTAACTAAGAGTTTTACGTCGTTTAATTTTTATAAAACCTTATATATATATTATTTATATTCTTAGATATCCTTCGAGAATATTAAGATATCGTTTAAGTATATTATAACGAATTCGTTTAAATACTCGCGTATAATATCGTTAATTATTTCTTAAAATAATACTAGTACGTTAATTAAGTCGAAGAGTATTACTAAGTATTCGTAGTATCCGTATCTCGTATAAAATATTATTTTTTATTTTTTTCCTTCCGTAATTTAAATTAAGTTATAAACTCTTCGTAAGTCGATTTTAATAAATTTTAACCTCTTTTAATTTATCTCGTATATTTAAAATAAGTAATAACGGATATCGATTTTTAATAGTAACTTCGTTTAATTATCGGTAATTAATATATAACCGTAATATCCCGTCCTTTTTTAAAATAAATAAAATAAGTAATTTTATAAAGGATTTAAAGGGTCGTATATATTCCTTATTTAAATTTTCTTTTAATTACTCTCGGAGTACTTTCGATTTATTTTTATTAAAGGGATATATCCCTTAAAACTTTAATTATACTCTTTCCTTTAATAGTATTTAATAGTCGTAGGGTTTATACTCCGGTAGGCCCGTATCGTATTAATATTTTTAAATATTTATATACTTATAATATTACGTTAATACACGGAGGAGGTCGTCTTTCTTTTCTTTTATTAACGCGTTTAACGTTTTAATAATTATATTTTATTATAAACTTCTTTAAAATAATTAACTAGTAATTTAATTAATCCGTAAGTTATACTCTCGAAGTTATAATAGTCCGAGAATAACGTTATCGTCTTTAATATTTATAATATCGAGTATTATTTTAACTTTTTTACCTCGTACGCGGAGGTTAAGTGTCTTTATTTCTCTTTTAACTTAGTTATTATCGTAATTAACCTAGAGTCCTTCGAAATTTCGTAAGATATATAACGCTTTCTTTAATTATTATAATACGTTTTATTAATTTACTAGTTATAGTGTAATATAACTAACTTCCGTGTCGGTATTTATTATTACTATTTAATTTCGGCCGTATTAATTAATTTAAACTCGTATATATTTACGTTCCTTATTAATTACCTTTAAAGTTTTAATATTTAATCGTTATTTATACTTTAAGTCGGTAAAACTTCGTTATTTCTCGGTATATTACCGTCGTTAATAGGTACGTTTAATACTTAAAGCGTCGGGTTAGTTTACTCGTCGTTATTAAGTTTATTCTATTAACTTTTATAAGCCTTCCGCTTCCCTTTTTTTAATTAACGTAAGCGAAGTACTCGCTCTTTTTAGTTTTATTATTCGTAACTTTCTTAAATTTATACTTATTCGTATACGTTAACTTTTTAACTCTTAACGTAACGTTCCGTATACTATAACGCTTATTCGTTAATTCGAGGAAAATAGTTTCTTCTTTTATAGTAATAGTTAATAGTATAGTTATCCCGTCCCGTTAATCGCGGTAAGAATAGGTTATAATCCTTTTATTATAATACTTATCGTAAGTCTCCTTTATATTATAACGTTACTTTTACGTATATATATCGTTAATAGCTTGAGTTAATATAGTTTATTTATAAGACGTCGTTAATATACGCGTCTTAAATTTTTAAGAAGACTTACTTTTCGACTTACGCTTTTTCGAGGTCCTCGGCTTTAAGGTGTTATTCGGTTATATAGGACCGGTAAATTCGAACCGTTAATTAATTATTATTATAAGGTAGTTCGTTTATATAAACGTTTACTCGAGTATTTTATCCGTATTATTTACTCCCGTCCTAGGCCTTTATTACTTTTATTAATAATTAAGTGTAATACGCGTTAAGCTCGTTATCGTTTACGGAGTTATCGATCCGTTTATCTCTCTAGACCGTAACTCGTATTATTTTAAAGTTCTTATTAATTAAGGCCCGCGGGTACTAGCCGGATCCTTCCTTTTTATTAAAGTACGTAGTGTAATCGTCGTCGAAGTATTTTAAAAAGTAAAGGGCTCCGTAACTTACTTCTTTATTTCTCGTAATTTTAACGTGTTTTTTTTTAAGGATACGTATCCGATAGTCTTTAACGTAGTGTCCCTTTTATCCGTAATTATAATATTTCCCGTTAAACTTTTTTTTCTAGGGTTATTCCTTAATCGCGTTATCGAGTTATATAAGTTCGTTATAACGCGACTTATATTAATTCTTTTTATACTTTAAATAGTTCTTTTAAAAGTATAATCGGTCGCCGTCCCTCTCTTTCTTTTTTATTTTACGTTAATATAAACGGTTATCGATATTAATAACTATAATATAATAATTTATTAATACGTTAAAACGTTACGCCTTATTAATTTTATCTTTAACTTCGTCTTTAAGTCTTTTATAATATTAAACTATAACGGGTTCGTTATTTTATTTAAAGTATATTATAATTTATCGGAACTTATTAATATATACCGAGGTTAACTTAATTTACTTAAGTCGGATTAACTTACGTTTATATTCTTTGTCGATGTCGGGATCTTCGAACGTCTCTTAAAGGATTCGTATAAACTTTCCGAAGGACGAGAATAAGTCTTTCGTATTATCGTTTATCTCGTTAAAGTTATTTTTATTTTTTAAGTAATTGTTAAAATACGGTTAAACTTAAGTTACGGTTAACCCTTCGAGATAAGTAATAACCGTTAATACTTTATCCGTTTTATCTCCGAGGTTTAGAGTTTAATACTTAAAATAGAGGCGGTATTATATTAAAAAGGCTTTAAGTCCGTTTTAATTACCGTCGTACTTACGAGGGGGAAGAATTTTAAAAAGATCCTTATCTCCTTCGGTTATTAAATAAGCCGCAAGGAGCCGTTTATAGTGTTATATTTAATTAATACTTTACTTATTAAGGGCTTCGAGTTTATTAATTTTCTTTTATATAACTTATATTTTAGTAGTTTATTAAATAACGGTAATAATAGCTCTTAAAGCGGTCGATATAATATTAAATATTACTTAATTAAAATACAATTAAAGTTTAAATAAAAGTCGTTATTGTTATTATAAAGATACTTCTTAGGAGAGAGAATCTTTACTAAGTAATTAAGTTAATAGAGGGGCTTATTCTTAGTAAGAACGATAAAAAGGTATAACGGTTAAATAATAATTAATACGTTTAATAAGGTTTAATAATTATATATAATAAGAGTATAGGAATATAAGTAAAGTAAATACGGTTTATATTTTAAATAATCGGTAACGACTAAGTCTTTTATTTATCCTTTATTAAAAGAAAGCCTTAGTTTTATATATTTAATTATAATTATTCCTTAATTATTCTCTTTAATTATTTTCCGTATAATCTTAAACTTAATTTATTCGTAATTTATTCCGTATAATTATTTCCCGTATAATCTTTATTTCTTACTTTTTAATTAATCCGTTTCCTTGTTATATAATTCGTCCTTTATTTTATACTTTAAAAGGGTTACTTTTTAATTATATTAATACCGCCGCTTAGCGTCGGTCGCTTTATATATCTTCCGTACCCGTTAAGGGGTCGGTTATATTATCCTAGCTTATTAGTAAGGCCCGTAAAGGTTATATTCGTAATAGCTATTAATAATTAAAGGGAGTTCTTAAAATATTTTATAAGTTTTTATATATTTTCTTTAACGTTATAACCTTATTATTTTATTAAATATTCTAGTTACTTTTTCTTTATTTTATAATATACTTCGATCTTTTTAACTTCGTATTCTAATTCTCCGAGGATCTATTCGTTTAAAAGTTCCGCCGATTCGGGTACTTTTTCGAGTAGTAATATATTAAACCGTAAGTAAACTCGTAATTCTTCGGGTAAATTAAGTTCGTATACCGAGTTTAAGATTTTTCTCGTAATTTTAAAAGGCTTAAGTTTCTTAAAGTCGAGTTTATCGCTTAATCTTTTTATTCGGAGGTTTTTATAATTAAGGTAAACTTTATCTCTCTCTTTTAAAATTAATTCCTTAATCCTTTTCTTATTAACTTACACTCGAACTTATTTTTAATTCTTTACTAGGTTTATCTTTACTTTAAATAATACGTCGCTTAAGTAATATATTACTTTATTTACTTTTAAATTAATACTATCGTCGTTATAGTAGTTTAACTATAATTTAAATTTATAGTTTACTTTAAACGGTAAGTGTTCCGTAACGTTATATATTACGTTATTATATACGATTTAAACGATTAATAATTATTCGACTTAATCGTTTTATTATTAATTAATATACGCTTTAAAGTATTATTCGAGCGTTTAATTCGTTCTCTCTATTTATTTATTTATTTAAAAGTAAAAAGCGGTATTTAACTTTCTCTTTACTTAAAGTCGTCGCGTAACTTCCGCTTAAAACTTACTTATAAATATTATTCCTTTATCGTTAATAATATTATTTAATAACTTATAATTATTAATAATATTTCGTAAGAACGTATATACGAGATCTTTTACCGTATATAATTCGTAATATAGTAAGAAATAAGCGTACTTAGTGAGTTTATTTACGATTACGAAGATATTATTATATAATACTTTAATAATTCTTTCCTCCGAAGCCGGTAACTTTACAATAAGATCTTATAATATTAACTATTACGGTCGGTCCGGTATAAGTAATAGTTATAATTCTCCGTATATCTTATATCGTAACGTCTTCGTTTTATTATATATATCGTAATTTTAAATAATTTTTCGAATATCGTTATACTATCCCTTAATATTATAAACTTCTTTAAATCTATCGGTAGTTTTTTATATACCGAAATATCCTCCCGTCGAGTTTTAGTAAACCTTTTAAATAATATCCCTTTAACTTCTTCGAACTATTATCTTTAAAGTTAATAATCCGTCCGTACTCTTTTAAAATATTAATTATTCTTCGACGGAGTCGGGTCTTTAATAATTACTACGTCGGTTTAACGTATTTATCTTTTTATTATCGGACCCTTTCTTATAAATAATTTTAATATTAAATTCGGATAAGTATTATATTTAACGGGCTTATCGTCCGTTTAACCTTTAATTATTAACGAAGTAAGTAAGGTTTTTATAATCCGAGTATATCGTTATAGGGTGTTTTACTCCCTTAAAGTATACCTCCTATTCTTTTAATCCTTTAATAATCGTTATTAATTCCTTATCGTAAACTAAGTATCGTTCTATTAATTTAACGAACTTTTTAAAAAAAAAGGCGACGGAGTATAGTCTTCCTTCTTTATTTCGTTAAGATAACTTACCGCTTATTACGTATTTTAACACGTCGACGTTTACTTCGTAAGGTAGTTTTAAGTTAAGCTCCGTTAATATTAACTTATTTAATATTACTTCCTTAATAAGTTTAAACGCCGTTTCTTCCGCGTTTATTTATTTAAACTTTATATCGTTTTTTATTAAGTTATATAATAAACTAGTTATTTATTATAAAAATACTTCTTAAGAGAGAGAATCTTTATTAAGTAATTAAGTTAATAGAGGGGTTTATTCTTAGTAAGAACGATAAAAAGGTATAACGGTTAAATAATAGTTAATACGTTTAATAAGGTTTAATAATTATATATAATAAAGGTATAAGAATATAAGTAAGGTAAATACGGTTTATATTTTAAATAATCGGTAGCGATTAAGTCTTTTATTTATCCTTTATTAAGAGGAAGCCTTAGTTTTATATATTTAACTATAATTATTCCTTAATTATTCTCTTTAATTATTCCCCGTATAATTTTAAATTTAATTTATTCGTAGTTTATTCCGTATAATTATTTTCCGTATAATCTTCGTTTTTTACCTTTTAATTAATCCGTTTCCTTATTATATAATTCGTCCTTTATTTTATACTCCGAAAGGGTTACTTTTTAGTTATACTAGTACTGCCGTTTAACGTCGGTCGCTTTATATATCTTTCGTACCCGTTAAAGGGTCGGTTATATTATCTTAACCTATTAATAAGGCCCGTAAAGGTTATATTCGTAATATAACCTTTCTCTTTTCTAGGTTTCGTTTCGAAATCTTATAAGTAACGTATTCCCTTTACTTCCTTTAATTTATTTAATAAGGATTTTTTTTCCTTTTTCCGTTATATTTAATCGTATCGTTAAACGTTTTATTACCGATAACTCTTCGTATCGTTATAAGTTTATTTAATCTCTCGAGTCTTCCGGCTTTAACGTTATACTTTACTCGCGTTATACTCGTTTAAATAAAGATTATATTTAATTTAATAAATTTATTCGTTAAATTCGTCGTTGTTAAGTTTACGTTCGTATAAGTATTAAGTACGATAATTATAGTATCGTTATAAGTCTTAGTACGTTTATTTCTTTTATTTTCGTTTCTTTTCTTTTAACTTTCTTTTCTTTTAACTTTCTTTCCTTTAATTAAACGTTAAATCTTTAAATTTTAATAACTCTCCGAGATTAAGGAAAGCGCCGAGTTTACTTTAAAGGAAACGTATCGTTAAACTATTTAAGTAACCTTACTTACCGCCGAGGCCGCTGCCCGGGTCCGCCGCGTTTATTAATAATAAAAGTCTTATAAAGAGAAATAAAAACGCCTTCTCGACGAGGCTTATATATTTATTAATACTAAGGACGAGGCTCGGTAAGCCGAGGAGGAGCGCGAGGCTCTTTAAGTTATTTAAGAGGCTTAAACGGCCGTTAATACCGTTACTTTTTCGTTTAATTAAAGTATACTTATAATTAATTTAAGACCCGAGCCTTTTATCGTTAATACGTTATTAATAATTAAAGGGAGTTTTTAAAATATTTTATAAATTCTTATATATTTTCTTTAACGTTATAACCTTATTATTTTATTAAATATTTTAATTATTTTTTTTTTATTTTATAATATACTTCGATTTTTTTAACTTTGTATTTTAGTTCTCCGAGGATTTATTCGTTTAAAAGTTCCGTTAATTCGAGTGCTTTTTCGAGTAATAATATATTAAACCGTAAATAGACTCGTAATCCTTCGAGTAAGTTAAGTTCGTATACCGAGTTTAAGATTTTTCTCGTAATTTTAAAAGGTTTAAGTTTCTTAAAGTTAAGTTTATCGTTTAGTTTTTTTATTTAAAGGTTTTTATAATTAAGGTAGACTTTATTTCCCTTTTTTAAAATTAATCCTTTAATCTTTTTCTTATTAATTTATATTTAAACTTATTCTTAGTTTTTTACTAAGTTTATCTTTACTTTAAATAATACGTCGCTTAAACGATATATTACTTTATTTACTCTTAAATTAATACTATCGTCGCTATAGTAGTTTAGCTATAGTTTAAATTTATAGTTTACTTTAAACGGTAAGTATTCCGTAACGTTATATATTACGTTATTATATACGATTTAAACGATTAATAATTATTCGACTTAATCGTTTTATTATTAATTAACGTATATTTTAAAGTATTATTCGAGCGTTTAATTCGTTTTTTCCGTTTATTTATTTATTTAAGGGTAGAAAGCGGTACTTAACTTTCTCTTTACTTAAAGTCGTTACGTAACTTCCGCTTAAAACTTATTTATAAATATTATTCTTTTATCGTTAATAATATTATTTAATAACTCGTAATTATTAATAATATTTCGTAGAAACGTATATATAAGATCTTTTACCGTATATAATTCGTAGTATAGTAAGAAATAAGTATACTTAATAAGTTTATTTACGATTATAAGGATATTATTATATAATACTTTAATAATTTTTTCCTTCGAAGTTAATAACTTTATAATAAAATCTTATAATATTAATTATTACGGTCGGTCCGGTATAAGTAATAGTTATAGTTTTCCGTATATTTTATATCGTAACGTCTTCGTTTTATTATATATATCGTAATTTTAAATAATTTCTCGAATATCGTTATATTATCCTTTAATATTATAAACTTCCTTAAGTTTATTAGTAATTTTTTATATACCGAAATATCCTTCCGTCGGGTTTTAATAAACCTTTTAAATAATATTTTTTTAACTTCTTCGGGTTATTATCTTTAAAGTTAACGATCCGTCCGTACCCTTTTAAAATATTAATTATTTCTCGACGGAGTCGGGTCTTTAATAGTTATTACGTCGGCTTAACGTATTTACCTTTTTATTATTAAACTCTTTTTTATAAATAATTTTAATATCGAATTCGAATAAGTATTATATTTAACGGGCTTGTCGTCCGTTTAACTTTTAATTATTAACGAAGTAAGTAAGGTTTTTATAGTTTAAGTATATCGTTATAAGGTGTTTTACTCCCTTAAAGTATATCTCTTATTCTTTTAGTTTTTTAATAATCGTTATTAATTTTTTATCGTAAACTAGGTATTATTCCGTTAATTTAACGAACTTTTTAAAGAAAAAGGCGACGGAGTATAGTCTTCCTTCTTTATCTCGTTAAGATAGCTCGCCGCTTATTACGTATCTTAACGCGTCGACGTTTACCTCGTAGGGTAGTTTTAAGTTAAGTTCCGTTAGTATTAACTCGTTTAATACTGTTTCTTTAATAAGTTTAAACGCCGTTTCTTCCGCGTTTATTTATTTAAACTTTATATCGTTTCTTGTTAAGTTATATAATAAATTAGTTATTTTTTTATAATTTTTAATAAACTATTAATAGTAATTAATAAATCTTATAAACTCTCGTACGTTTTTAACGTTTTATAATATTAGTTAATTTTATATTATTACGATCTTTTTTAGTTTTATAATTAGTCGTTTTAACGTAATAACGTACTTTAAAAAAATTATCTCTTACGTATAAAACTCGTATTTACTTACTTTAATTAAAAGTTTCGCGTCGTTTAATTTTTATAAGACTTTATATATATATTATTTATATTTCTAGATATCCTTCGAGAATATTAAGATATCGTTTAAGTATATTATAACGAATTCGTTTAAATACTCGCGTATAATATTATTAATTATTTTTTAAAATAATATTAATACGTTAATTAAGTTAAAGGGTATTATTAAGTATTCGTAGTATCCGTACCTTATACGAAATATTATTTTTTATTCTTCTCCTTTTACGATCTAGATTAAGTTATAAACTTTTTATAAGTCGATTTTAATAAATATTTTAGTTTCTTTTAACTTATTTCGTATATTTAAAATAAGTAATAACGGATATTAATTTTTAATAGTAACTTCGTTTAATTATTAATAGTCGATATATAACCGTAATATCTCGTTTTTCTTTAAAATAAATAAAATAAATAATTTTATAGGGGATTTAAAGAGTTATATATATCCTTTATTTAAATTTTCTTTTAATTACTTCCGGAGTACTTTCGATTTATTTTTATTAAAGGAGTATATCTCTTAAAACTTTAATTATACTCCTTCCTTTAATAATATTTAATAGTCGTAGGGTCTGTACTCTAGTAAGTCCGTATCGTATTAATACTTTTAAATATTCGTATACTTATAGTATTACGTTAATACGCGGAAGAGGTCGTCTTTTTCTTTTTTTATTAACGCGTTTAACGTTTTAATAATTATATTTTATCGTAGACTTTCTTAAAATAACTAGTTAATAACTTAATTAATCCGTAAGTTATATTTTCGAAGTTATAATAATCCGAGAATAACGTCGTCGTCTCCGATATTTATAATATCGAGTATTATTTTAACTTTTTTACTTTATACGCGGAAATTAAATATCTTTATTTTTCTTTTAACTTAGTTATCGTTATAATTAACTTAAAGTCCTTTAAAATTTCGTAAAATATATAACGCTTTCTTTAATTATTATAATACGTTTTATTAATTTATTAATTATAGTATAATATAATTAACTTCCGTATCGGTATTTATTATTATTACTTAGTTTTAATTATATTAATTAATTTAAACTCGTATATATTTACGTTCCTTATTAATCGCTTTTAAAGTTTTAATATTTAATCGTTATCCGTACCCTAAGTCGGTAAGACTTCGTCGTTTTCCGGTATATTATTATCGTTAATAAGTACGTCTAGTACTTAAGGCGTCGGGTTAATTTACTCGTCGTTATTAAGTTTATTTTATTAACTTTTATAAACCTCCCGCTTCCCCTTCTTTAATCGGCGTAAGCGAGGTACTCGTTCTTTTTAATCTTATTATTCGTAACTTTTTTAAATTTATACTTGTTCGTATACGTTAACCTCTTAACCTTTAACGTAACGTTTCGTATACCGTAACGTTTATTCGTCGATTCGAGGAAAATAGTTTCCTCTTTTATAATAATAGTTAGTAATATAGTTATTCCGTCCCGTTAGTCGCGGTAAGAATAGGTTACGGTCCTCTTACTATAATACTTATCGTAAGTCTCTCTTATATTATAACGTTACTTTTATATATACGTATCGTTAATAGTTTAAGTTAATATAGTTTATTTATAAAACGTTATCGGTATACGCGCTTTAGATTTTTAAAAAGACTTATTCTTCGATTTACGTTTCCTCGAGGTCTTCGGTTTTAAGGTATCGTCCGGTTATATAGGACCGGTAAATTTAAACCGTTAATTAATTATTATTATAAAGTAATTCGTTTATATAAACGTTTATTCGAGTATTTTATCCGTATTATTTACTCTCGTTTTAAACCTTTATTACTTTTATTAATAATTAAGTATAATACGCGTTAAGCTCGTTATCGTTTACGGAGTTATCGATCCGTTTATCTCTTTAAACCGTAACTCGTATTATTTTAAAGTTTTTATTAATTAAGGCCCGCGGATACTAGTTAAATCTTTCCTTCTCGTTAAAGTACGTAATATAGTCGTCGTCGAAGTATTTTAAGAAGTAAAGGGCTCCGTAACTTACTTCTTTATCTCTCGTAATTTTAATATACTTTTTTTTAAGGATACGTACTCGATAGTCTTTAACGTAATATCCTTTTTATCCGTAATTATAATATTCTCCGTTAAACTTCTTCTTTTAAAGTTATTCCTTAGTCGCGTTATCGAGTTATATAAGTTCGCCGTAACGCGGCTTATATTAGTTCTTCTTATACTTTAAATAATTCTTTTAGAAGTGCGGTCGGTCGCCGTCCTTTCCCTTCTTTTTTATTTTACGTTAATATAAGCGGTTATTGATATTAATAACTATAATATAATAATTTATTAGTATATTAAGGCGTTACGCTTTATTAATTTTATCTTTAACTTCGTTTTTAAGTCTTTTATAATACTAGACTATAACGGGTTCGTTATTTTATTTAAGGTATATTATAATTTATTAGAACTTATTAGTATATACCGAGGTTAACTTAGTTTATTTAAGTCGGATTAATTTACGTTTATATTTTTTATCGATATCGGGATCTCCGAACGTCTCTTAAAGGATTCGTATAAACTTTCCGAAGGATAAAAATAAGTTTTTCGTATTATCGTTTATCTCGTTAAAGTCGTTTTTATTTTTTAAGTAATTATTAAAGTACGGTTAAATTTAAGTTACGGTTGGCCCTTCGAGATAAGCGATAACCGTTAATACTTTATCCGTTTTATTTCCGAGGTTTAAAGCTTAATACTCGAAATAAAGGCGGTATTATATTAAAAAGGCTTTAAATCCGTCTTAGTTATTGTCGTACTTACGAGAGGGAGGAATTTTAAGAGGATTTTTACTTCTTCCAGTTACTAGATAAGCCGCGAGGAGCCGTTTATAGTATTATATTTAATTAATACTTTACTTATTAAGGGCTTCGAGCTCGTTAATTTTCTTTTATATAGTTTATATTTTAATAGTTTATTAAGTAACGGTAATAATAACTCTCGAAGTAGTTAATATAATATTAAATATTACTTAATTAAAATACGGTTAAAGTTTAAATAAGAGTTATTATTATTATTATAAAGATACTTTTTAAGAGAGAGAATTTTTATTAAGTAATTAAGTTAATAGAGGGGCTTATTTTTAGTGAGAACGATAAAAAAGTATAACGGTTAAATAATAGTTAATACGTTTAATAGGGTTTAGTAATTATATATAATAAGGGTATAGGAATATAAGTAGGGTAAATACGGTTTATATTTTAAATAATCGGTAACGATTAAGTTTTTTATTTATCCTTTACTAAGAGGAAGCCTTAATTTTATATATTTAGTTATAATTATTCTTTAATTATTCTTTTTAATTATTCTTTATATAATTTTAAGCTTAGTTTATTCGTAGTTTATTCCGTATAATTATTTCCCGTATAATCTTCGTTTCTTACCTTTTAATTAATCCGTTTCCTTGTTATATAATTCGTCTTTTATCTTATACTCCGAAAGGGTTACTTTTTAGTTACACTAGTACCGCCGCCTAGCGTCGGTCGCTTTATATATCTTCCGTACCCGTTAAGGGGTCGGCTATATTATCCTAGCCTGTTAGTAAGGCCCGTAGGGGCTATATTCGTAATACTATTTTTTTATAATTCTTAATAAACCGTCGATAGTAATTAATAAATCTTATAAACTCTCGTACGTTTTTAACGTTCTATAGTATCGACTAGTCCCGTATTACTACGATCTTTTTTAGTTTTATAACTAGTTGTTTTAATATAATAACGTACTTTAAGAAAACTATCTTTTACGTATAAAACTCGTACTTACTTACTTTAATTAAGAGTTTCGCGTCGTTTAATTTTTATAAGACTTTATATATATATTATTTATATTCTTAAATATCCTTCGAGAATATTAGGATATCGTCTAAGTATACTATAACGAATTCGTTTAAATACTCGTATATAGTATCGTTAATTATTTCTTAAAATAATATTAATATATTAGTTAAGTCGAAGAGTATTATTAAGTATTCGTAATGTCCGTACCTCGTACGAAATATTATCTTTTATTCTTTTTCTTCCGTAATCCGGATTAAGTTATAAGTTCTTTATAAGTCGATTTTAATAAATATTTTAATCTCTTTTAACTTATTTTATATATTTAAAATAAGTAGTAACGGATATTAATTTTTAATAGTAACTTCGTTTAATTATCGGTAATCGATATATAACCGTAGTATCCCGTCTTTCTTTAAGATAAATAAAATAAGTAATTTTATAAAGGATTTAAAGGGTCGTATATATTTTTTATTTAGATTTTCTTTTAATTACTTTCGGAGTACTTTTAATTTATTTTTATTAAAAGGGTATATCCCTTGGAACTTTAATTATACTCTTTCCTTTAGTAATATTTAATAATCGTAAGGTCCGTACTCCGGCAGGCCCGTATTATATTAATACTTTTAAATATTTATATATTTATAATATTACGTTAATACGTAAAGGAGGTCGTCTCTCTTTTCTTTTATTAACGCGTTTAACGTTTTAATAATTATATTTTATTATAAGTTTCCTTAAAATAACTAGTTAATAACTTAATCGATCCGTAAGTTATACTCTCGAAGTTATAATAGTCCGAGAATAACGTCGTCGTTTCCGATATTTATAATATTAAGTATTATTTTAACTTTTTTACTTCGTATACGGAAGTTAAGTATCTTTATTTTTCTTTTAACTTAGTTATCGTCGTAGTTAACCTAGAGTCCTTCGAAATTTCGTAAGATATATAACGCTTTCTTTAACTATTATAATACGTCTTATTAATTTATTAATTATAATATAATATAACTAGTCTCCGCGTCGGTATTTATTATTATTACTTAGTTTCGGCCGTATTAATTAATTTAAACTCGTATATATTTACGTTCTTTATTAATCGCTTTTAAGGTTTTAATATTTAGTCGTTATCCGTACTTTAAGTCGGTAAAACTTCGTCGTTTTCCGGTATATTATTATTATCGGTGGATACGTTTAATACTTAGGACGTCGGATTAGTTTACTCGTCGTTATTAAGTTTATTTTATTAACTTTTATAGGCCTTCCGTTTCCTTTTCTTTAATCGGCGTAAGCGAGGTACTCGCTCTTTTTAATTTTATTATTTATAACTTTTTTAAATTTATATTTATTCGTATACGTTAACCTTTTAACCTTTAACGTAACGTTCCGTATATTATAACGTTTATTCGTTAATTCGAAGAAAATAATTTCCTCTTTTATAATAATAGTTAGTAATATAATTATTTTATTCCGTTAATTACGATAAGAATAAGTTACGGTTCTTTTATTATAATACTTATCGTAGGTCTCCCTTATATTATAACGTTACTTTTACGTATACGTATCGTTAATAGTTTAAGTCGATATAATTTATTTATAAGACGTCGTCGGTATACGCGCTTTAAATTTTTAAAAAGACTTACTCTTTAACTTACGCTTCCTCGAGGTCCTCGGCTTTAAGGTATCGTCTAGTTATATAAGACCGGTAAATCCGAACCGTTAATTAATTATTATTATAAAGTAATTCGTTTATATAAACGTTTACTCGAGTATTTTATCCGTATTACTTACTCCCGTCTTAAGCCTTTATTACTTTTATTAATAATTAAATATAATACGCGCTAGGCTTACTATCGTTTACGGAGTTATCGATCCGTCTGTCTCCCTAGATTATAACTCGTATTATTTTAAAGTTTTTATTAACTAGGGCCTGCGGGTACTAGCCGGATCCTTCCTTTTCGTTAAAATACGTAATATAGTCGTTATCGAAGTATCTTAAGAAGTAAAAGGCTCCGTAACTTACTTCTTTATTTTTCGTAGTTTTAACGTACTTCTTTTTAAGGACACGTACCCGATAGTCTTTAACGTAGTATCCTTTTTATCCGTAGTTATAGTATTCTCCGTTAAACTTCTTTTTTTAAGGTTATTCTTTAATCGCGTTATCGAGTTATATAAGTTCGTTATAACGTAACTTATATTAGTTCTTCTTATACTTTAAATAGTTCTTTTAAAAGTACGGTGTTACGAATATAGCCTTTACGGGCCTTATTAATAAGTTAAGATAATATAGCCGACCCCTTAACGGGTACGGAAAATATATAAAGCGACCGACGCTAGGCGGCGGTACTAATATAGTTGAAAGGTAACCCTTTCGGAGTATAGGATAAAGGACGAATTATATAATAAGGAAACGGATTAATTAAAAGGTAAGAAACGAAGATTATACGGGAAATAATTATACGGAATAAACTACGAATAAACTAAGTTTAAGATTATACGGGGAATAATTAAAGAGAATAATTAAGGAATAATTATAGTTAAATATATAAAACTAAGGCTTCCTTCTAGTAAAGGATAAATAAAAGACTTAGTCGTTACCGATTATTTAAAATATAAACCGTATTTACTTTACTTATATTTTTATACTTTTATTATATATAATTATTAAACTTTATTAAACGTATTAACTATTATTTAATTATTATACTTTTTTATCGTTTTTATTAAAAATAAGTCCCTCTACTAGTTTAATTACTTAATAGAGATTCTCTCTCTTAAGAAGTGTCTTTATAATAATAATAATAACTCTTATTTAAACTTTAACTATATTTTAATTAAATAATATTTAATATTATATTAACCGTTTCGGGAGTTATTATTACCGTTACTTAATAAATTATTAAAATATAAGTTATATAAAAGAAAATTAACGAGCTCGAAGCCTTTAATAAATAAGGTATTAATTAAATATAATATTATAAACGGCTCTTCGCGGTTTATTTAATAACCGGAGGAGATAAAGATCCTTTTAAAATTCCTTTTCTTTATAAGTACGATAATAATTAAGACGGACTTAAGGCTTTTTTAATATAGTACCGCTTTTATTTCGAGTATTAAGTTTTAAACCTCGGAGATAAAACGGATAAAATATTAACGGTTATCGCTTATTTCGAAGAGCTAGTTATAACTTAAACTTAACCGTACCTTAATAATTACTTAAAAAATAAAAATAACCTTAACGAGATAAATAATAATACGAAGGACTTATTCTCGTCTTTTAAAAAGTTTATACGAATCCTTTAAGAGACGTTCGGAGATCTCGATATCGATAAAGAATATAAACGTAAATTAATTTAACTTAAATAAATTAAGTTAACCTCGGTATATATTAATAAGTTCCGATAAATTATAATATACCTTAAATAAAATAACGAACCCGTTATAATTTAATACTATAAAGGATTTAAGGACGAAGTTAAAGATAAAATTAATAAGGCGTAACGCTTTAACGTATTAATAAATTATTATATTATAACTATTAATATTAATAACCGTTTATATTAACGTAAAATAAAAAAGAAAAGAAGGGACAACGACCGACCGTACTTCTAGAAAAACTATTTAAAGTATAAAAAAAACTAGTATAAGCCGCGTTATAACAAACCTATATAACTCGATAACGCGACTAAGGAATAACTTTAAAAGAAGAAGTTTAACGGGAAATATTATAATTACGGATAAAAGGGATACTACGTTAAAGACTATTAAGTACGTATCCTTAAAAAGAAGTACATTAAAACTACGAGAGATAAAGAAGTGAGTTACGGGGCCCTTTACTTCTTAAAATACTTCGACGACGATTATATTACGTACTTTAATAAGAAGGAAGGATCCGGTTAATATTTACGGGCCCTAGTTAGTAAGAACTTTAAGATAATACGAGTTATAGTTTAAAGAGATAAACGGATTAATAACTCTATAAACGATAGCGAGTTTAACGCGTATTACATTTAATTATTAATAAAAGTAATAAAAGCTTAAAACGGGAGTAAGTAATACGGATAAAATACTCGAGTAAACGTTTATATAAACGAATTACTTTATAATAGTAATTAATTAACGGTTCGGATTTACCGGTCTTATATAACCGGACGATACTTTAAGGCCGAGGACCTCGAAGAAGCGTAAATCGAAGAGTAAGTCTTCTTAAAAATTTAAGGTACGTATACCGATAACGTCTTATAAATAAATTATATCGACTTAAGTTATTAACGATACGTATACGTAAAAGTAACGTTATAATATAAGAGAGACTTACGATAAGTATTATAATAAGAGGACCGTAACTTATTCTTACTACGATTAACGGGACGGGATAATTATATTACCGATTATTATTACGAAGGAAGAAACTATTTTCCTCGAATCGACGAATAAACGTTATAGTATACGGAACGTTACGTTAAGGGTTAAAAGGTTAACGTATACGAATAAATATAAATCTAAGAAAGTTATAAATAATAAAATTAAAAAGAGCGAGTACTTCGTTTACGTCGATTAAAGAAGGGGAAGCGGAAGGCTTATAAGAGTTAATAAAATAAGCTTAATAACGACGAGTGGATTAATCCGACGCCTTAAGTATTAAACGTATTTACCGACGACGGTAATATACCGGAAAACGACGAAGTTTTACCGACTTAAAGTACGGACAGCGATTAAATACTAAAACTTTAAAGGCGATTAATAAAGAATATAAATATATACGAGTTTAAATTAATTAATACGGTTAAAATTAAGTAATAATAATAAATACCGGCACGGAGGTTAGTTATATTATATTATAACTAGTAAATTAATAAGACGTATTATAATAGTTAAAGAAAGCGTTATATATTTTACGAAATTTCGAAGGACTTTAAGTTAATTACGACGATAACTAAGTTAAAAGAGAAATAAAGACACTTAACCTTTATATACGAGGTAAGAAAGTTAAGATAGTACTCGATATTATAAATATCGGAGACGACGACGTTATCCTCGGGTTATTATAACTTCGAGAGTATAACTTACGGATCGATTAAATTATTAATTAGTTATTTTAAGGAAGCTTACGATAAGATATAATTATTAAGACGTTAAACGCGTTAATAAAAGAAAAGAGAGACGACCTCCTCCGCATATTAACGTAATATTATAAGTATACGAATATTTAAAAGTATTAATACGATACGGGCTTACCGGAGTACGGACCTTATAATTACTAGATATTATTAAAGAAAGGAGTATAATTAAAGTTTTAAAGGATATACCCTTTTAGTAAAAATAAATTAAAAGTACTCCGAGAGTAATTAAAAGAAAATTTAAATAAAGGATATATACGACCCTTTAAATCTTTTATAGGATTACTTATTTTATTTATTTTAAAGAAGGATAAGATATTACGGTTATATATCGACTATTAATAATTAAACGAAGTTATTATTAAAAATCGATATCCGTTATTATTTATTTTAAATATACGAAATAAGTTAAGAGAGGTTAAAATATTTATTAAAATCGATTTACGAGGAGTTTATAACTTAATTCGGATTATAGAAGGAAAAGAATAAAAGATAATATTTCGTACGAGGTACGGATATTATAAATATTTAATAATACCCTTCGGTTTAATTAACGTATTAATATTATTTTAAAAAATAATTAATAATATTATACGCGAGTATTTAAACGAATTCGTTATAATATACTTAAACGATATTTTAATATTCTCGAAGGATATTTAAGAATATAAATAATATATATATAAGGTTTTATAGAAATTAAATAACGTAAAACTTTTAATTAAAGTAAATAAGTATAAGTTTTATACGTAAAAGATAGTTTTTTTAAAGTACGTTATTACGTTAAAACGATTAATTATAAAACTAAAAAAGATTATAATAATACGGGACTAGTCGATATTATAAAACGTTAAAAACGTACGAGAGTTTATAAGATTTATTAATTATTATTGACGGTTTATTAAAAATTATAAAAAAATAGTTAATTTATTATATAACTTAATAAAAAACGATATAAAGTTTAAATAAATAAACGCGGAAGAAACGGCGTTTAAGTTTATTAAAGAAGTAATATTAAACGAGTTAATATTAACGGAGCTTAACTTAAAATTACCCTACGAAGTAGATATTAACGCGTTAAAATACGTAATAAGCGGCGAGTTATTTTAATAAAATAAAGAAGGAAGACTATACTCCGTTACCTTCTTTTTTAAAAAGTTTACTAGACTAGTAAAACGATACTTAGTTTACGATAAAAAATTAATAACGATTATTAAAGGATTAAAAGAATAAAAGGTATACCTTAAAGGAGTAAAATACTTTATAACGATATACTCGGATTATAAGAACTTTACTTACTTCGTTAATAATTAAAAGTTAAACGGATAATAAGCCCGTTAAGTATAATACTTATTCGAATTTAATATTAAGATTATTTATAAGAAAGGGTTTAATAATAAAAAAGTAAACGCGTTAAGCCGACGTAATAACTATTAAGGACCCGACTCCGTCGAGGAATAATTAATATTCTAAAAGGGTATAAACGGATCGTTAACTTTAAAGATAATAGTTCGAAGAAGTTAAAGGGATATTATTTAAAAGGTTTATTAAAATCTAACGGAAGAATATTTCGGTATATAAAAAACTACCGATAAACTTAAGGAAGTTTATAATATTAAAAGATAATATAACGATATTCGAGAAATTATTTAAAATTATAATATATATAATAAAACGAAGACGTTACAATATAAGATATACGGAGAATTATAACTATTACTTATACCGGACCGATTATAATAATTAATATTATAAGATTTTATCGTAAAGTTACTAACTTCAAAGGAAAGAATTACTAAAGTATTATATAATAATATCCTCGTAATCGTAAATAAGTTTATTAAGTACGTTTATTTTTTATTATATTATAAATTATATACGGTAAAAGATTTCGTATATACGTTCTTACGAAATATTATTAATAACTACGGATTATTAAATAATATTATTAACGATAAAGGAATAATATTTATAAGTAAGTTTTAAACGGAAGTTACATAACGACTTTAAGTAAAGAGAAAGTTAAATACCGCTTTTTACCTTTAAATAAATAAATAAACGGAGAGAATAAATTAAACGTTCGAATAATACTTTAAAGCGTACGTTAATTAATAATAAAACGACTAGGTTAAATAATTATTAATCGTTTAAATCGTATATAATAACGTAATATATAACGTTACAGAACACTTACCGTTTAAAGTAAATTATAAATTTAAATTACGGTTAAACTACTATAACGACGATAGTATTAATTTAAGAATAAATAAAGTAATATATTACTTAAACGACGTATTATTTAAAGTAAAGATAAACTTAGTAAAGAATTAAAAATAAGTTCGAGTATAAGTTAATAAGAAAAGGATTAAAGGATTAATCTTAAAGGAAGGAAATAAAATTTACTTTAACCGTAAAAACCTCCGAATAAAAAGACTAAGCGATAAACTCGACTTTAAGAAACTTAAACCTTTTAAAATTACAAGAAAAATCTTAAATTCGATATACGAATTTAATTTACTTAAAGGATTACGAGTCTACTTACGGTTTAATATATTATTACTTAAAAAAGTATCCGAATCGGCGGAACTTTTAAACGAATAAATCCTCGGAAAATTAAAATACGAAGTTAAAAAGATTAAAGTATATCGTAAAATAAAGAAAAAGTAACTAAAATATTTAATAAAATAATAAGGTTATAACGTTAAAGAAAATATATAAAAACTTATAAAATATTTTAAGAACTCCTTTTAATTATTAATAACGTATTAACGATAAAAGGCTCGGGCTTTAAGTTAATTATAAGCGCGCCTTAATTAAACGAAGAGGTAACGGTATTAACGGCCGTTTAAGCCTCTTAAATAACTTAAAGAGCCTCGCGCTCCTCCTCGGTTTACCGAGCCTCGTTCTCGGTATTAATAAATATATAAGTCTCGTTAAAAAGGCGTTTTCGTTTTTTTTTATAAGACTTTTATTATTAATAAACGCGGCGGACCCGGACGGCGGCCTTAGTAGTAAGTAAGGTTACTCGGGTAGCTTAACGATACGCCTCCTTTAAAGTAAGCTCGGCGTTTTCTTTAATTTTAAAGAGTTATTAAGATTTAAAGATTTAACGCTCGGTTAAAAGAAAGAAAGTTAAAAGAAAAGAAAGTTAAAAGAAAAGAAACGAAGATAAAAGAAATAAACGTATTAAAACTTATAACGATATTACGGTTATCGTACTTAGTATTTACGCGAACGTAAGTTTAATAACGACGAATTTAACGAGTAAATTTATTAAATTAAATATAATCTTTATTTAAATAAGTATAACGCGAGTAAAGTATAACGTTAAAGCCGGAGGACTCGAGGGACTAAATAAGTTTACGATAACGCGAAGAGTTATTAATAATAAGACGTTTAATAATACGACTAAATATAACGGAAAGAGGAAAGGAAATCCTTACCGAATAAATTAAAGGAAGTAAAGGGAATACGTTATTTATAAGATTTTAAAACGAAACTTAAAAAGGAAAGAGATTATATTATAAATATAACTTTTACGGACTTTATTAATAAATTAAAATAATATAACCGACCCTTTAACGGGTACGGAAGATATATAAAGCGACCGACGTTAAGCGATAGTATTAATATAATTAAAAAGTAACTCTTTTAAAGTATAAAATAAAGGACGAATTATATAATAAAGAAACGGATTAATTAAAAGGTAAAAAACGAAGATTATACGAGAAATAATTATACGGAATAAACTATAAATAAATTAAGTTTAAAATTATACGGGGAATAATTAAAGAGAATAATTAAGGAATAATTATAATTAAATATATAAGATTAAGGCTTCCTTTTAGTAAAGGATAAATAAAAGACTTAGTCGTTACCGATTATTTAAAATATAAACTGTATTTACTTTACTTATATTCTTATACCTTTATTATATATAATTATTAAACCTTATTAAACGTATTAATTATTATTTAACCGTTATACCTTCTTATTATTCTTACTAAAAATAAGCCCTTTTACTAATTTAATTACTTAGTAGAGATTCTCTCTTTTAAAAAGTGTCTTTATAATATACGGTCGGTCGCCGTCTCTCCCTTTCTTTTTTATTTTACGTTAATATAAACGGTTATCGATATTAATAGCTATAGTATAATAATTTATTAATACGTTAAGGCGTTACGTTTTATTAATTTTATCTTTAATTTCGTCTTTAAGTCCCTTATAATACTAGACTATAACGGGTTCGTTATTTTATTTAAAGTATATTATAATTTATCGGAACTTATTAGTATATACCGAGGTTAACTTAATTTACTTAAGTTAAATTAACTTACGTTTATATTCTTTATCGATATTAAAATCTTTAAACGTCTTTTAAAGGATTCGTATAAACTTTTCGAAGGACGAGAATAAGTCTTTCGTATCGTTATTTATTTCGTTAAGGTCGTTTTTATTTTTTAAGTAATTATTAAGGTACGGTTAAGCCTAGGTTACGGCTGGCCCTTCGAGATAAGCGATAACCGTTAATACCTTATCCGTTTTATTTCCGAGGTTTAAAGCTTAATACTCGAAATAAAGGCGGTATTATATTAAGAAGGCCTTGAGTCCGTTTTAGTTGCCGTCGTACTTGCGAGGGGGAGGAATCTTAAGAGAATCCTTACCTCCTTCGGTTATTAAATAAGCTACGAGGAGCCGTTTATAGTATTATATTTAATTAATACTTTATTTATTAAAGGCTTCGAGCTCGTCGATTTTCTTTTATATAGTTTATATTTTAATAATTTATTAAATAACGGTAATAGTAACTCCCGAAGCGGTTAATATAATATTAAATATTACTTAGTTAAAATACGGTTAAGGTTTAAATAAGAGTCGTTATTATTATTATAAAGACACTTCTTAGGAGAGAGAATCTTTATTAAGTAATTAAGTTAGTAAAGGGGTTTATTTTTAATAAAAACGATAAAAAGGTATAACGGTTAAATAATAATTAATACGTTTAATAGGGTTTAATAATTATATATAATAAGGGTATAAAAATATAAGTAAAGTAAATACGGTTTATATTTTAAATAATCAGTAACGACTAAGTCTTTTATTTATCTTTTACTAAGAGGAAGCCTTAATCTTATATATTTAATTATAATTATTCCTTAATTATTCTCTTTAATTATTCTCCGTATAATCTTAAGCTTAGTTTATTCGTAGTTTATTCCGTATAATTATTTCCCGTATAATCTTCGTTTTCTACCTTTTAATTAATCCGTTTCCTTATTATATAATTCGTCCTTTATTCTATACTCCGAAAGGGTTGCCTTTTAACTATACTAGCACCGCCGCTTGGCGTCGGTCGCTTTATATATCTTCCGTACCCGTTGAGGGGTCGGCTGTGTTGTCCTAGCCTGTTAGTGAGGCCCGTGGGGGCTATGTTCGTAATACCTTTACTCCTCTCGATATATATACCGCCGTAGACGTAGTCGAGGCCGTAGCTATTACTTTAATAATTAAACGATTATTAATAACTATATTAACCGAGATAAAAACGCGAAGTGTTATATATATAAAAAAACGGACTATCGATTTTATAAGTATACGAAAGAGGAATAAGAAGAGTATAAGGTTAAGTAAAACGTATATAATTAAAATAAAGGTATAACTTACGAGAGCTTTATTATAAACTTCGAAGGATCTCGGAATAACTTTAAAAAAAAGAACGAAACTATATACGAAGAAGATTTTAACGAGGATAACGAGTAATTTAAGAGTTTCGTTATAGAGGCGTTTAATACCCTTTTTAATTAAAAGGCGATCGACGTCGTCTTTAACTTAATAAACTCTCGAATTCTATACGTTATAATTAACGTTTAAGACTCTTATTAAGACTTTAATTAAAACTCTTACGAAGCTTTACCTTTAATAGTACTTATATAACCTCGTTATATTTCCGATTACTTTTATAATATTATTATTAATATAAGTATAGTTATATACTCTATTACTAGATACGGATAATTTTACGTATTATAAGAGGTATACTTAAACGTTAAAATAGATATAATAAATAACGGTACCGTTTTTATAAAATTTAATATCGGAAATAATAAATTTATAAAATTTATTACTATAAAGACTTTAATCGGTATAACGATATTTTATATAATATTAATAAATACCTCTTTTTTACTTTACTTAAAGGATATAAATTACCTTAACGCGTATTTTAATAATATTAAGGATATATTAATTACCGTTAAAAAGCAAGTCTTAATTACTCGCCGCTTTAAATACGCTTTTATCGGTATTATAAGCGCCGCGACCTTTAATTTCGACTATTTCTTTTTTAAATAAGAGCTCCGACGTTTTTATAAACGTTTTAACTATCCCTTTATTAACCGACTTTAAAAACTATTATTAAAAGTTAAATATAACGATATAAGTTAACTAAAAGAGTTAAAAAAGATTAAAGAATTTTATTATTATTATTAAATCTATTAAATAAGCCCTTAACGCTTTAAGTTTAATTTAAAGGATAATAATAACGTCGTTTTTAATAACTTTATTATCGTCGACGTAACGTATATTAACGGTAATCCC
Organism: Sporothrix euskadiensis; assembly: GCA_019925375.1. Classification (NCBI taxonomy): domain Eukaryota; kingdom Fungi; phylum Ascomycota; class Sordariomycetes; order Ophiostomatales; family Ophiostomataceae; genus Sporothrix; species Sporothrix euskadiensis. The sequence continues at coordinate 194,530 of JADHKQ010000045.1, forward strand.
TTTTTATATATTATTAACGAGGTTATTAGTTACTCCGTTAATTAATAATTAAATAATATAACTATATAATATATATAAGATTACTTCCGTTAATATTAAATTAATATATACTTTAACCCTTTAAACGTTATTATTTATAACGTAAGTATTAACTTTACCGTTAAAGAGTTTTATAATAACGTAATTTTAAACGGATTTATTATTAAAGTAATACTTATAAAAGTTTATAACTCCGTTAGTTTTATTAAACGTTATTATAACCTTATTAAGCGAGCTTATATAATTATTACTATTAAAATCCCTAGACTCTCTCGTAATATAACCTTATAAATAACTTTTAAAGCCGTTAATAATATTATAAAACTTAATAAGCTTATATTAACTTTACTTATTTATAAAGCTTACTTATAAATCTCTATTACTATTACTCCCTCTCTTATTATTACTTAACGTAATATTATAATCCGAAAGGTTATAAAAGAGGTATAACGTATAAAAGCTTAACGGTAAATTATTAAAGTAATTCGTACGCGTAATAAATTAAATATAAAGAAAATCTACTCTCTCGTTATTAATAACTTAGTTTTAATTTAAAGACTAGCTTTAAATAAAAGTAATAACTATTAAACTAGACCTTATAAACTTTTAATTATATATAACGAGACTTATATTATAAATACCAGTAATAATAATAATATTAATATACGAAGTACTTTTATTTAAAAGTATATTAAAGAACGAACTCCCGATTAAACGACTTAAGAGGATATTACCGTCGATTAACCGGCTCCCCCGGTACTAGAGGCCCCGCGCCGTAACCGTAGAAGACCGCGAAAAGTCCCCCTCGCCGCCGTATATATTATTTACGTATTTAATAATAAGTAAATTTAGTTATTAAAGCCGTCGTTTAAAACGTCTCGCGTTATAAAGATCGTTAAATTAATAAAAAAAGAAGTTTTTTAAGTAATATAACGCTCCGAAGTATTAAAGGGTATATATATTTTTAACTCTCGTTTCGTCGATATAATTAAAAACGAGAGTACCGTATAAATACTTAAAAAGTCCCGATTAATCGTTTAAGCGTATAATAACGTTAATAAGGTTATAGTACTTACGTAATCGCTTATTATTTAACGCGCGAGTTAACGTTTAATTTTAAGTATTATAACGGTAAAACTTTTAAACGAAAATACCGCTCTCCTCGTTCGAGATATCTCGTAAGTTTATATATAATCGAGTACGATTTTAAATAAAGACTTTTTCGTTAACTTATTTAAAGTAATTCGTAATACCTTTAAAATTTAATCCGGAGAAATTTAAAAAGTCGTAAAGTTATTATATAACGTTTTAAAAGCGGGAAATTATTAATTTAATACGTATTATAACTATTATACGAAAACCTTTAAAATAAAAGTATTAACTTATAACTTATACTTTCTAGTAATAAAAAAAAAGGCTTTTAATATAATAAATTTATAAATTAATAATACGTTAATCCTAGTAAATAATATATTCGTTATTAAGGAAAAAAAATAACTTTAAGAAGTTAAATTTTTCGTTAAATTACGTTAAAAGTTAATAATAAACGTATTTATTTTATTTAATAGTAACTTAATTAAATTACTTAAAAATAAAAGTATTTAACTCTTTTAAAAGCGTTAAACGAAGGGACTCTTATAAGTAATAAATACGGCTTCGTACGTAATATAGCGAGCTCGTAAAGCTTATATCGCTTTTATATATTAACTTAAAGTAATATACGACTTATTTATTATAATATAGTATACCGATCCCGATTAAAAAGCTTTTAAAGCGTTAAATAATCGTATTTAATAATAAATTAATAATAAAAAACGAAGACTTCGTTTCGTATTACTAAACGAGAAAACTATTTAAATTATCGTTTTTATAAACGCTAGCTTCGTAAGTAATATTAATTTAAGCTCTTAAGTCGGTTACGTAATCGTTTTACGAGATATAATAAGTAAAGCGAATATTATTTACTAGTTTTTTATTAAATATAAAAGAGTTACCCGTAACGTTTTAATAATTAAACTTTACGTTATAACGAATAACTTTAATATCTTTATCGCGTTAAAAGTAACGGTTAATTAAATTTTAAGTTATAAAGTCCCTTTAATTACTTATATTAATTCGAAATCCCTTTTTAACTCTTTTATTAAACTTAATATTACTAAAGAGAAGTACTTAATAATTAATATTTAATATATTCAATAAGTATACGAGAGACGCGAAATTATAGAAGTAAAGTAAATTACTAGTATTAATAACTCGGTAAACGCTATAACGAAACTAAGTAATAAAGTATATAAAGCCCTATAAAAGCTTATCGATAACAACTATATCGAGTTTAAAGAGACTATTTAAATAGAGCGAAAGGAGACGTAATACCTCACTTTCATTATTTTAAAAGAGTTATTAATATAAGTATTTTAATCGAGACTATTACTTAATTATTATTATAAAGACACTTCCTAGGGGAGAGAATCTCTATTAAGTGATTAAGCTAGTAGAGGGGCTTGTTCTTAGTGAGAACGATAAGAAGGTATAACGGCTAAATAATAGTTAATACGTTTAATAGGGTTTAGTAATTATATATAATAAGGGTATAGGAATATAAGTGGGGTAAATGTAGTTTATATTTTAAATAATCGGTAGCGACTAAGTCTTTTATTTATCCTTTACTAGGAGGAAGCCTTAGTTTTATATATTTAACTATAATTATTTCTTAATTATTCTCTTTAATTATTCTCCGTATAATTTTAAGTTTAGTTTATTTATAGTTTATTCCGTATAATTATTTTCCGTATAATCTTCGTTTTTTACCTTTTAATTAATCCGTTTCCTTATTATATAATTCGTTTTTTATTTTATACTCCGAAAGGGTTACTTTTTAATTATACTAATACCGCCGCCTAGTATCGGTCGTTTTATATATTTTTTATATCCGTTAAGGGGTCGGTTATATTATCTTAACCTATTAATAAAGCCCGTAAAGGTTATATTCGTAATATAACCTTTCTCCTTTCTAAGTTTCGTCTCGAAATCTTATAAATAACGTATTCCTCTTACTTCCTTTAATTTATTCGGTAAAGATTTCTTTTCCTCTTCCCGTTATATTTAATCGTATCGTTAAACGTTTTATTACCGATAGCTCTTCGCGTTGTCGTAAGTTTATTTAATCTCTCGAGTTTTCCGGCTTTAACGTTATACTTTACTCGCGTTACACTCGTTTAAGTAAAGATTATATTTAATTCGATAAATCTACTCGTTAAATTCGTCGTTATTAAGTTTACATTCGCGTAAGTATTAAATACGATAATTATAATATCGTTATAAGTTTTAATACGTTTATTTCTTTTATTTTCGTTTTTTTTTTTTTAATTTTTTTTTTTTTTAACTTTCTTTCCTTTAACCGAGCGTTAAATCTTTAAATTTTAATAACTCTTTAAAGTTAAAGAAAACGCCGAGCTTACTTTAAAAGAGATATATCGTTAAGTTATTTAAGTAACTTTATTTACCGCCGAGGCCGCCGCCCGGGTCTGCCGCGTTTATTAATAATAAAAGTCTTACGAAAAGAAACGAAAACGCCTTCTCGACGAGGCTTATATATTTATTAATACTAAGGACGAGGCTCGGTAGACCGAGGAGGAGTACGAAACTCTTTAAGTTACTTAAGAGGCTTAAACGGCCGTTAATACCGTTACCTCTTCGTTTAATTAAGGCGCGTTTATAATTAATTTAAGGCCCGAGCCTTTTATCGTTAATACGTTATTAATAATTAAGGGGAGTTCTTAAGATATTTTATAAGTTTTTATATATTTTCTTTAACGTTATAACTTTATTATTTTATTAAATATTCTAGTTACTTTTTTTTTATTTTATAATATACTTCGATTTTTTTAACTTCGTATTTTAATTCTCCGAAGATTTATTCGTTTAAAAGTTCCGCCGATTTAAGTACTTTTTCGAGTAATAATATATTAAACTATAAGTAAACTCGTAATCTTTTAAGTAAATTAAGTTCGTATACCGAGTTTAAGATTTTTCTTATAATTTTAAAAGGCTTAAGTTTCTTAAAGTCGAGTTTATCGTTTAATTTTTTTATTTAAAGGTTTTTACGGTTAAAGTAAACTTTATTTCCCTCCTTTAAAATTAATCCCTTAATCTTTTTTTTATTAACTTATACTCGAATTTATTCTTAATTCTTTATTAAGTTTATCTTTACTTTAAATAATACGTCGTTTAAGCGATATATTACTTTATTTACTCTTAAATTAATACTATCGTCGCTATAGTAATCTAACCGTAGTTTAAATTTATAGTTTACTTTAAACGGTAAGTGTTCCGTAACGTTATATATTATATTATTATATATAATTTAAGCGATTAATAATTATTTAACTTAGTCGTTTTATTATTAATTAACGTACGCTTTAAAATATTATTCGAGCGTTTAATTCGTTCTCTCCGTTTATTTATTTATTTAAAGGTAAAAAGCGGTACTTAGTTTTTTTTTTACTTAAAGTCGTCGCGTAACTTCCGCTTAAAACTTACTTATAAATATTATTCCTTTATCGTTAATAATATTATTTAATAACTCGTAGTTATTAATAATATTTCGTAAAAACGTATATACGAGATCTTTTACTATATATAATTTATAATATAATAAGAAATAAATATATTTAATAAGTTTATTTACGATTACGAGAATACTATTATATAATACTTTAATAATTCTTTTCTCCGAAGCCGGTAACTTTACGATAAGATTTTATAATATTAATTATTACGGTCGGTCTAGTATAAATAATAATTATAATTCTCCGTATATCTTATATCGTAACGTCTTCGTCTTATTATATATATCGTAATTTTAAATAATTTCTCGAATATCGTTATATTATCCTTTAATATTATAAACTTTTTTAAGTTTATCGATAATTTTTTATATATCGAAATATCCTCCCGTCGGGTTTTAATAAACCTTTTAAATAATATCCTTTTAATTTCTTTAAATTATTATCTTTAAAGTTAACGATCCGTCCGTACCCTTTTAAAATATTAATTATTCCTCGACGGAGTCGGGTCTTTAATAGTTACTACGTCGGTTTAACGCGTTTACCTTTTTATTATCGGACCCTTTTTTATAAATAATCTTAATATCGAATTCGAATAAGTATTATATTTAACGGGCTTATCGTCCGTTTAACTTTTAATTATTAACGAAGTAAGTAAGGTTTTTATAGTCCGAGTATATCGTTATAAAGTATTTTACTCCTTTAAGGTATACCTCTTATTTTTTTAATCCTTTAATAATCGTTATTAATTCTTTATTATAAACTAGGTATCGTTCCGCTAGTTTAACGAACTTTTTAAAAAAGAAAGCGACGGGGTATAGTCTTTTTTCTTTATTTCGTTAAGATAGCTCGCCGTTTATTACGTATTTTAACGCGTCGACGTTTACCTCGTAGGGTAGTTTTAAGTTAAGCTCCGTTAATATTAATTCGTTTAATATTACTTTTTTAATAAACTTAAACGCCGTTTCTTCCGCGTTTATTTATTTAAACTCTATATCGTTTTTTATTAAGTTATATAATAGATTAATTATTTTTTTATAGTTTTTAATAAACCGTTAATAATAATTAATAAATTTTATAAACTCTCGTACGTTTTTAACGTTTTATAATATCGGTTAATTTTATATTATTACGATTTTTTTTAATTTTATAGTTAATTATTTTAATATAATAACGTACCTTAAAAAAATTATTTTTTACGTATAAAACTCGTATTTACTTACTTTAACTAAGAGTTTCACGTCGTTTAGTTTTTATAAGACTTTATATATATATTATTTATATTCCTAGATATCCTTCGAAAATATTAAGATATCGTTTAAGTATATTATAGCGAATTCGTTTAAATACTCGCGTATAATATTATTAATTATTTCTTAAAATAATATTAATACGTTAATTAAGTTAAAGGGTATTATTAAGTATTTATAATATCCGTACCTCGTACGAAATATTATTTTTTATTCTTTTCCTTCCGCGATCCGGATTAAGTTATAAGCTCCTTATAAATTAATTTTAATAAATATCTTAGCCTCTTTTAACTTATCTCGTATATTTAAAATAAGTAATAACGGATATCGATTTTTAATAATAACTTCGTTTAATTATCGGTAATTAATATATAACCGTAATATCTCGTCCTTCTTTAAGATAAATAAAATAAGTAATTTTATAAGAGATTTAAAGGGTCGTATATATTCTTTATTTAAATTTTTTTTTAATTACTCTCGGAGTACTTTCGATTTATCTTTATTAAGAGAGTATATCCCTTAAAACTTTAATTATACTCTTTCCTTTAATAGTATTTAGTAGTTATAAGGTCTATACTCCGGTAAGTCCGTATTATATTAATACTTCTAAATATTCGTATATTTATAATATTACGTTAATATACGAAGGAGGTCGTCTCTCTCTTCTTTTATTAACGCGTTTAACGTCTTAATAATTATATTTTATCGTAAGCTTTTTTAAAATAATTAACTAGTAACTTAATCGATCCGTAAGTTATACTCTCGAAGTTATAGTAGTTTAAGGATAACGTCGTCGTTTTTAATATTTATAATATCGAATATTATTTTAACTTTCTTACTTCGTACGCAGAAGTTAAATATTTTTATTTCTCTTTTAACTTAATTATCGTCGTAATTAACTTAAAGTCCTTCGAAATTTCGTAAAATATATAACGCTTTCTTTAATTATTATAATACGTCTTATTAATTTACTAGTTATAATATAATATAACTAGCCTCCGCGCTAGTATTTATTATTATTACTTAGTTTCGGCCGTATTAATTAATTTAAACTCGTATATATTTACGTTCTTTATTAATCGCCTTTAAGGTTTTAATATTTAATCGCTGTCCGTACTCTAAGTCGGTAAGACTTCGTCGTTTCCCGGTATATTACTATCGTCGGTAAGTACGTTTAATATTTAAAGCGTCGAGTTAATTTACTCGTCGTTATTAAGTTTATTTTATTAACTCTTATAAGCCTCTCGCTTTTCCTTCTTTAATCGACGTAAGCGAGGTGTTCGTTCTTTTTAATTTTATTATTCGTAACTTTCTTAAATTTATACTTATTTATATACGTTAACCTTTTAACCCTTAACGTAACGTTCCGTATACCGTAACGTTTATTCGTTAATTCGAGGAAAATAATTTCCTCTTTCGTAATAATAATCGGTAATATAATTATCTCGTCCCGTTAATCGTAGTAAAAATAAGTTACGGTCTTTTTACTATAATACTTATCGTAAGTCTCCCTTATATTATAACGTTACTTTTACGTATACGTATTATTAATAACTTAAGTTAATATAGTTTATTTATAAAACGTCGTCGGTATACGCGCCTTAAATTTTTAAGAAAACTTACTTTTCGACTTACGCTTCCTCGAAGTCCTCGGCCTTAAGGTATCGTCCGATTATATAAAACTAGTAAATCTAAACCGTTAATTAATTATTATTATAAGGTAATTCGTTTATATAAACGTTTACTCGAGTATTTTATCCGTATTACTTACTCCCGTTTTAAGCCTTTATTATTTTTATTAATAATTAAATATAATACGCGCTAGACTCGTTATCGTTTACGGAGTTATCGATCCGTCTATCTCCCTAAACTATAACTTATATTATTTTAAAGTTCTTACTAACTAGGGCCCGCGGGTACTAACCGGATCTTTCCTTCTCGTTAAAGTACGTAGTATAATCGTCGTCGAAGTATCTTAAAAAATAAAGGGCTCCGTAACTTACTTCTTTATCTCTCGTAGTTTTAACGTATTTCTTTTTAAAGATACGTATCCGATAGTCTTTAACGTAATATCCCTTTTATCCGTAATTATAATATTCCCCGTTAAACTTCTTTTTTTAAGGTTATTCTTTAATCGCGTTATTAAGTTATATAAATTCGCCGTAACGCGGCTTATATTAATTCTTTTTATATTTTAAATAGTTTTTTTAAAAGTGCGGTCGGTTACCGTCTCTCCCTTTTTTTTTTATTTTATATTAATATAAACGGTTATTAATATTAATAATTATAATATAATAATTTATTAATACGTTAAAGCGTTACGCTTTATTAATTTTATTTTTAACTTCGTCCTTAAGTCCTTTATAATACTAAACTATAACGGGTTCGTTATCTTATTTAAGGTATATTATAATTTATCGAAACTTATTAATATATACCGAGGTTAACTTAATTTATTTAAATTAAATTAACTTACATTTATATTCTTTATTAATATCGAGATCTTTAAACGTCTCTTAAAGGATTCGTATAAACTTTTCGAAAGACGAGAATAAGTCTTTTATATCGTCGTTTATCTCGTTAAAGTCGTTTTTATTTTTTAAGTAATTATTAAAGTATAGTTAAACTTAAGTTATAGTTAACTTTTTAAAATAAACGATAGCCGTTAATACTTTATCCGTTTTATTTCCGAGGTTTAAAGCTTAGTATTCGAAATAAAGGCGGTATTATATTAAAAAGGCTTTAAGCCCGTCTTAGTTACCGTCGTACTTATAAGGGGAAGGAATCTTAAAAGAATCTTTACCTTCTTCAGTTATTAAATAAGCCGCGAGGAGCCGTTTATAATATTATATTTAATTAATACTTTATTTATTAAGGGCTTCGAGCTCGTTAATTTTTTTTTATATAACTTATATTCTAGTAGTTTATTAAGTAACGGTAGTAATAGCTTTTAAAGCGGTCGATATAATATTAAATATTACTTAATTAAAATACGGTTAAGGTTTAAATAAGAGTCGTTACTATTATTATAAAGACACTTCTTAGGAGAGAGAATCTTTATTAAGTAATTAAGTTAATAGAGAGACTTATTCTTAGTGAGAACGATAAAAAGGTATAACGGTTAAATAATAGTTAATACATTTAATAAGGTTTAATAATTATATATAATAAAGGTATAAGAATATAAATAAAGTAAATACGGTTTATATTTTAAATAATCGGTAACGACTGAGTCTTTTATTTATCCTTTACTAAAAGGAAGCCTTAATTTTATATATCTAGTTATAATTATTCTTTAATTATTCTCTTTAATTATTCCCCGTATAATCTTAGGCTTAGTTTATTCGTAGTTTATTCCGTATAATTATTTCCCGTATAATTTTCGTTTCTTACCTTTTAATTAGTCCGTTTCCTTATTATGTAATTCGTCCTTTATCTTATACTCCGAAAGGGTTGCCTTTCAGCCACACTAACACCGCCGCCTGGCGTCGGTCGCTTTATATATCTTCCGTACCCGTTGAGGGGTCGGCTATGTTGTCCTGGCCTGTTGGTGAGGCCCGTGGGGGCTATGTTCGTAACAATTATATAATATAAATACAAGGCGCGCGCTTACGCGCGCTAATAACGAGAGCACTATTACGTTAAGGATAAATCGCTACTATTTATTTATATCAAATAAAGGGTTATTTCTACGATATTTTATAATATCTACGTTTATACTACGATTTTAAAGGAATAAACAGTCGGATAAGGAAATAGAAGCTACTAGAAGAAAGAGGAAGAAAAAACGAACAGAATTATAATAAACGGGCGCCTATAAGTAGAGCCCTTCTAGTAGGACAGTAGATAAAAGTTAGAATAGAAGAATTAGACATTATTAACATCATAGAGTATACACCTACCGCAGGACCACTTACGGACGTGTATAATAATAAAAGTAATCTCTCAAAACACCGGTAACCCGACATATACTATATATACAAAAAGAAGTACGGGCTTACAAGCTACTGCAATTTATTATCAAAATCAAAGGCATAAATCGTCCCTTTTTTTCTCTAGATAGATTTACAGAAAAATAAGTGAGGCCACTCAGTCATTGTGATACGTTTGTATAATATATATCATTAGTCGACAAAATTGTTTATGCAATAAAGGAACTACATTATGTTTTCTTAAAAAGCCAAATACTATGAGAAAAAAAAGCTTTAGCTAAAAGCGTGCCGGTTCTTAAAATATTGCCACGAGACCGAACTCAGCAACCTGAGAAGGGAAGGCTACGGGCAACACATAAGATACAATACTTGTTCACATAATGATAGACGCCGTCTATTGAACTGATTTTTTTTGTAGCCGCCAGCCTGCTCTTCGAATGGGCGGCTCACCCGCATTTTCTCTTTCTCTTCGAAAGCCACGGCAACGGTCGGTGCGAGAACTTACAAGTAGTACGCTTTTTTCTTCTCCAGAATAAAATCAATGCAGCCCGCCAGATCACCTGGTCTGTTAGACGGCATCTGTATTTCTTTCAAAAGTCAATCGGCACCACCCGGCGGCTAGCACTTAATTAACCATGGGAGGATCCTACGGCACAGTAAAATAGAGAAAGGATGTGCCATAGGGCAGTATGTTGGATACACTAGCCTGAAATATGCCGTACGAAAAACAAGAATAAACATTGGAAAAGAAGACGAAATGGAAGTTCTCAGCTCTCTGAGCTCACCGCTAGTCCTCGCTCTTTGCGAAAGCCCCAAGATGAACCCGGATATGTGGAGATGGAAGGCAAGTTGCACATCAACTATCCAAATAGGAAAACGGGGGGCTGACTGGGAAGTGCACTTGTATGACTTTGTACTTTGTACTGAGAGATATTAAAATTGACGAGGGAGAGGGCATGAGAAATGGGGGAAAGAGGGGAAGCCTTATTCTGTCCTTTCGTACTCGCTTGCTGGCCCAGGGTTGCAGTCCATGGTACCATCACATTGCATACCGTGGCTCGACCAATAACAAAGTCCGTCAATCCCGGCTCCGAAGGACTTCGGAGAGGCTTCTTCTCAGCCACTTCCTTTATTTTCGTCGCTATGAGTGCTAGTGTAAGGATGTTTCTGCATTGCGCGTCACATGGGAGGGCATGCCCCCGTCGTATGCGGACAGGATAGCGGCCTTTGCCTTTGCCTTTCCTAGCCCTTTACTGGCCGTTGGCTATGCAGCCCGTAGGGTTGCTTAAGGCGGACTTGTACGAGAAAGATACAAAAAGCTTGGCTGTCTTGTAGATGGCCTATTGACGACGGCAAAGAAACTAAGGTTCATAAATAGACGCACATGAGAGAGAAGTCGTGCGCTGTATGTAATACAATCCGGCTTCAACCGTTGTAAAGTGACAGTTGACGTCTAATAAGAGTAAAAGTACAACAAGGGCGGTTGGGCCAGGGCTACGGAGTGATTACTGCGTACATGTACTTACACAGTATTATTAGGACTAGGCCAGGGTCGTCCCTGAATGTTTCAGAGGCGGGAGTGCCCTTGAGTGCCCAAAGCCTTGTAATTGGCCACTTTGGCCTGGCCGATGCATCCACCGAGCCACTCCCCCACCCCCCACTACGGCGGCTAACAGAGGAGACAGATTGGGGAAATACAGAAAACACAAGGGACTCTCAAGGGATTCAAAGGACTGTGCTCCATATCACCCTGTAACTTTCAGCATACTTGACGACATTCGCCCTAGGGCAGAGAAGATTAAAATCTTACGGAGTACGGCCCATCATGGTGGATGTTCATCCTGTCGTCATAATAGGAGTTCACGATGAGGCCCTGAGAGATGCCGTGCTGCTTCTTCTCATCAAAGGGGCAGACATATCAAAGATGCCGCACATCGAACACACATACGATCCTGTAAAATGTGCTCCCGGTTCTTGCTAATAACGGTCAACGGGACGAAGATGCGGAAGATCCTCAAATCAGATCATGAGCTTCTCGTCGGCTAATAGTGGCAAAGTATGGTTGTTGCCCTCCTGTACCGTATCCTGGAAGAAAGTGTGGCCTGCACGTGTGCCGTAATTACGCGCTGCGCCGCTCCTAGAGAGGTGAGAAGAGTTGGGCAAACAGAAGAAGAGTGTTTCTTTGGGATAAATGAAGAGAAATTAGGAAGTAAATAAGGGCATGATAGAAGTTACACGGCAATTCTTGTACTCTTTTTTTGATAGGAACCCTACAATCAAGACAAGATACAACAAACTCCCGATACTAGAGTGCCTTATGAGGGACAAATCTGGGAGAGAAAAAGATGCATCGTTGCCCAATCTCGTCTCCTATTACCTATTTTCGCTTTCTTTTGTGGATGCTGAGCGCACGGCTCATTGTGCCTTCCCTTGCCCCCTCCTCACTTTCTTTGGTTCTTTCCTTTTCTCAGAAGATCCTGGGAGGTGCCCGCCAATACGTTTACTTGCACGCCAAAGCCCCCACACCACATGTGTGCTATTTTTGTGGTGCTGGCGCGTGCCCACTTTTGGCGCAGGAAAGACCCACTTTTGAGCGATCCACTGTTCCTGGTTCGCCATCGCGAGGCCATCACACCTGCACGCACAGCACACACGCCTCGTTTGGCTGCAACGGAAGACGGGCTGGCTGACCTGTCGAGTGTGTTGAGCGCAGCACTTTTCAGCACCTTTTTGGGCTCATGTACTCCATACTGTACGTTCGTACTGTGGTATGTATACCGCACAAAGCGGATTGCCCACGATGCCCCATGTTTCTTTTACCTGCACCTCATTTTACTCTTTTCTCGTCTCTCCTTTCTCGTACGAGTTGTTTATGTGGTGGCCCATTAAGGCATTAATGGAGAGTTCTTGACTTTTGACATCTTTGTCCTTCTTATCTTGAGCAGACTGCTGCCCAGAAAGAAGAGATCTTGAAAGATTTGCTGTGTATTTCACATCTTGCCTATGTGCATCGAGCTGAGGGACGATATAGAAAATAGAGAAAGAAATGGCTGGCGCTGCACTATGAGTACTCCGTACTGTGTTTGTTCTTTCAGCAGGTACGTCGTACAAAGAGACTCCTTGGCTTTGGCTGTCGCAGTTGCGCACGCGAGGTGAATTGGCTGGGCACTGTTCTGATCCATGACAGGAGAGAAAGAAACTCCAGCAAATACACGTAAAAGTCATAAACCGAGTACTCCGTACGGGGCACAATACTTTGGGCGGGCCGCTAAATGCCCTCCAGCCTCGAATTTTTTGTCTTTTCTTTTGTCACTTAGTTTAATTTATTCTTCATGCTTTCCCCCTCCTGCCTCCTTCCTCCCACTGCCAACAGCCAAAAGTCGCTGTGTATGGGGAACAAAAGGCCCTCCTTCCATTCGCTGAACCCCCCAGTAGCCCCAGCTGCACGTCCTGTTCTTGTTCAGTCTGTTAGCCGCCCGCCCCCAAAATAGGAAAGAACGACCCCTATTGATTCCTCTTCCCTCTTCTCCTTCTCGTCTGTCACCGTCTCGCACCGTTCTTGCTCTAATTTGCACCCAACAGCGGACGATTCGCTTCCCTATCTCTCTACCTCCTTCTGCCCTCTCCGCTCCTTCTCTCCTTCCCCTTCGTGTCCCTTCCTTGTCCCTTGGCTCTTCCTTGTCTCTACTCCGATTTTGCTCTTTCCTCCTCTCTTCTCCTGCTTTTCTTTTCTCTCACCTCTTTTATATACGTTTTTTGAACTTCTCGATATTTCTTCTTTTTTCTCACTTTTCTCCCCTCTCCCTTTCTCTCCTATCTTCCTATCTCGGCGTTTTCGTTTTCGGGGCCTCCTCTCGCCCTTCCTCCGCCCACTTCCGCCGTTCTCGACAGACATCCCGTCGTACTACATGCCTCGTTGCGCATCGGTATCGCCGCGGTGACAATCGCCTTGCCTCGTCGCGTGTTCGGTCGGTTTGTGTGGTTTGCGTTGGGCTTTTTTCACAGGATTCTTCGTCTGGTTTCTTTCGCCATCTTCTTCTTTCCAAGACGAGGATCGCAGGTCCTTTTTTTTCACATTGTATCGCCCTTCGCCATTTTCGAACCCCGCGCTATTCTTCATGAACTTGTCAGACGCCATCGCATCCGCCTCCGACCCCACGGAGACAGACCATCTTTTGAAGTTGCACTGCATCCTCTTTTCCTCACCATCGCCCTTTTCCTCATCTCCGTCTTTATCCCTTCACGGCCCTTCCACCACCCGCACACGACACCAGAATGAGGATAGGTTGTCTTCAGTTTTCCCCGCAGGTCGGGGATGTTGACAACAACCTAAACCGCGCCGACGCCGTCTTGAACAAGGCACAAGAAGTCGAAGACCTCGATCTTCTGGTGCTCCCAGAACTGGCATTCACCGGTATGTTGACTTGTCCGACCTTCCTTATTTTGACTCGGACTCCATTTTCTAACTTTCCCTAGGTTACAACTTTAAATCTCTCGCCGAGATCAGCCCGTATCTAGAGCCATCTGGCTCGGGCATCAGTGCCTTGTGGGCGCGCACGACCGCCCTCAAGTTTAACTGCAACGTTGTTGTCGGCTACCCTGAAAAGGTCGATGTGGCCCAGAAGTGGCCCGCCTCGCCCGAGTTTTACAGCTCTGCCATCATTGTGAACAAGGACGGCGAGACAATAGCCAACTATCGCAAGTCTTTTCTATATGCCATCGACGAAACTTGGGCTTTGGAGGGCCAGGATGGTTTCTTTGAGGGCTACGTCTCCGACCTGGGTGATGTTGCCATGGGCATCTGTAAGTTCACTCATCTACCCCACCTCCTATCTGTCGTATAGGCTCTCATAATTTTTGTTCGCGTAAAATCAATACTAACTCATACATCATAGGCATGGACCTAAAGTGAGTGGCATCGACTTTGAGATAGACACAAAGACGTACTGTTATGCATGTATGATGCTAACACAAATTCTAGCCCCTACAGATTCGAGGCACCATGGCACGACTTTGAGTTTGCTCACCATGTCCTTGAGGTCCGGGCCAACTTGGTCATCGTCACCATGGCATGGCTCACGCGAGAGGGTGCTCACTCGTTCTCCCAGCTGCCGCAAGAGCCCGATCTCCAAACCCTTGAATACTGGGTTCAGCGCCTAGAGCCTATCGTTCGCTCCGATTCCGACGAGGAAGTTATTGTCGTTCTTTGCAATCGCTGTGGCACAGAAGGCGACGCAGTCTATGCCGGCACAAGCACTGTCCTCGGCATAAAGCACGGTGAGGTCAACCTCTACGGTGTTCTCGGCCGTGGCGTTAAGGATTTGCTTGTTGTCGACACCGAAAAGGCACCTTTTGCCAAGCTCCTTCGCACTGGTCAACACCACCAGCAGCAGGCCAAATCGGTCACTGGAAAAAGCGAAGGCTACGACTCAAACCAGAGCATCATTGGTTCTTCTCCGAATGTGTCTTCTCATAAGTCAGCGTCCGGATCACGCAGACGGCCCTTTTTTCCATTTCGTGACATGGGTCAGGCCGAAGGCTACGACACCGAATCTCTCAACACGCCGATCGAGGATCTTGAAGATGCATGGGAGATCATGTCGACTACCGCATCGGTCGGTTCCATCCCCAGCTCGTATTCTCGAATGGCACCGTCACAACCGCCACAATTAGCCAGGGGTGCAGTGCCAAAACTTGAGCTGCAAATTCCCACTACTACCACCGAGCGGGCTCGGCGTCCCTCTCAACCAAAACGCCCAGCAAGTGCCACACGCGGCCTCGAACGGAAGTCTGGTGCTGCAGAGGGCGAAGATGTTCCCACGCCCACCGCCCCGACACCTACGCCCATGTCTGTGCGGCCGTACTTTGAGGTGTCGGATAAGATACCTGCCGTCTCTTTGAGGTCGCACATTGACTTGCCGGACTCCATGCCGTCCTCGCAATCCAGACCCGACTCTGCTCCCTCTTTTGTGAACACCAAGGGCGGCGGTAGTGCCGTCAAAGTGAAGCGTGCTGATACGCCGATCACGCCGCCCTGGGTTGTCGGAACAAAAGAAAAAACTCGTGGCCCGACCCCGATTTCCGAGGCGCCCCCATCTCCGCCCTCCGACGGTGAAGATGCAGCAGCCACCGCCAGCTCAAAGACCAAGAAGGAGAAAGCGGCGGCCAGCAAGAAGTCACCCAGGCTGACAGCCGAGAATCTCAAAAGCGCAACCACCGTGCCGCAGGGGGGCCATAGCAACAGTAGCTCCACCAAGCCAAACGGTATCCAAAGTGCACGCAGACAAACGCCTCGCCTGAGAACCTCATCGCTCTCATTCCGGAACGGCAATCAGTCGCAGCCACTTGCATCCGCCGCAACATATGGGCTCCAGACTGCTACTCCTGTCTCGGCTGCTGTTGCGCTTGAAGCACTTTGGGACGATGCTCTTCGAAACCTGAAGACTGGCGACGTCAATGCTGCTGGAGAATCCATGTACCGCCACGACGACTTGGACAGCATCCTCGTGGGAGATACTCCATCGCAGGATAAGCTGCAGGAACAGGCATTTTCTGAGGTGCAACAGAAGTTTGCCCATTTGGTGGACCAGAACAAAAAGCCGCCATCGCCTGCCCCTGCGTACGTTCCCGATCGGCCGCCATCGACAAAATCCCGCAACATGAGCGCGACTCGTGCTCCGCAAGGCTTTGACTCCCCCGATCTTTGCCGCAGCACGAGCCAGTCTCGCATGTCCATCCCCATCGTGGCCAGCCCCAGTGTGTTTCGTCAGGAATTTCAGTCGATGGCACAACCGCAGCGTGCTGACTCGCCAATCTACTTTCGGGCTGAGTCAAAGGGTCCCAACAAGGTAGATACGCCAGGCCGCAACCAACAGGCACCCGCTACGAAGCATGATAGCCGGTCCGGCGGCGGTCGTGGTACCGATTCCCCTGGACCGTCGGCGGACACGCCTTCCCGTGCTATCAATGGGAACGGTGGGGCCTATCCGAGACAAGTAACTCGTCCTGTCAGTCGTGGTCGGCAGCCCTTTACCAAAACCAATGCGACCAACGGCGGCACACCACAAAACACACAGCGGTCAAATGGATTTGCTAGCCGTGTCTCCGACAGTACCGATCGAGGGCGGCAGGCCACAAACAACCGGCTGCTTGAGTCGGGTCCTTCCCGGTCTGCTGTGCCCTCAGCGTTGTCTTCGCGAGGCCGGTCCATGTCCACCTCCTCGGCAAACTCCTGGCTGTTCGGCTCGCCACCGCCTACAAGCACCCAACCTCCCTTGGATCCTGGCGATGAGATCATTGCCATGATCAGTCTCATCCATAATGACTGCCCTGTCCACAACTCGAGAGCTCCTTCTCTTGGACCACAGACCCAGACTCCAATGGGACAGCATGGTCGGAGCCAAAGCCAGAGCCAGAGCCAGAGCCAGAGCCAGAGCCAGAGCCAGAGCCAGAGCCAGAGCCAGAGCCAGAGCCAAGGCCAGGTGCAAGGGCAAGGACAAGCACAAGGCAAGCGACAAGATCGGCCGGAATCGCAGCAGAGGGAGTCTAGACAGACACCACATCGGCAAGCGACACCAAGAGCTCAGACTCCCAGCCCACGCCTGCAACAACAGGAGCAGCTTCTGCTTCAGCAGCCGCAAACACATTCGGCAACTCCCGGTGCCAACGGCAGCGGTGGCGAAGGGGGCGCGGTGTACGAGGTCATCCTGCCGCCGCACATTCGTGAGCTGGTCGAGTCACTGTCTAGTCCCGATTCCCGCGTCCAGTCGCCGCTGCGTGCGCTTGATCTCATAAAGGGTGACCGCGCCACGCCCAAGTTTGACCCTCCAACGCCGACGGCCATGCAGTTCTCCATCAATGACACGACGAAACCACCAGCTTCTGCTTAGTGTCCCATGACTTTTTCACAACTTACAATCTTTGAAACGTTTTTGCTTTTCCAAACACTTTCACTCCTATACACTAATGGCGACCACAACGACAACAACATAAATCAAACCGAAACCCCCGATGTCTTTTAGGCATCAGGCTACTTACCTTTGCCCCTTGTTTGTTTGTTTGACTAAAATCTCAGCGAGGTGTTATGTTTTTCTTTGGCTGATATTGGGTTTCCTCGTGGCTTGAGCTTTTTCTTTCGTTTACCCTTCTTCATCTTTTTCATCGTTCTCCTTTTTTATACCTGGCTTTTGGAAGGACCGTGCGTCTTATTTCCCTCTATTTACTTTGATATTCGCTCTCTTAGGTTTTTCTTTGTTTTGTTTCCATTATTATCCTCACCAGAAGACGATGCTGCTTGGCTTCTAGCCTCGCCCTCGTGTCATACATACATCATTTTACCTACTTGGGCTTTTCCCGGTCCTTTGATATTTACTCACTCTTACGATGGCCATTCCCTTTATTTTTCTTCCCCTCTTTATTTAAGGCAGACTTTACTTTCTGGAAAGGATTTTCTTTAAAGACGTTTTATTGGGTTTTGGGGCTTTTTGAATAACCTCACGGCATAGCGGTTTTCGTGAATTTTGCAAAACAACTTCACTTAACATGGATTTTTTTTTATTTCCTCCCTTCTTTACTGGCTAATGTATCTTACGGGCATATGGGTTGGTTATATAAGCGTCTACATTCTTTATTTCATAAATCGCTCCGTTCATATTCTTCTCTACGAGTGTTGACGTTGCTCATGATCAATCTGTTTTCATCTGTTTTAGATTCCCCAAAACATCGTGGTTACTGGGACATGATTGCCATAATTTGCTGCGTTTTTTTTTTTTTTAAATATATAAAAGTACAAACACATCTTTCACGAGAACTACAACCTCTAGTCCTCGCTCTCATTTAACAACTTTTCTAGTGATCATATCTTTAAGCGCAGCCTACCTCTCCGCGTCTATCGGCTTGATTCTTGCCGCAAATCAAGGACCTTTTGTTGATGAAGCTTTTTACCGGCTGTGGTTGATGTTACACTCTACCAGAGACTTCTCATGATTTATTCTGTATCCGACTTCCGACTTCCGACTTCACCGCTCCAAAAGACTGTCCAATGCGATTAATACACCACACTTGCTGCTACGACCCTATTGTTATATTACACGCGCCCATTGCCCTTGGAACGTGCGAGTCCATCTCTCTCACCTGATCCGTGGTGATTTTCACTTTTCCGTACGGAAGAACCAACAGACATGATCTTCCAACCTCCCCGCCACAGCGCTTAATTTTTCGATATTGGAAATGACTCTGCGTTCTTTTTGTCTCATTGATTTTCCAGAAAATGCAAAGTTTTCTCGGCCAATACCAACGGAGAATACGTTAACTCGCTTTGGCGCTCTCTTGTTGTATTCTGTGACAAAGTGTTATTGATGTTGTTGCCGACGTCAACAAATGATGCTGCCTTCCAAAGCGCCAAGCAAGCACGAATCTCTCCACAATCGGGAAATCCTGACTTCACAAGCAGACTAATATGCACTTGAAGGTCAATAATTTCAACCAAATTAATCCCAATGGACTAGTTCAAAGCAAGTGATGAAGGACGCGTCCCTACCACGAGTCAATGGGTAGTCGCATGTGCTGTCTATGGTTTAGGTCCAGGGGAATATTTGATGAACACACTCGTCCCGGTAATGCAAAGTGATGGGTACGAAGTGAACGGTTGTGGGACATCACATTTCCCCGGCGCCAAGAACAAGCGCAGTGTGCAGAAACGTGGAAACGAAAGCGGCATAGTTGTTTTCAGAGGCAAAATCACATAATTTACAGCATGGTGACCTGCAAATGCAGACAATATGGAGTAGGCGAGCTCGACGTCGAGCGGAGCAATAGCAAGTGGAGGATGGACGGGACCAATGGAGCAAGTCTCTGGGCAGATCGATAGATATTGATAAAAAAGATGGTCTCATCGTGGTTCCTGTATATGTACTAGGGAAATTTGAGGCGGTCACAGAAACGGGCCGCCCGTCTAGACAAGAGGCCACGAGCGTGGACGAATCGTAGATTTCCGGTTAAAAGAAAAGGATGCAGCTTCTCTGAATTCCCAATCATTATCAATTGGCCACTCCACGGGGGCTCGTGAGAAACAGAACAATGCTTTTCTCTGTGTCTTGCCCACATTTTGGGAAAACCTGGGTGCAGATGCTCGGGCAAAAAGGCTTGTGCTTCTTCTACGGAGTATTGAGGGCCAAAAAACTAGACATCTTCAAGAGACATGCGATGCGACATTGGGAGAACCAACAGACATTGCCAGCGCTTGAAGACAATCGAGGGAAGGTACGCAAAGTGAGGTAGAAATGAGGAAAAGAGAACGGTCAATACAACGGCTACGAAGCCCTCCGCGAAGAAGTTTAGTTCCCGCTTGGGGGCCGAAAACCGCTTCGACAACCCGCTTCCCTTGCTTCGCTCGAGCACTAAAGCGCTCCCTTTCTTCTCTGCATGCAGCTGTAACGATTCCGCAGTACTGTTCAGTGTGCCTTTTGTCTACTTGTCGTGCTTCTAAAAAATGAAACGGTAAACGTTCCCCGACTGGAGCATGAGGAATATCTCAGGGCCGCAAACTCTTTCCTCTGTTTCCACGATAGGTGACGAGATGCGTGCCAGCGAATGACGACGCGAATTTGCAATATGATTGTGACAGGTTGTGATAATGGGAAAAGAGGTGAGGACGTGCTGAAAAGGGCCCGAACCAGGGTCGTCAATGTGAGCCAAGAGGTGAAGAAGCATACGACGTACTGAGTAGAGAGACAGTCAACAGAGAGGGCAAGTGACAAGGGAAGCCTGAGTGGAGACTTTGCACGTATCGCAGCCCGCCATAGCCATCTCGGGCCGCCAAGTGGTTGAGAAGGGCAAGGAAGCTAGCAGGGGTTGGTGGAGGGAAAGAGCGTTGTAAGTGGCAGGGGTGTGGGTGGTTTTTGGGGGGCAGGAACGGGAGATGCACAAGTAGAAGTACAACATCGAGTGCTCTTTCCTGCTTAAATATCGTGGTATTTGGAGGAAATAGCACATGTCGGGTAGTACCTTCTACTTGTGGGGAGAGCCCTGTGCTCCTTCCCTCTTTTCCGGAGAAGGAAGGGACCAGTGACAGTCCGAGAAAGGGCAAGAGTGGACAAGAGGGAAGGAAGCATCGACCACGATATGCAGGTGCTCAAATGCAAGTTGTGGCCAATCACAAGCCCAAGCACACCCCAAGCACACCTCTAGCCGCCGAGCAAAACGACAACCCCTGTCCAAAAAAGCCAACCCTCTGCAAACCACACGAACCACACAAACCCACCACTTGACCACATCAGAAAGACGCATCGCCATTCCACATCCCCGTCCGCTCGCTCTCAGTGCACGATTCTCTGGCCTCCGACCGTCTTTGCGGCCAGGTGGTTCCCTCTTCTCCTTTTCCCTCTTGGTTTTCTTCTCGGATTGCAACCATGGCCCTCTCGTGGGCCCCCTTTCGCCTCTTCTTCCTTGCCTTTTGCAAAGCTTAGCCCTGACCCATGCCAATATGATTTGACAGCTCAGAGGCAGAAGACCGCAGGTGAGGCCAGAAAGAGTGAAGCAGGCCAGGAAAGAAAACAGAGAGAGCAAAATGGTATTCAGCGGCCATCTGGTGTGTCCATCTTTTGGTCGTCTTTTTGCAGGCCAGGCCCAGCCCTGCACCTCGAGCTGATGCCATCCCAGCCGAGAATCACCTTCGGCCCCGGCCTGCATGGGTTGCCTGTGTTGATGTTGATTTCTCTTTCACACTTTCTTGCCACCTTCTTGGCTCCCTTCCATGTCCATCTCGTCCCAACGACTGTGCACATTTTATCAGTATTTTTGCAAGAGGAAGAACAACAAAACACAGCAGACAGAGTCTCTCCAATTCCTAGTTCTCACAGCCTCGAACAAGTGCACCCTGCACCCTGTACCCTGCATCCTGTATCCTGTACTACCTAAATCCCCATACCCTGCCCGTCGTCCATTCTGTGTGCTCTGCATCGCCCCTCACCTCAACGCACAGCATCAGACGGCCCCCGATTCGACCACCACGTCACAATTCACAGCCAGCTCTGCCCCCGGTTAAAGGCCAGTCTCACGGCTTGGCTTCACTGTGCCATCATTTTATCGTTGTCTCTTTCTTTGATCTCTGTATGCGTGGCTGCTGTGATTTTCCTTCCTGGCCTTCTTAGCCCTCTTTCGGACCCCAATCACATCCAACGGGACCAACCATCTGCATGAAAAGGCAACGTTGAAGACACACCAACTCGAACTGTGGAGAATAACGGCCATCTCTCCCCCCCCCCCCCCCCCCCAGGACCCCTGTCGGCTGAGCTTTGCTTTGCATATGCGTATTTCACTTAGCTTTGCTTTCACTTTCACGTTCGCACTGCTTTCACCCTCTTTTTCTGCACTGTATCATTTTCGTCTGTGCTCTCGCTCCGCTTGCCGGCACTCCTCGGTGCTCTGTCGCTTCTCCATCTCGTCACACCTCCCCACGCTCACATCTTCTCTTCTCTCTCTGTTTTTTTCTCCCTTTCTTGCCGTTTCCTCTCCCAACGTCGTACTCTCCATATTCCGTAGTTTTTGTTTTCTACCTGTCTTTTGATTTGGCTTCTGTCTATCTCCTCCCTTTCGATCCTCAATTCTACCGCAACCGCCGGCCCCCAATTCACCTTCTACTCAACATCGACAACCAGAAAATCAAAAGCTAAACAAGTTCCCGGACGGACCAGCCCTCGAACGACGAAATAAACTTCGGCATTCAAAGAACTACTGCAACGTATTTTCTTCTTTTTCCCGTCGTCAAACCTGCATCTCCCATCACAGATCCCCCTCCGTCGCACGTTCAAAACAAATTCCCAGGCACACACTACTCAGTAGGCGCTGAAGGAGGTCCACAGAACATCACATATATCACGGCAGCAGGCGCTTACCCGCTTGCTTCTTCACTGCAAAAAACTTGAGACAAAAGCAAACATCGAACGGCACTCTCCATTCTCCATCGTGCATCGGCGGATATTGGATCAAACCACATCGTTTCCACCTCACCTCCTTCTCCTCCTTTCTCCGTCTTCCATCACCCTTTCCCCTGAGGCTCTTTTCGCACGTTTCCTCTCTCGACCTCTCTTACCCACCTTGGCTCTCGTCTTCTTCTTAAACCTCCTTTCACCTGCCCCTGATTTCGCTACCGCGGCCACGGCGCCATCTCTTGTCAACAATTCCCTGTTTTACACGCCCGGCGACCTGCGACCCCGATTCTTTCACGCCAATCACGGACAGCTTCCATCGATAAAAAGGATAGAACATACGTGCATGATCTATCACCTCTCAGACGCCACGCAATCAACGAACACACACCTTGCACCAAGACTTCTCCTTCTTCGTCCTTCTTCAACTTTTATATATTGCTCCCCCGCCATCACCGCTCGGTGGCGAGTATTGATCCTGGCTGTATAAAATTCTCGACTTGGACGGTTGTACAAATCGCCTTATTGTGCGACCGAAGGAACGTGGAGAAGGATTCCAAAGGAACCGATGACGATCAGAGGCTTTCTTTTTCTGTCTCTTTTTACTTGTGATTATTCCCCATTACGCTCGTTTACTTCCCCAAACACTTTCCCCGTCAGTATGCTTCAGGCTTTTTGAAGTCTCGAGAAGGGCTGTCCACCGTGATATCTCGGATTTTCTTTCTTGACTTATTTCTTTCCTCCACTACCTCCCCTGCCTCCTTCATCAACACGGCCCAAAATGTGGCCATCACTCGCCCTTATCACCGCCGTGGCCCTGGTCGGCCCGGCCACCGGCCTGCTCGTCGCACCCAACTCGCCATGCGAACAATACTGCGGGAACGTATTGACCACCACCACGGGTGCCGACATGACTTGCGATGACAGCCTCTACTCATCCAGCGCTGCCGGCATCGTCTTTGAGTCGTGCATCGGCTGTGAGCTCAAGAGTGCCTACTCGACCGGCAACGTCTCCGACTTGGCATACCTACTGTGTAAGTCCACGCCTTCAATATTCATCGGCTTTTTTATCAACGCCGCTAACATACCAGACAACCTTCGCTTCACAATTTCATACTGCCTCTTTGGCCTGGAAAACAACACCAACGTAGCAGGCTCCCCATGCATCATCAAGTAGGTTCATACCCTTTTTTCCTCCAATATCTGCCAACCTTACTAACAACACACAGCCCTGCTTGTGGTCTGCTTGAGGACTCGTTCAACTACGACAACTTGACTGTCGATGTCGGTCCTTATGACTACTGCCAAGGCTGGATCGAGACTGTGGTACCTAAGTGCCAGGCCTGTCTCGGCTCCGGTGGTACAAACTCGTTCATGGAGAACTATGTCACCATCCTAGATGCCGCCTGTCGCCAGATGCCTGATACCGGCGTAACTCTGAGCGTTGCAGGCACGCCCTTCTCTACCGTCCCGATGAACGTAACTACGCCGTCGGTCGTCCCGCTGTACACCTACACGCCCAAATATGAGGCCATCTCTCTCGGTGGCAAAGTCGGCATCGCCATTGGCGGTCTTGTTCTCTTGCTTAGTGCCGCCGGTTTCTTGATTGTCTGCCTCGGCCGCCGTAAGCGTCGCGCCTACCTCAAGAGCGTCGAGGCCCGCTACCGCAATGGCGGCAATGGTGGTGGCGTCCTGGGCGGCAATGGCAGCGACGTTTGGCCTTCGCCCAACATTGGCCATGGCAGCAAGGCACACGAGAAGTACTCCACGCCCACCAGCTCGCAGCCCCTGCGTGGTTGGGACGATACTCCAGTCTCGGCGTCCACCATGGCTGAGAAGAACGGCGGCTTCTTCCCGCGCTACTTCTCTCCGTACAACTCTCAGTACAACAGCCCTGTCAGTGCCGAAGATGGTCCGTCCTATACTACATGGCCCACCATGGCCTCCATGACCGATACGCCTGCCGCTGGCAGCAGCTCATCAGCCATGGGTGGTGCCGGTGGCCGGTCTTATGCGATTGGTCTGCGCTCCGTTAGTCCTGTGGCCGATGATGCGCATGATGGCTCGCCGGGCAGCAGCTCAGGTGCCTACGACCATAAGCCGTGGCCGCCCCAATACACCCAGGAAGAGATTGAGCGCATGGCCCACGAGTACGAGCTGGCACAAATTGGCGTCGCTCTTGGCGGCACGGACCCGAGCCTGCGGAGCAAGAACTCTGATGTGAGCCTCGAGGGTTCGGCCGCCAAAAGGCCTGCCAACAGGCCCGCCATTGGTGTTGAAGGCTTCCCCACACCGCCGCAGCAGCACGCACCAGTACAAGCCGCGCTCCAACTGGCACCTGTACACGGCGCGTCGTCTTCGTCATCGCTCTCCTCCATGTCCGTGACGGCCGGTGCCCTCTGGGACCAGCCTTCATCGTCGTCTTCCAAGCGCAAGAAGCGCAGCAAGAAGTCGCGGCAGTCGAGCGAGCCCAGTGACAACGAGAGCATTATCTTGTCAACCATGCGGAGGCCGTCGGCCAATGAACTAGAGCTGGTGCCCGAGCCGCAACCGGCGCCGGCACCCACACTGCAGCCACCGCGTGCTGTTCCCTACTACCCGCCACCACCATCACCACAGATGGAGTCGCCATATGGAGGGTCGCCGTATGGTGAGTCGCCGTATGGTGGCCTGACAGCAGAAGATGCAAGGCACGGCCATGCCGTGTGATCTCCTTTTTTGTGTCCTTTCTTTTTCTTCTCTCCCTCATGACTTGGCCATTAAGCCAGAAACCAATCATTTTATCTGATCAGCGCCTCTCATTTTTTGAACTTTTTTGTCTTACATTTTTCTTTTATTTTGTTTCGAGATACCTCATTTTTTGACTCTTTTGGTCCTCATTTTGTCACTTTTGTACCTTTGAACTTGGCTACTTTTTGCTTGACTTTACTTTATTAGTTTGGAAGCGACCGTGCATAGTGCATCGCGGTCTCTCATCACAGCCTCACAGGCAGTTTTTTATATGAATACTATATTTTTGACATATCTTAAATTGCTTTTTGATCACACACTCGATTTTACTAAGCATCTTTTTTTTCTCGATTTATTTTGGTGGTGTTGGCATGTCTGTTGGATGTACTCCCGTATGAGACTCAAGGTCGACTAGCACTGATAAGTCAGCAAGGCCAGCCCGGCCAGCTTGACCGCCTCCAAGGTACACAGTCGATCCGCGCTGGCTGTGGCTGTCTTTTTTGTGGCTGGTGAACTCTCTGCGCTAGCAGGTCTCTTATCTTATCTCTAATTTAGATACAGCCAATAATGTTGCCATATTGTCTCGAAACCCCCACTTATTTCCACACCAGCAGCTATTTTTTTCTTTCAGTCCCTTTTTGCTCTAACTTTTTTTTTTCTTCATGTTCGAGCCTTTCAAAAAAGTTTCTTTAGCTGCTTCTCGCCGATAATCCACGACGACATCTCGACATCTCGACATTTCGATCGACCGACCTCACCCTCCGACACGACTCCCGATTTTCGAAACGGCCATTATCCCTACCCGACAATTTTTATCTCCTCCCCTTTTACCACCCCCTCCTCCACACAATGTCCTCTTCGGACGAGGACCAGCAGGTCATCAAGCCGCAGGCCTCGGCGCCGGCGCTCGACACCAGCGACTGGCCGCTACTGCTCAAGAACTTTGAGAAGCGTGAGTCAACCACCTGGAGAGTGTTTTGTTGTCCTATCGTACACGGTTCACCGCTAACAACTCAGTCCAAATCCGCACCGGTCACTTCACGCCCATCCCCCACGGCAGCGCGCCGCTGCGCCGCGACCTCAAGTCGTACATCAGCTCGGGTGTCATCAACCTGGACAAGCCCTCGAACCCGTCGTCCCACGAAGTCGTCGCCTGGATCAAGCGCATTCTTCGGTGCGTCCTCTCTCTTTTCGAACCAAAATATTGATATACCACGCACACCTTGAACACCACTAACTCTATTTTACAGCGTCGAGAAGACTGGTCACTCTGGTACCCTTGATCCCAAGGTCACTGGTTGTCTAATTGTCTGCGTTGACCGTGCCACGCGCCTGGTCAAGTCGCAGCAGGGTGCCGGTAAGGAGTACGTGTGTATTGCACGCCTGCACGGCAAGGTCGCCGGCGGCGAGGCCGAGGTCGCCCGTGCCCTCGAGACCCTGACCGGTGCCCTGTTCCAGCGCCCGCCCCTGATTTCTGCCGTCAAGCGCCAGCTCCGTATCCGCAGTGTATGTTATCCCTTTCTGGTACTCAACTTCTCGTTACTACGCATACTAATGTGACTGCTAGATCTACGAATCCAAGGTCATCGAGTTCGACAACGAGCGCGGCCTGTTTGTCTTCTGGGCTTCTTGCGAGGCTGGTACCTACATGCGTACCCTCTGTGTCCACCTGGGTCTGCTGCTCGGTGTCGGCGCCCACATGCAGGAGCTCCGCCGTGTCCGTTCCGGCGCCATGGACGAGACCAAGAACCTCGTCACCCTCCACGACGTTCTCGACGCCCAGTGGCTCTACGATAACACCCGCGACGAGTCGTACCTCCGCCAGATCATCCAGCCCCTCGAGTCGCTCCTCTTGTCCTACAAGCGCCTCGTCGTCAAGGACTCGGCCGTCAACGCCGTCTGCTACGGCGCCAAGCTCATGCTGCCCGGTCTCCTGCGCTACGAGTCTGGCATCGAGCTCCACGAGGAGGTTGTCCTCATGACCACCAAGGGCGAGGCCATTGCTATTGGCATTGCCCAAATGTCCACCGTCGAGATGAGCACGTGCGACCACGGTGTCGTCGCCAAGGTCAAGCGCTGCATCATGGAGCGTGACCTGTACCCGCGCCGCTGGGGCCTCGGCCCTGTCGCCGCCGAGAAGAAGAAGCTCAAGGCTGACGGCAAGCTCGACAAGTTTGGCCGCGCCAACGAGGCCACTCCGGCCAAGTGGACCGCCGGCTACGTTGACTACAACAAGCCTCTGTCTGAGGGTGGTGCCCCCGCCCCCGTTGCCTCTTCGGTTCCTGCCACCCCCGCCAAGGCTGCCGCCGAGTCCGAGGACAAGGAGATGACCACACCTGCCACAGCCTCCAAGACCCCCAGCGACGACAAGGAGAAGAAGCGCAAGTCCAAGCACGGCGACGAGACTGCTGAGGAGAAGGCCGAGCGCAAGCGGCGCAAGGCCGAGAAAAAGGCCAAGAAGGCCAAGAAGGCTGCCGAGAGCGACAGTGACAGCGACTGAAGGGGAGAGATGAGATCATATAAAAAGGGGGATATTGCGTGTTGATGTGCTTTTTCGGTTTGTCTTCTTTTTCGTCTTGTCGTCTTGTCGTCTTTTCTTGTTTCTTCATTTTTGGCCTTGGGTTGCCGAGAGTTGGTTGCTTTTCTTTGTCTTTTCTCTGTCTTGTCCTATTTCTCTTGTGTTCGTACTTTTTCTCTTGTATTGGGATAATTTGGGCGTTTATTTAGTCATTTCCTGTCTTTTATTTTTCCACATCATACATCACTTGGTTGAATTTTTCACTCTTTGGTTCCCCTTGTCTGCTTCTGCTTCGAGTGTTTCTGAAACTGGGTTTGCTTTGTCAAGATGCCGGCGTCCAAAAAAGTATGAGAAGTTACGAAAATCAAATTTTGTAATAATATACATTGCTATCCAAAGTGGCGAGATATTAAAGCCTTTCCCGCCAGAGATGTGATTTTCTGTTTTTTTTTGTATTTTTTTCTCATCGTCACGTCGCCATCTCTTGCCTTTTGTTCAACCAATTTTGCACTACCTACTTAAAGTTGTTCTTCATCTCGCGCAGCTTGGCCATGACAGAGACGGGCTCGGTCTCGCCCGTGGCCTTTTGGATCACCGGGTCGGTGACGCGCATAAAGACATTGTGTTTCTTCTCGTCGGCAATCGTAAACTGGCCCTGAGTCTCCTTGTGCTCGTTGGCGAACGCCTGCAGCTTCTTGACGGCGTCGCTGGGCAGGACCGAAATGCCAAACTTGACGTTGGCCTTTGTGTACTCGTGACCCGGGTAGACCACGGTGTCATCTGGCAGAGAGGCGAGCGTCTCGTTGAGGGCCGTGTGCATCTCGGCGGCCGAGCCCTCAAAGAAGCGGCCGCAGCCGCCGTGGAACAAAGTGTCGCCCGTGAAGATGACACGCTTCTCGCCCTCCTGCATGAACCAGCAGATACTGTCCTGGGTGTGGCAGGGTGTGTACAGGCCCTTGACGGCAATGGCTTTGCCGAGCTGGAAGCCGTCGCCGTTGGCGGGGGTCTGGTTGACGGCCTGGCAGTCTTTGCCGCCGATGATGGGCAGTTCGGGGAGCTTGAGGAGTTCGCGCTGCATCGTCAGTGGGAGGAGCTTACAACAGGCCGAGTGAACGAGTGGAGGCCTACCAGCTTGGTGTTGCCGCCGGAATGGTCCCAGTGGTGGTGTGTGTTGACAATCGCAGTCAGGTTGATCGAGCCAGAGTCGATGGCTTTCTGGAGAACGGGGGCGACCCTGCGGTTTAGAGAGGTGGTATCAGCATTTGTGAGTTACTATGCGATGTAAGTTACCCAGCTTCCAACTTCTCCTCCACTCACTCTTCTGGGTGTGCCGGGTCAATGATCACGGCATCTTTGGAGGCATCGTCGACAACAAGGTAGGCATAGTTGTCGCTGCTGCCGACCCCTGTGGGGTGTTAGTAGATGCTCGTCGTGCGTTTCTGCGCTCTTGGAGCTGTCGCCGACTTACACATGGGGATCGACTGGATCTGCATTTTGCGAATGGGTATGTGCTGCTGCGACATTGTCAGTATGAAAATCGAGAAGCTTGGAAAAAGTCGCGATATTCGCGGTCCCGGTGGCACATACTCTAGCGGCAAGACTTCGATTACGGGTGGTGTTTTGGAGGAGAGGTCGTAATGTGCGTGCTGAAAACATTGACGATGTGCGGGGGGTGATGGTGGTGGAAGAGAGACACGGCAATGTGATGTGTCGATGTTGTGCTGGCGAATTTGAGTGGATGCGTAGCTCGGAGAAAGTCGAATAGGCAAAGAGGGGAATAATGGCTGCAGAATTGATTATGCAATCGCACGTAAAGCGCGATCGTGAAGAGCTTCTTTCCCTCGTTCTTTGTAGTCCTCTTAGCACCGTTGGCTCCTTCCCCTCCTCCATTGCCTATGGTCGAGAAAGCTGCCCGCACCGGCGTTAAGCCCCCATACTTTCCAGTGTACGACGTAGCAACAGACGTCATACGTCCGATACGTCCAGACCCGCTGTATCGCAGCGCATGTCTGCTCCTTCTGCGTGTATTTGGTCATGAATTGGCGGCATGTTAGTGGTCCAAACAGCCGACCTGGCCTGTTCCTTCCACCTTTAACGCTCGCAAGCTACCCCCAAGCACCGTCTAATTGCTCCGTATCTTACATCGCACCTGCCTCAGAGTCGTGAGCTTCCATGAGTTTCTCAGTCGTAACTCCCTCAAAGACACGTTGATTCCATTGATGATAAGGAAGGAAGTAACGAGTTTCATAATAGGGGGTTAAAGACCGTAATTACGTGTATTACATTTACTAGCAGAAGGAGCTGTACAGTCGCTCTTTCCATCCAATATGGTCTCTTCACATCAAAAGATGACTCTACATTAATCTCCCAGAATTCTCACAACCTTCAATGTTGATTAATATTCTGTGAATGAGCTTGCACACCTTGGTTACTCCAACTACACATAGACTGGATTGTGTCTCAACTTTCATGTGTGCTCTCGGGCAATGTCGCGTGCCACCATGGCGCTTAGCCAACAACCGGAGCTAGACTCAAAAGCTCTCTCCAACCTCGGTGGAATGGCCTCAACTTGGAGAATAAAAGGCTTCAACCAATGCGTCTTGGACTGCTCAAAAGTTGAAAGCTTCGCAAAGTTCAATCCAGACGATGTAGGCTTCAGAGCCAACTCACGATGAAGCATCTCATTCTAACGGGGGCATGCTATGTCGATACGATTCTGAGGTGGGTGTATCTGTCTGAAGCTATTCACGAATCGTTTTCTAACCACCAACAGCGTCCCCTTTTTCCCTGGCGAGGACGATAAGCTGCGTGCAACGGCTTGCCAGGTCCGGCGTGGCGGCAACTGTCCAAATTCGATCGAAGTACTGCAGCAGTTGTTGAAGGGCAGCCGGCAGAATAAGGAGAGAAAGCATGACGACGATGTATCGACCTACTTAATCGCGTGCCTGCCATCGCGCGATGCCCAGTCCACTGCCGTGATCGCCAACTCGTTTGGCCCGCCATCCAATGGCATTGCACCCAGCCTTGACCTCTGCATCTATCGTGAGGGACACGCATCGCCCGCCAGCAGCTACATCCTACGGTCCGCCGCCACGGGCTCGCGCACGATTGTCAACCACAGCGACCTGCCGGAGATGACGGCAGATGAGTTCAAGGAGGCAGCAGACCGGTTCTTTGACACACACCCTGCCTCCGACAACATCTCGGGCGACACCCCCGTCAACAGCTGGTGGCATTTCGAAGGCCGCATCCCCGAGACGACCCTCGAGTGTATCCGGCATCTCGTCTCGAAGCGGGACGCCAACAACAGCGTCATAACCAGCGTTGAGGTTGAGAAGCCCGGCCGCGAGGGACTGCGTGAACTGGCGGCGGTGTCCGATGTCGTCTTTTACTCAAAGGCCTGGGCAGAGGTGAGTCGCCACGGACGCCATCGTTGCTCCGTTAGAGTCGTGAACAGCCACTAAACAAACACCTTTTAGGGCCAAGGATATGACAATGCCGACGCCTGCCTTCGTGGTGAGGCAGCATCACTTGAACGAGCGTGAGCACACCATTTTCTATCCTCGACCCAATCTCGTCCTGACACGTCCTGTAGATCACTTCTCCTTTGTACATGGGGTGCTAAAGGTGCCTCTGCTCTCGTTCCTCGGTCAGGCCAGAACACTGTGTCTTGCCCGGCATCTCCAGTCCAAGCTTCCAGTGTTGTTGAGTAAGATTTTCCCCTCGGCTGGCCCTTTATGGCACATGGACCCCTTACTGACTACATGCAGTGCCGTCGGTGCCGGGGATACGTTTGTAGCCGGAATCCTTTACAAGCTATCGACTTTGCATATATGGGACGGCCATGCACACCTAGATATTGATAATGATACGGTCAAGGATGCCCTCACGTTTGCTGTCGATTTGGCTACACGCAAGATCCAGATGAATGGTTTCCAGGGGCTGGCTTGACGGTTGATGCTGTTGTTCTCAGTAGATAAAAAGTAAAAGTGAATAAATAAATAATAATACTTTGAAAACACATAGTTGTCAACTCCTGGCCTTTTTATTTTGACATCTACTCAAGATCGAACTCCTTCCGTAATGCATATAAAAAGGCCTCGTATCTCCTCTTTTCGATCTGCCTCCATGACAACTTCCATTCGAGTGTCGATAACTTGGTTGCTGGTTGCTGTACGGAGCTCGACGGCGGCATCCGATGCTGCAAAATTTAAAAGGAGAGAAGGAACGAAGGAACCCTTGAACAGGATTTAAAAAAAAAAAAAAAAAAAAAAAAAAGGGACCAGGGGGGTGAAGATCTTTGCTTGAAACTGACTGACACTGCTGTACGTCGTATTTCTAGCACGCTCCCCTTGTGAGGAAGAGAGAACGATGACGCCAGGGGACTTGGGGAGGTGCCTGTCCGGTTGAAGGGGAGGGGTGTGTTGAGCATGGTTAAAAGGCCTGAAAGTGCAGAAAGGGTGAAAAAGAAAGGGTGAAAAAGAAAAGAAGGGCCAGACCAGATCAGGTCCGAGCCCCGGTTTTTTCTCACTCGTCCTCTGATTTCGACCGGCCCTTTTTGCCCCCCCTCCCTGGCAGTCGAAAATCGAAAAGGAAGGGGCGGGGCGGCTCTGCTTCGGAGGGCCCCGCCAGCCAAAGACAAGAAGGAAGTGAAGAAGAGACAAATCCCCACAGCTGGAGGGCGAATGAAGAATGAAACAAAAAAGACCTGGAAGGGAGAGCCGAACCCAAATAAAATAAAAAGTGGCCTGTGCAAAGGGGTGTGTACGCGTAGTCTTCTGTGGGGACCCAAACACAACAAGGAAAACAAAATGTGATCGTCTGACAATGCCATCATTGCATCCTCCGTATCTCATCAAGGCTTGTGAACAGAAAAAAAAAGTATGACAGGAAAATAGTGAAGGATAAAAATAAGCCTCACAGGAGAAGCATGACGATGTGGACCTAATATTTGTCGGGATGCTTCCCTCACAGACGCCCCTGCATATCGAAAAGACCTTCAAATGCGTCCTGTTGTTTACTCTCGACATGTGCCTCACCCTTTTTGCTTCCCACATATAGTAGTATCGCCAGTCACCAACATGTATGATCGTTAAGCAAGAAGTGGACGAATAGTAGCAGTGGTAGTAGTTTAAAAATATTTGTCTTTTTTCTTTCAAATGGGAATGCTAAGTCTCCAGATGGGTATCTCTGTATCAACAATCAAAAAAGCCTAAAAATGTCTGGACACGCCCAGTTGGGAAAAACAGAGAGAAAAGAAAAATAGAAAAGACAATGCTAGATGCTCGCTTCTGTGCTCCTAATAGCAAATAAAATAGAAAGGCTCCCTAAGATTTTTTTCAACCCGAATTGCCCCAGTGCTGGGAAAAAACAATGCTCTTTCTTAAAGAAATGAATTCCCAGAAATCAAAAGCACAGAAAATAAACCCTGACAGTTGGCTATGCTCCGCGAGGAGTCATCTGTTTGTATGCCGGTTGCCTCCAATATGGCCCCAAAAAGTAAAAAAAAAGTGTCCGTTACTTCTAATAACCCTTGTAGACCGAAAACCCGATAAAAAGAAATTCGTTAATATGCCATTGTCGTGTGTCGTCGTCATTATAAAAACAAAGGAAACTGATGTTTTTGGTGTTTCGTTGTCGAAAAAAGAATGGCGTTTGGTTTGATTTGCAGTTGGTGCAAAGTTGTTGTTTGTTGATATGATGCAACTCCATCTACTGGTCTTCGCCCTCGGCGTCGCGGTCTTCGTCGTCCTCTTCCTCGTCATCGTCGTCCAGGTTCTCTGGGGGCTCCCAGGCATCCTCAAGCTTCAAGCCCTTGCCAGTAGGCTCAGGGTACTTGTAGGCCGAGCCGAGAAGCTGGGCCACCGACGAGCGGTAGCTCTGTAGAGTAGGGTCCATAACCTCCTTCTCGGGCGGGTCGTACAGGCCCATGCCGACGAGGATTTCGCCCTCGGGCTGCTCCGCATCCTGCTCCTGGCACGCGACAATGCTGCCCTCGCTGGGAATACGTGCCTGCGCCGGCTCAGCTGCGGAGAAGCAGTTGTTGTCCGGCGGGGTGCGCGGTGCGGTGAATCCGTGCGTGGCAAAGCTGTCCCACTCGGTCGAGGTCGATGCCTCAGTTGCGGGCTGCTGGCTGTGAACGTGCTGGGACTGGTCCTGGTAGACCTGGCTCTGGTTGATAGGGGTCTGCTGCTGCTGCTGCTGCTGCGAGTGAGCAGTGTTGATCAGGGCCGGGCAATCAACCGGGGACGGCAGCTTGTCAAACATAACACCGTTGGCGTTGACCGAAGGCGACAGAGCCCACGGGTTGGGCGAGTAGTAGTGGCCGGCGGTGGTGCTGTCAAAGTTGCCAGAGTACGGAGAGAAGGCCGTGGATGGCGAAGTTTGGTTCGAGTAGGCGGATGGGCTGAGCGTAAAAGGCTGCATGGACGGGAATGGCTCGTAATCAGCGGCCGGGAGAGCAGGCGTGGTGTATGCGGACATCTGGGCGGGAACCTGGAAGTTCGTCGCCAGAGACAGAGGCATTTGCTGCATGGGAAGCTGGTTGGGCATCAGATATGAGCTGCTCGGGTGCCAGCTGACGGGGCGTGCTGGGCGGGATGCAGCGGCCTCGGCGGAGGTGTTATAGCGGTTGTTGACAGCGAGGTAGTCCGGGGCGGTAACAAGCTGCTGGGGGATCCGGTGCGGGCTGGCGTACATGCTGGCATCCTGAGCCATGCGTTTCCGTGCCTGCATCATGACGGAAGACTGAGGGCTGTTGTTGGCGCTGGTGGGCTTGGTGATACGCATCGCAGAACCAGGTGTCCTTGAGCCGTATTGTGAGGACCGGGAGTGCCGTCTTCTCACGGTCGATGAGACTGATGCCAATTGGCGGGAAAGGTCCTCGAGGAAAGCATCGCTCGACTGTTGTTGATATGCTGATGGCTGGTATTGTTGTGATTGTTGTGGTTGCTGGTGCTGTGCATACGGGTTACCGTACACGTAGGACATCATCTTGGCGGTTGAGGGAAAAGAGAAGGAAAGAGGGAAAGAGGAGAGAGAGATGATGGTGAAAAAGGAGGGGAGGAGGAGAGGGTAAAGATGTGAAAGTTGTCGTGAGAATCAGTATGTTGTTGTGTTGACGCAAGATATAGTTGGAAGTTGAGACGAAAGAAGGAGAGAAGAAGGAGGGAGGCGAGAGAAGTGGCCCTCCTTGTTATGATATATTGTTGATCTGGATCGTGTTGGATTTTGATATGTTCATAACAAGATGGGAACTTTAAAGAAAGGATGGCACCGGGCCAGGTTAAGTATCATCTTGACGAACTCCACACATGATGGGGAAGATGTAGGGGGTGTGTGAGATGGGAAACGGAAAGGGGGGTGTGGAAGTTAAGAAATAAAAGAAACAAAAGTGGAATGGAAAGGCAAAGGAGGAAAAAAGAAGCAGAGGCCATGGGCAAATGGCAAAACAGGTCAATCAGCAAACAGGGCAAGGCTAGCCTAGGAGTCAAAGTGGACAGCGGCCACATTGGCACGGAAGGGCAGAAATACGGAGTAGCGCCGTGTATTAGACAAGGAACGGGGCCATGTGTGACTCTTGGACGTGGCCACAGGCAAGGTAGCATGGGAGGTCAGATATTAGAAAGGTACTTCCATATGTACGAGCACGGAACACAGAAACATCTTGCCAAAGTACGGATACAGAGTTGCATCTGTTGCATCTGACAAAGGCACGACACTGCGATGTACTTTGTGTTTGGTACGAGGACGGATACTGGCGAGGGATGTGCACTTTTGTTTGGGTGTCCCGGGTGTTTCGTGTGGTTTGGGTGCTTTGAGCATATGGGTTGCCTGGGCCCAAACTTGAGTGTGTCTGACTGTGTGGGTGTTTGTTTGGTTATATTTTTTGTGGGCGTGGGCGCGTGCGATGTTCAGAATTCAGGAAATGGGATGGATGGATGGGCGGACTAAAAAATAAAGTACTCCGCGGTGAGGGATGACGGAGTCAGTGGCTTTGTCGTACACTATGGCGTTGTACCCTATTCGGAGCAGAGTTTGTTTTCGTTTGTTGAACCGTGCCATGAGCAGCACGAAAAATACTCTGTTCGTCCTACGCATAGAGAGAGAGAAGTGATGGGCGGTGGTTGTTGACATGGGTTCGGAGGCTTGACCGAGAACGTCTTGGAAAAGGTGCTGAAAGGATGAGGTGCATGCGTCATATGGATGGCGGCAGGGATCTGTGGTAACGCTTGAGTATTATTATTACTCCGTCGCTCTCCTTGTTGGAGGGATGGGGAATGAAGAAAAGGATGGAGTAGCCGTGCATTTGCGGCCGCCAACAGTGGAAAAAGGGAGTACATGTATGTACGGAGTACTCCGTAGCAAATGGAACGGTTGCGAGTGTGACGGCGGTGTTTTTTTTCTTTCTCTTTTTCTTTTCTTCTTCTTTTCTTCTTCTTTTCTTCTTCTTTTCTTCTTCTTTTTCTCTTCAAAAAGCAAAGCTAAAAGAGAAAAGGGGCGAGCGATGGCCACAGTGCCAGCGAGGCGAGGAGCCACAGCCCAGACCAGACCCATTCTCGGTACGCAGCGGTGCACCGCGTAATGAAAGCCCCGGATACCTGAGCACTTATGGCGTAGCGTGTCCCGGTGTTTAGGGAGGGAAAGAGAGCGGCCAGACAAAGTCTGTGGAATTTGGTGTCAAGCTTGTGCCCATGGGCGCGACGGCGCACCTCGCAAAGTTACGGGCGAGCGAGCAAATTGTACCAGAAGTGGATCAGACCGGGTTGGAAAGGCTCACGATGTGGGATGCGTGAGCAGCCACCGTGGTACGGAAGTGCGTCGTAGTGCCTTGTGTTGGTTCGGGTTGGTGGTGACAGTCGTCGATAGCATGGGTGGTAGTTGTCGTTTGGTCCAGTCAAGGACGAGGAAAAAGCGAAAAATCTGGCCAGTAGCAGTCGGTGATGGACAGGATTGTGTATTTTGCGGGTGGCGGTCAGAGCCAGGAGATGGCGGAGGCGAGCTGGAAGGGGTGTGGAAACGGTGTGGAAGGGATGGAAAAGGGATGGAAGGCTCAAGGGATGGGGTCCAAGAGCAAAACAGCACAGGGAAACCACAATTAAAAAGCACCAAAAAGAGACTGAAAGCCACAAGCAAAAGGCGGAGCTACATGGATGGGGTGGTGAGGATGGGCAGGGTGGAACAAAGCAGGGGGTGTGACCATAGCGGAGATTGGCCCTGGAACAGCCATGGAAAACGAAAAAGAAGCCAAAACAACCAGACGTAGGCCAACAGGCGACAGCGAGGGCGAGAAAAGGGGACGGCCGACAGTGGGAAAGACACGAATATCGAGCCTCAAGCCATGCTATGCAGGCGGCCCCAGCTCCAAGCTGTCACACACCCCTCCCCTCCAGTCTTCTCCAGCTCGGATACCACACGCCCCATTTGCCTTTTTGCCTCTTGACTCTTGACTTGCATCATGTCGTGGAGTCGTAGTTGTTTCCCACCTTTTTCTTCTTTCCCCTTTCCTGCCCAGCCCGGCGAGGGCCAGGCCACAAACGGCTGCCCCATGTTTGAGCAGATCCCTGTCGTCGTTGTGCACCCAGTCCATTCAACTGCATCCAGCACCCTGCACACTGCGAGCGAGCCGGTGTGTGGGGTGTGCTGAAGGGCGCTCAGTTCTCGGCCCTCTCCCATTGATGGACGCGAATGCAACCCGTTATGGTTGAGGGTTTGGGTGTTGATTGTTCCATAGTCTGTTCTCCGCGCGCAAGATTTGATGTTCGCTTGTTGAATCATCGATTTAGTGAACCACAATAACAACGCCGTGTCAGATCATGGCTGGGTGATAGTTACTTGTATGTGAACGAAGTAGGCCATGCGTGTTGGTCAGGGCGGTAGCGGGCGCAAAGTAGTACTTCGTAATCTAGGGCCAAAAGGCTCGCGTGAGCGTCTTTCTCTCAAGCGAGAAGTCGAACAGCACTATCCCCATAGTATCTTACAGGCGTTCCTTTTGCGAGACGAAGAAAGCGCGGTGCAAAAGGAGGTACTTCGGGCATACGGGCGGGCTTTCTCAACTTCTCAAC
Organism: Sporothrix euskadiensis; assembly: GCA_019925375.1. Taxonomy (NCBI): domain Eukaryota; kingdom Fungi; phylum Ascomycota; class Sordariomycetes; order Ophiostomatales; family Ophiostomataceae; genus Sporothrix; species Sporothrix euskadiensis. Next base: position 232,554 of record JADHKQ010000045.1, read on the forward strand.
GCAGGTCGCCGTCACTCCATACCGCTTGTGGCCCGTTGTGATTCAGCTAGGCTTGTTGGTGGTGTTTTCTCCTTTCCAGTCTGTGCAGCTCGTAGTTGTATGTAAGTGTACGAGTATGAACGTACTCCGTACAGATGTACTGTATTGCACTCTCATTTCAGTGCGCCTCTTTTCTTTTCTCTCGCCTGGCCATCAGATGCAGCGTATTGCATATCTCATGAGATGTGAGCATGACGGTGTATATGTGAATGTGCACACAGTACTTTGTAGCACAGCCGCGGTCTCTCTTCTGGTAAGACCTCAAAGACCGAATATGCGACTGCCTGGAACTGAGGCGACTGGGGTGACTGAGGCTGCGTGCATTCGTATGTCTTTTGTGTGTACTTTGCGTGCGCTGGAGGGCGGTCACCGCCTTCTCGTTCGGCTGTGTGCTATGCAATTCATACCTGGTTGGTTACACCAGGTCAGCTTTTGCCTTCTGGAGCCGCCCTGGTCCTTTTGCCAATGGCCTTTTGGCTAGTTCCCCTTGGTGTTTGGCTGTTGGCGCTTTTCTGGCTGGCCCTGCTGGTTCCGCCTTGCTGGTGGGGGCGTATGTCTCTGTTTGGTATCCCATTCGGAGGATAAAGGGGGCGTATCAACTCGTAAGGGTGGCATGGATTGGCTCAATGTCTCCATCAAAAAGGTACGTGCAGAACGGGCGCTGTTTATTTGATTGAAATGGCAAAGTATTATTGTGTTCCGTGTCTTTGGTGAACCGCTCGGGGCGATGCCGCGTGAGATATCCCGATGATCTACGACGTATTTTTTTCTTTTCATTCCCCTTGTTTGTCGTTCCTTCTTTCTGCTCGTTCCTTAAATATTCTCGGTCTCATATCAAACCGATAGAGTGCAGCCACCGGCCCCCTGCGGTTGTCAGAACATGTCCACTGGTTCGAGAATGCACATTAAACGGGTCATACATGGATTGAAGTGAAGAAAACGTCCGGAATAAGGTGCAACTTGGACGATGAGCGGCAAAAAGGTGACAAGGGACGGACGAGGCGAAAAGAAGGGGAAAAGAGAAACAAGACCGTAAAATAGAGGACGCCATCATTCCGTGTTGGCTGCTCGTTTGGTTTATGAGCCCCACGGATCGCAACTCGAGACACAAAAACGGCTGGTCGTCATTTTATTAATAACTTGGTTGTCCATTCACTCGTATTTGGCTCGGCCTCGTGTATTTTGTGACTTGCTGGCACATAGTGGTGCTGCGCAGTGTTGTTTCTGCCCACGTCCCGTTCCTTTGCCAAAAAAGCTATGACCAGATGCGGCACCGCTGTGCGAGCGTGCAGATGTGGGTAAGGGGGGCAGAAAGGCGGAGGGAGGGGAGTGTCGCACTGGGGGGTGGCTGTAATCGGGGGAGCATCGTCGCCGTGCGTCGTATTCGTTGACGGGCAAGCATCGAAGAGTGACAGAGTGGAAGAGATGGATGATGATGAAAAAAAAAGCTGAGCGTCAAGGGATGTGCGCGTGTGCTGACATGGGGCGGAGGCGAATAGAAAGAGAGTTAGGGTGAAAAAGAAGATGATGAAAAGAGGGCAAAGAGGGCAAATGCCAAATAACGAAGGGCCCATAACGAAAGGGGGGAAAGAGCGAGAATCGTCGGATATCGTTCCTTCCTCCTTTTGAAGTGGGGAGCTACGGCTTCGGAGCACGGCGAACTAACGATGATAGTACATGTACGTCGTACTCCGTATTGCCAATGTTTTTTAAGAGTACGGAGTAGAGGAAGTTGTAAAGGACTGCGGCAAACGTGCGGCCAACAATGTGCGCGACAAAGCCACAAACATTTCACGGGGGCCAGAACGCGGCGAGGAAGGTGCGGTTCTTTCTAATGTTTTAAAGAAAGAGCAACCGTAAATATTCAAAGCGGAAAGAAGCCTGATCCGGGAGCGACGGCCAAGCGAAACAGAATGATAGAATGGAGAATGGCAGAAGGGGGGAGGGACAGGGCCGAGACAAGAAGGTCAGAGCGAGCGACAAGCGGAGGGCAGGAACAAAGGACATTCAGACACAAATGAAGGAAAGAGATACAAGTTACATGATACCTCGAAACGTAAACAGGGCAGGCGCTCTTTGCGGAGCCCTTGTCCACAATGGAGAGCGTAATAACGTGGCAATGCCACCACGTCGGCGTCGAAAAGAGGAAGAAAAAAAGAAAAGAAAAAAAGGACGTTTTAAATTGGCTCTGGTAAGGGCGGGTCTGAGAGTCGTTGGCGCGGAAGATCAGGATCTATCTGATTATGGAGGAGACTAGGAGAGCGTGCAGAACATCGTTTAGTGGGGTGTGAGTTTTAGCAGTTTTTAGGTGGGGAGGGGTGTGGGTGGTTGAATCATGATGGATGTTTTACTACGTCGTACAGGGCCTTAAGAGGAAGGAACGAGGAAGAAAAAATTCAGCTCACAAGGCGGCCGGGGAAGGTGCAAAAAATGGGTGCAAAGAGGATGGAACGAGGAACGGGCGTGCAAGAGAAAAAGAAAGTCGGACACGCAGTAAGGGCCCTTCTCGAAATATATCACTCTCCTCTTCCAAAGTGTTTTCATCCTCACACGGTAAGACCATATTCTCTTGCTTTTATTTGTCTATTTTGTGGGCGGCCTGTCTGCTGCTTGGTCGCTCCTCCCTCGTCTCATCTTAACAATATCGTTGTTGCCTGCTGTGTATGTCTCCTTCCCCTTTCTTCCAGAGTCTGGACCGGCTGGTGGCTTGATGCTAAAACTGCCTCACTGCACACGCCGCGTGGGTCGTCGGCGTTAGAGGGACGGTTAGGAATTAAAGCAGGAGAAAAAGGAAGGAGCGCTGGGCCAGAACCCATATGGAAGTCACGACACTGGGCTACGAGGTACGAGGAAGCTGCGAGGCAAACCTGAGGCACTGCAGAAACGACACCGGAAAGCACAAAAACGATTTAGCAGCTACGCATCTGGCTGCATTAGCGCAGGTGCTGGGAGAGTTTGGTGTGTCCCTGATAATAACAGGGCACGAGGAGACGAGGTTGGTGTGGCAGTTTGAAGGCCAGGCCCGGTAATTGTGTAAAAAGGCAGCCCGAGGGCATGGCATGGAACAGAGGGAAGAAGCAGACAGGCGGGAAAAGGGGATAAGACAGGTCATGTGTCGAATAGCACACTCTCTATCCACAGATCCTGCAGGTCAACAAGATGATGAGCAAGGCTCCGCTCCTGCCGCGGCCTTCGTCGCCTTTCGCCTCCTGTTCAGCTATTTTCTTTTGGGGGGTTCCTGTGGCCAAGGACAAACTTACGGCGACCTGTTGCTTTGTCGACGAGCCTACGACGCCAACCTCGTATGGGACGAGATGGAGATCTTACCAGGCCATGGATTATGGAGTATGGAATATGAAATGTGAAATGTGAAATTGTTTTGGCCTAAACAAGCCTAGGAGTGACGCCGGATGGGAGAACGGATACTACGACGGGTCTATATTGAAGAGGAGACAGAATGAAAAGAAAAGAAGGGAAAGAAAAGAATGGTAAAAAAGGGAGAGGGAAACGTAGATTTTAATTGGGGAGACTACGTCGCAGCGTTCCGCATCTCGTCTTGAGCGGGGAGACCCATCAAAAAGGACGAGCAGGATATTTTGTACGACGTAATACAGCCCGTTTCTTGATGAAAGACGACCAAGACCTATTCAAATATACATTGTGTAGGCCTGGAAAGTCAGCGCAAACGGGGGCGACTGATAGAAATTGGTGGCGTCCGTCTGTGCTGTGAGATGCGCGCAGGATTAATGGCTGCTGTGTGGGACTGCTTGCTCTTGTGTGTGTGTGTGAGGGTCCTCCCTTGTCCGTTTCGAGCAAAGATGAAAGCGAGATCCTCTAGCAAGGGCAGGTTAGAGTGATAAATTTTTGGGCTGTGTTTCAATACGAGGAGGGAACGACAGGCAGGAGAAAAAGGAAACGGAGACACATACTCTGAAAAATAGACCCGCATACCGCTCTGGGCATGGTGACACCGAGCCAGATAGTCAAACGGAGCAGAAGCGACCCCATACAAGTCACAAGGAGGAAGTGATGGGCACAGAGCCAACAGCTTTGATACCTGACTCCATTTTACGAAGCTCGAACTGTGGCCAGCTGATCAATGACCCTGCATGAGAATCTTTTTTTCTTTTTTTTTTTTCTCTTTCTTTTTTTTCTTTTTCTTTTTCTTTTTCTTTTTCGATCTAAAAAGAAGGCTTGCGGTTTTGAGTCCCTTTGCAACTCCGACATGGACAACATCCCTTGCCGTGTGCGGTTTTACTTTGAGCGGAACGGGCTATCTTATTGGAGCAGACGACAGAAGAAAACAGAGACAAAAACAAGGAGCGAGAAAATCAAGCGAGAAAATAACACCAAACAGGCGAGGGATTTTTTAAGGCACCTAGGAGGGCATGAATAAATATAAAAACAAACACAAGAAAGAAATGAGATAATGGAGGCAAGAAGAAAAAAAAAAAGTAAAACAGAAAACCATTTTTTTTCTTCTCGCTTTTATGCGTAAACACCCATTTCCCGTCAACTGCAAGGATGGCATCACCAAGATACAAGAAAAAAAAGCAAGGCTAGACCATTGACAAACCGGCAAATTGGGCGAGTGTGGTGAGCAAGCCGGTAAAGCCGAAAGAGACAAAGCGTTGAATATTAACGATCGAATAAAGTCCCTTGGCGCGCGAGAAAGAGAGCTGCTCCGCAAACAAGACGGGACTAGAAGCAAACCGTCAAGCAAAGAGGAATAAAGAGGGACAGACACAATGGGAGGAGAATGGGCATCATCAACGGGCGGGTAAGCAATATATTGGTCTGCGAACTGCAACGTCGTCACCGTGAGACTGTGTAAGGGAGAACGAATCACAAAGTGTTGGCTCGGTTGGCTACAAGTAAGATGCTCGTCATCTGAAAAGTGTCTTGGGAGGCAAGCATGCCGGCAGCTGCAACCGATATCCATATCGGGTATGCTATTTTACGCCCGTACCATGATCATAACATGACTGAGCCGACCACGCAGGATGATTGACAGTCCGGCACAGATGGATGAGAAACCTAGTTTCGGGCATATACGATGTGATATTTGCCTTTGTTGCTCTGCTTGGCTGTACATGTATATGGAATGCTCATGGATTCTAAGTGATACTTAGGGGGTACGGACCGACTTAGGCCATTACGGACCGCGCTGGATTGTTAGCCCCCGACGACACCGAATCGTCCCCGAAAAAGATAGACATGTAAAATTTTGCTGTGAGAAACAGGTCGATGAGCACCATTCCTGCCTTGCAAAAGTCTCATCTATGTATGGAGTAGATTTTCTTTTCTCAAAGGCACCTAGCTAACAAAGCCATCGAAGATTTTCATGCCCCGCGACTAACGACGGAAAATCGTGGAGTCCAGAAAAAAAATGCTGATTAGGATCGCCTTTGCCTTTGCCTAGTTTAAGAATATCTATATACTCATCAAGAATGAAATCGCACAACGTAAGTACTCGTAAGATGTGAGCGGCGATGTGCAAAAGTTTCAAAGTGAAAGTGCAAATGGAGTGAGCGGCTAGCCTTGACAAGGGGCAAATGGTAAAAAGGACTTGGCTCGCGGATAGCTGTTCTTCTTTTGTTTGAAAGGAGATGGAGACAACATGTGGAAAAAATAAATATAGAGAAAATACAGGCTGAGTTGAAGACTAACAAATCAACGATACTCAAACGGAGCAAGTGCAGACGGCAGCAGCTAGCGAAGCTGTATACGGAGTAAGTACTGTGTACAAATACACAGTAGTCGTACATTCATGTAATTGTAAGTCGCGCAGTTATTTACTGTCTGAAGGTCGGGCTGACTACTTGACGTCGCACTCATCCCCGTCATAGCACGAAGAAAAGAATCAAAAATATAATAAAAATAGTGCGGAGTAATACTTCTCAAAACGGGGCCGTAAAAGTGACTGAGTTTGGCCCTTCGCCTCGGCGCGGCGTTCTAGGGGCAATGACGCCGCGGCCAGAATAACATTCCGCTTACTTGGCGGAGACGAGCGAAGAAAAAAAGGAACAAAAATTCGAAAGACTAAAATAGGAGCCCGCGGAGTTCTTGAGTCTCGACAATGGACATTTACGGACCAACGGGCAAGCCAATAGCGTTGCCGCCGAAGAAAGAAACTTGTAAAAAAAAAAAAAAAAAAAACGAGCGAACCAACTACTGTATATTAAAAAAGAAGTCCTTACTCCATAAGGAAACCAACTAATTGTGGCGCTCGCGTTTTGCTGGCTGTGGGATGTGGGATAGAGGATGGATTAGGGGAAAAAAGGACGAAGAAACGGCGATGTGCATCTTACGTCACAGCAAGGGTTGTTTATGTTGGTCTTTCCTTGTTTGCTGTCTTGCTACGCCAGTGCGCCGTTCTTTCCGCCCTGAGATGAGATGAGACCGCATTCATTCCCGTCTACCGTCACGAGGCAGGAGCGACGGTGACCAGAACCTGCAAGATTGTTATCAGTATCTGCCACCGCCCCCGTTTTCTGACTTATTCTCGTGCACACAGGCATCGTTCGTGCCTGCCAACTCCGGGTCTCGCCTACATAGCCCGGGTTACGATACATGGCAGATGCAGCCCACCCTACTCTCTCAAACCCTCCGTACTCAATTTCCACGAACAGGCTTGCAAAAATACGGAAGGCTGGCAGGGGAAAGTGGGCACCCGGACATTCATGCACTAACAATCTAACAGCGTACGGAGTACGACGTAATACTGTGTAAAAACACGGCTGAATGGGCGCCTGTCTGCAGGGAGCAGCGCCACGAGCGACAAAGCGACTGTAAAAACCGGGGTCGACGCAAGTGCCTATGGAGCCCGTCTTACGCTGCATTTTTACTAGGGGCGACTGGAAATACGGAGCCCAACAAGCCTAACGCAGACGGCGAGGCCTGGCCGAGACCGAATTTTTCCCTTTGCCATCGACCAGCAGGGGCCTCAAAAACTTTTGATGGTCAGGCTCGTCAGGCCAGACTGACAGCAGGCCATCGCTTGTTCCGTTGTGGTATCGCTGTCATCACCATTTCCACTTGTGCAAAAATACTGTGCACCCGCCGATCATGCACCTTTTTTGGTTACACCCCAGACTATCGTGAGAAACTTTGGTGGGCGAGTAACGAGGCCACAGCGACACAAGAAGACAAGCTTGAGAAACAAGGCCTGCAAACAAGGAGCCCACGCTGAGCCACGCCCTCACTACGAGTCCAAAAGTGGTAGCTGACATGGCTGGCAAAAAGTGCAAGTGCATCATGAATACGGAGTACGGAACCGCGAACCAGCCCGTCATCCCATCGCCGACTATCACAGACCGATGATCAGGGACCAACCAAGTATGGCGTAGGGCCAGTCTCGAGAAGGATCCATGGGGCGGCAGATACGGAGCCCATCAGCTAATAGCACCAGAACATGGCACGGTTTGACGTGGATCATTTTGAACCCATTAAAGGAACAAGGAGGCTGCCTTGATACGATGCCACCCAAAAACCCAATAAACAAATAAAAACGGAGCTCTGAGACAGCGTCGTGATCCAAGAGTAAGGCGCGAACCAGCGAGCATGTTACAGTACGGAGTAAGTGGATGCCGGACAAAGGAGAAGGTCGAAAGGGGGCAGGCGTTGCTCCGTCTAAATTCAAAATTGATAGTCGCCTCGCTTCGTTCGCAGCAGTGAGCTGCATGGGCTCTTTTTTCCCTCTTTTTTTCCTTCTTTTTTTTTTCTTTTCCGCCGGCGCATATTAACACCTTTCTTTGGGTGTTAGTGCTGGTGCGCTACAAACACTGGAGCATACTTTGTAAGAAGGCTTAAGGACACCGAGACAGCTCAGACAGGTAGCATTGTAGGGCACCTCTTCGGCGTGGGCACAAGAAGCACACTCCGTAATAAAACGCTCGCTTCCTGCAAGCCGTGCCAATATCGGCGGGCCGCCAAGTGCGACTTGCTGGGTCACAGGCGAGACGCGAAAGCGAGCTTGTCTCTTGTGAGGCAAGAGTGACGGTCACCGTCTCAAGACAAACACAAAGCAGCCAGAGCTAGGAGCCTAGGAGCCCAATCCCTGTGCCGCGCGCCAACCAAAGCAGGAACGCCGTTCGCCGCCCGCTATTTTATTGTCTGTCCCACACCAAGGCCGCTCCGTTTATTTTTGATATTGGATATTTTGGGCGACTATCATTGGCCCCAGTTGTTTTGTATTTTTTCTTTCTTTCTTTATTTTTCTTTCTTTTTTTGCTGCTCACCGCACTTTCAAATTGAGTCTTGTTGACTACCCGCGGAGAGAATGTGGGCTGCGTCAGTCACGACAGTCTCCGTACTACTGTAGGACTAACGAAACAAACGGACGGGTTCCAGCAGGGAAGGAGCATTCTTATTCTCCACCGTCTACCAGTAGGTCACAAAGAGGAAAGGAAGACAAGAAAAGGGAGGGAGAAACAGCACTATCAACCACACCAATCCGTGTCTCACGATTAGAAGCGATGCATACGAGTAAATTATTGCTACTTACAAATGCTTGTGCATAAGAAGTCACAAACCTCGGTGCTCCTCAATGGCTCCATTTTCCATATTGTTGATTCGATGCCCCGCTTGGAAAGACTTTTTGCTTCTTTATTGTCTTTTATCTGCCGCCTTACTTTGCTATCCACCCTTTTGTGGTTTTACTGTGTATGTCGTATGGTTTTGTGTCTCGACCACGATGCAAGACCTAGAGGCTTCCTACAGGAATGCAATATGCTGACTTTTTGTGCCTCCTTCTTTCCTTGTTTGATGACGGAGATAAAAGGTTGTCTGGCGTGTTACAATGCGGGAAAATGGACCAGCGAATGTGAATGAGCTGGTGCCGATCCAGACATTTCTTATTTTTGTTTGATTTTTGCAGCTCTAAAAAGGGTTATTTAGTCTCATAATTTTTGGTGTTGCATGACTGAACGACATTCGGGCAGGCAGAGTTTTTTTTTTCTCTCAAAGAAAACTCGACGATCCTTGAAGGCCATGAGTCGTTTCCACCTCGGATATACGTCGATTCACAAGGGCTGACGTTCCGGCCCAGAACATGACATGTCCTTCCCCCTTTTGAAGTTCAGAGTTGTCCCATCGCGTGTCCTCTTTTTTCTTCCTCTTTTTTTCTCTTGGAAATTCACGCCGATACGCCGTGCTCCATGTAATTGTATTGTGCTCTTGTGAGAGTTTCGCCTAGATCATTTGTGGCTGCCGAGGACCAGTCTCGACCAGCCTTTGCCCGTTTGGAGAAGCGCCTTCGCCGTCTTGAGATGTGAAGGAGAAAGGCTCATAAGGTACATTAGCCGAAGAGCTGAGGTACCTGCAAGCCAGAGCAGTGGCCCCTCGTCTTGCTGGTGCGCACGGTGTGGTAACGGATAAGCAAGACGGTGTCACAGTAAAGACGGGGCCAGGACGTGGAAGACATGGTAAAAGCAAGAGAAGGAAAAGAAGGGAAAAGAGATTGGCTATGCAGAGACCAAGCAGAAAACGGAGCCGGTGGCTTTTTTTACGGTGGACTCTCACCCCCTCCCACCCTCCATCGCTCCTGCCCACTCGGGCCCCTCTCCAGAACCAAACCAGATAGCCCCGTAACCGCTTCTCTCACGATATTCCAGCCCGCTGTACATGTACAAGCCAGAGAGTCCAAGAGGAGCCTAAGAGAGTCCATGCCCGCTAGTCTCCCCCAGCAGGTTGGTTTAGCAAAAGGCGCTAGCGGGACGGACTAGGGAGGAGGAGGAACATGCGAACGGGAAAAACTGGTCGATACGATCCCACGGGTCGCCCACATAGATCCACTATGCCACTCTTTTCTCTGCTGCTCGCTGCCTCGCTCCTTCCTCCAGCTTTTTGCGCCTGCTGTTTGGGCTTTCTTTATTTTACTCCGTAGTGAGTCGCAGAGTGCCAAGACCCAGCTCTTTCCTTCTCGAGTCCAGCGCTCATCATTGCACCCCCTCTGTGCCTTCCTCGTCCACACACCCCCTCCCTTCGCTCTTCATTCCTAATTCACATATATTTCTATCTTGGCCCACGGCCCTGTTAGCCCTACTAGTTTGGGTCCTAGCCTAGCCCTCCTACCTTTTTGGCCTGCGGGACATGCCAGCACTAACGTTTTGGCGGGCACGAACGAACCTGTCGGCTTTTCTCGACCTTTTTCTTCATCTGTGTTCCTTGCCCTTGTCTCCATTTCACTCCTTCGTGTTCTTTTTCGCCTTTTCTATTTCGTCTTTTCGTCTCTTTTCCCTGGTTGCCGCTAAAGCGCTTGTCACGCATGTGGTTGAAATTTAGAAGACCCATGATAAACCCGCCCCCCAGCATCCACCGGCTCCTTCCTTTTCGTCATGTTTGCTTCTTTCGTGTAACGAAAATTGTGCAGGTCGCTCTTTCTCTTCCTCTTTTCGCAGGCTTGTTGGCTTGGGATGGAGGGCAGGAGCGCCCGCCAGGCCTGCGCTTCGGTGTGCACGAATACGGGCACTGCATTTGTTGTATGTGTACGGAGTATGACGGACAGTCGCTCCTACCTCCCCTTTGCGGTTCAAAGGTTTTGTGTTCCAAGTTGTGAAGAACCCCGATTTACGTATTTTGATTGGCCTGTTGGGTTCAAGACCGGCCCCAGCTGCCCAGTACTAGTTAGTAACTACTGAACGGTTGCCAACATTGGAAGGCGCGGCCGAAAGCCTCCTTCCTTCACTCCTCTTCTCAACCACTTTCAACCTACGAAGGAAAGAGCGAAGGCTGAGATGGTGGGCCGCAAGTGCCCGCAAACAAGCGCCAACTGTCAAATGAGTGGAGGTACAAAACAGCATGTGACCCCATTTCCATCATCCTCTTCGCAAACAAGCTCCACGACGCAACGACCACCCAAGAAACAAACCCACATCTGCTCTCGGTCGACCATCTCTTGCGACATAGCGAGCTGTTTTTTCTCTTCTTTCGTCTTCTTCCTTCTCGCCATTGCCGCCTCTGGCCGCCTACTACGATGGCCCCTCTTTCGTCCCCCTCTTTCGACAGAACTTTCTTTTTCTGCTCTGCCATCCTTTTCTTTTCTTTCCTTCCGTCTCTAATCCCTCTTTTAACTCCTCCAACTCGGTATCGCGATGGCGTTGACTCTTCTTCAGCAGCTGCGCCCAGCATAGTGCACGAGGCCGAACGTCGTTCGAAACTCCACTCACACACTACATCACGCACAGTTTCCAGCGTATTACCCGAAAAGAAACACATGATAACGCCCTTTTAAACTGAGATATCCCCACCTTGCTGTCGTGGTCAAGCCGCCCGACTACGACTACGACTACGACTAAACATACACATTGCACTACCCTTTTATTGACCTGCAACTGCCTTGCTGCGTTGGCCCCTTGTTCGACCCCGTCGACACCGACCCCGTTGATGTTCGATGCCATTGTCTTCATATTCGCCACCGCTTCGATGGCTACCTCAAAACAAAACACATAAACCGGAGATCTAATATCAAAACGGCAGAGGGGCGGCGTGTCGTCCCAGCCACCCTGGCTGCTTGATTCAGAGACTCAAGGCAGAAAAGCGAGCGGCAGTACATTATTCGACGATGCGGCAAATGAGCATCAGCACATCAGCATTATCAACAGCCCCAACGTAGCTCCCTTCCTCCAGTCCCATTCAGGCAGAAACGCCCAAGCAGCAACCCATCAACCATAGACAATGGCGATCGAGAACCGCACAGTGGATTGCCTGTTGTCGCTATCGAACGCCCCAGCAAAGACCCCTCCTCTCATAGGAGCTCTCGTCGTTCCATTTTACCCTCACTGCACCCCCTGACGCGGTAATGATTTGCTCGTCCCCCGCTACTTGTGATATTTCTGCCTGCCCCCTATTCCTCGTATGTGCAGGCCGCTTGCTGCTTGGTGCTTGCGTGCCCTGCGAGTCCTGCTATCACCATCATGTCAACCGCCCGCATGAGCACTTTCTGGTGGCAAAAAATGATGCTCCGTTTTGATGATACCCCACTCCTCATTGAAGGATCGAGGGGGCGGGTGCGGTGCACTGGCATATATTTGGCAAAAGCATGGTATATTGTCCTTCGTGTTTCTCCCACTGCCAACCGCCCAGTTTCACAGAGGTGTGACACAAGTTAGCAGATATGCACAGATATGCTACATATATATCTTGACGTTGTAAGATATATGCATCTATCACGCGTGTTCCCATGGGGCCGCGTATCCCGTTTCCTGCTTCCCGCGTCACCAAAGATGACCATGGACCCTGTTGGAAAGGGTCTGCGATGCAGCGCATGTACAAAGTATTCCATATTCTATTTTGTATGACCTGAATCCTGATACTCTTCCTCTTTGTCCCTCGAAGCCCTTTTGCCGCTGTCAAACTCGGAAGAGAAATCGGGGTTGGAAGGAGGGAAGATGATCGGCGGACGAGTTGCTCCTTTGCCCACTGACAACGGAGTACACGCCCTCTCGACGAGAGGCTCTGCCTTGTCGGTGGCCTCTCTTTTGCCCATATTTTAAACCACGCAAGGCGCCTTGTTTTGTCTGTTTCCGATGTGACTGCGGACTGCATATGCGTTGCCTCTCCCCAATGTCGCTAGCCATACGAAATAATACGGAATACGCCTCAATCACTGGCCAGGCCGCATATTTACAGTGCATTGGCCCCCTCACAAGGCCAACACGACCACCACGAGACATGGATGAATGGATCAATAAGACGCTGAGAAACGGGATGGGCGGTGATTCAAAGAGGAGGCAAATATACATATCCCCATACCTCTGAGAGTATGTACAGTACATTCAAGTAGGCAGGTAGGATACACATGCACAACAGCCGAGCACTTTACCGTTTCATTCTCCTAAACCCTTCCGGGCCTCCCTTACTGTTTTCACAACGTTTCTCCCCTGGTTTGCTGGTTCGTTGAGACTCTGGCTCTCTTGTTCCATGGATATGCTGGCTTCACACAGGGCTCATTACAAACCCAAAATATATATTTATCCCTCTCCTTGCAACACTCGCCAGTTCTTCATTACTTGTATCTTACATTGACCACCGTACCAGGTCTTGTATTCTTATGTTTCTCTTCATTTGCCTGCGGCCTCTTGCCTGTCCTGCCACGACCAGACAAACTGCAACCCTCACTCACCTAAACACACACACACACACAAGCACTCACTTCATCGGTTCGCTAAGACATAAAGGCACACTCTAAAAAAAAGCAAGGGGACAAAGGTCTCTCAGTAGCCCCGAGGAGCGAACGGGCCGACTGTTTGGCGTTGTAGAGTGGTGTAAATACCGTGGGTGACCATGTGTTTCTCAACAGTGGTTGCAGCTCTGGCCTGGGCCAAAGCAACCCACACTTTGTCACAGCCGAAATATGCCCTCACAAAACGGTGGTATCTCCATTTTTGCGCGATATGCAAGCCGTAAGAATTACCCTTTCTGTGCATACGATGAACGGTGGCTCTTTTGGGCAATACATGATTTGATATTGAGTTGCATCTGTGTTTTCAAAGCAACACTGCCGTTTAGCGTAAATAAGGCGCCAAATCAATACGACTGTTTGTGTTTGCAATATTCGTACTTGAGCTTACTCTGAAATAAACAAGGGAAGTGAGAGCCTGAAAATCGATCGCTGGCAAGTTTCACTATGAAACGGAAAAGCCAGTGAGAGTGTTTTTTTTTTTTTTTTTTTTTGTGAATTGGCCGTCTCAAAAGGATTCCCTGCAAGAGACGGGTGGAACGGAGCACAAAACGGGCCATGGCTGGAAGCTCGGGAACAATGTCTTGTGAATGTGAATGTGAACGTGAATGCAATTGAGAATGAGAATGGGAGAGCCGAAAAAGCTCGGCCGGGCCTGGACCGAAAAGAGACAAAATTACGAGAAAGAGGAAAGGATCATGCGCATCGACGATGCGTGATAAGAATAGCAAGAGTTACGAGTGTTGGGACATATTATGTGTACCCCCCTCCTGTGAGGGAAATCCCCCCTTGCCTTGACAACACGCTGCCTGATGGATCCACCTGCATGTCACAGGGCAAAAGGGCAAAAGAGCAAAAGGACAAGGCAAGGAAAGAAGACAAAGGCCAGACCAGGCAAGCCGCCATGTGCCTGGAGACTTACAGGAAAGAAGGAGGGGCGGAGCTGCAGCTGTGATGGCGGTGGTGGTGGTGCGGTAATGGTGGAGTGTTTAAATGATATTGGGTGTTTGTGCTTTGCGTGTGTGGCATGGTGCGAGCTCCTCAAAACGCTTTTAGGCTTGTTGTTGAGGGCAAGGGGTGGCGACGACAGGGACTGTTTGGCGAGCCAAAGAGAGCATAGAAGAGAGACGGGGGCGTAATACGACGTATGTTTAATGTGTATTGTGATGGGATGATGATACGTCTTACGAATTTGGACACTTGGATAAGGTACGGAAAAAGGAAAGAAAGAAAAGGCTGGCATGGCAGGGGATCGAAAAAAGACGGGCGGGCCATGCGACATGCAAAATAAGCCCATGAACAGGGAAATATGCAAATCAATTATCCCGTTTCGTTGCATTTTGAGAGACAAGTGGTTGCAGTCGTTGCAGTGGACGGAGGCGTGGGAGACAGGCTCGACAGGGTCAATCGAATGCCAATACGGCAGGGGTGGGCGCGGAAAAGAGGACAGAATAGGTTGAAACAGGCAAGGGAAAATAGAGAGGCTGCAGGCAATAAGCGATCCGGGGCCTGGCTGATATGGAAGAAGTCACAAGAAACCATACCTTGTAAGGATAGAAGTGCAACAAGGCGAGGCAGGGCAAATCATCTTTACCTTTCGTATAACGTCTCGCTTGTTGGCAATCCTTACATATTTCATCGAGGCGGGAAAGGGGCATGAGATGAGGCGAAAGAGGAAAAGGACAACCAACGGGTGCCACGGGAGACAAAAATAATACAAAATAGAAAAGCAGAAAGCAGAAAACAGAAAGGCGACGGTCAAAGGGTAGATGCTTGAAGCTGTCTAGGAAATAGACTTACAGCAAAGACAACTGTTCCGTTTGGCTGTTGTTGGAGCCTTTTTTGACACAAGATATGATGTGACGAGAGCTGTGAGGAGACAAAGGCGGTCAAATGATGTATCCACGCCCCCACCCTTAAATCTGAATCTCTAATCAATATCGTTCACACGGCCGGCCGGTTTCTTTTCTGGTTTGAGCCGGGTTATCTCATTGTGTTCGACGGCAGGCTGACTGAAATCATCAATGATCGAAAAGGAAGAAAGAACAAGTATGAACACGAGCTCAACTGTGGCCAGCCAGATAGATGGGCGGCTGGACCATAATCCCGCCAACCACAGTTTCTGTATGTCCTTGCATCTCATTCACCAGAGCATGGAATCGACGGACGAATCGAACACGGGACTCGGCAGACGGAACGATTTGCCTTGCTGTGCCGTTTCTTGCGTGTCTGGTTTCTGGTTCCTCGTTCCTCGTTCCTCGTTCCTTCGGGTCCCTTGTTCCCTTCTCTCTCGCGTAAATTTCCGTCACAACCTCTTTGTGTTGCTGACATTCCTTTTTGGTGGTTTTCACCTTGATCCGAAAGCTGGGCAGGGCGGCAGTTGCGTACGGAGCACTCGTATGAGGTGAGGGACTTTGGCGGGAAGGCGGGCTTGGTTTAGCGAGCGAGGATGACACAAACACACATGTGCGCGAAAAGAGAGAGACGACAAAATGACGGCGATGCACGGCCTGCACGGAACAAAACCCATCCCAGAGTGCAGTAATTACGTCGTACTTTGAGAAAAAAAGGCAGATCCAGGGGCTACGACGTATTCGCGCTGGAGGGAAAGAGCGGATGGTGCGCATGGGTTGATCTTGCCCTGTCGCGGTGTAGCTCAGGCTGTGAAATCCCGCCCGGAAAGGCAAGAGCAATCGTTGTGACAGGAAGGCACGCGAAAGAAAAGAGAAAGAAAAAAGCAGAAGAAAAAGGAAATAATAGGAACAAAGGGATAAAACGATGAGCACGAGCGGAAAGGAATGCATAAAAGGAGGAGGAAATGATCGTGAAAATGCTCAAAGGAAAGAAGAGCCTCTCGGCGACTCTGCGACAAAGTAGAAGAATGAACGAGAGACATGACCATCATCGAAACAGGGACCGAGACGTCACGCCAGAGATACTTCAGTCATTTGAGTGCAAGGAAGGCGCTAGGAGCACAGAGGTCCTGCCCGGTGCCACTGCCATGGGTTCTGGTCGGGGTGAAGATGGGGAGAGGAAGGAGGAAGGAGCCACCGGATGCACTTGGCATTCACGGTGATGAAGGAGCGAAACGGAACACACAGCGTCGTAGGGGGGTTTACGAGCATTCATATCTGTCGCGGCTGTCGTTCACAGGATGTGATGTGTGCCTCAATAACGCCGTTGGAGGCTGAGAGTTGAGAGGCACGAGAGGGAGGATACGGACAGACGTGTCTTTTTTGGAGCTTCTCTTCTTCACATTTCGCCTCTCGTCTCTTCCCTTCGAGAAGGGGAAATGATTTGCAACGAGCGAACGTGACGCAGGCTGGCTCTTGCCGGATGACCTTCTTTTCTGTGTTTCTGTGTGAACTGTGCCTGCCTTGTCGACCAAAGACGAGAAAGGCATAAATATAGAAAGAGTTAAATCAACACAAGCCAGTAACCACCAAACCAAAACAAGGCAGTCATTGGATCAGCGAATATCGGAGCAAAAACCAGAAGGAACGAAAGGCACACAAAGTTTCTGCGTGTTGTGTGTGTGAGTGAGGGACAAAAGTGAAGAGAAGAAAGAAGGGTAAGGGGTGTGTAAAAAGCACACCTCTTTTCTAGCCCGCCCATCTTCTGCAGACACTCTCGAACGGGAAAAAAAAAAAAAAAAAAAAGAGAGAGAGAGACGATCCACTTGCAGGGGTACTGCGTAAAGCCTGAGAGAGAGATGGCTTGCATTTCGAGACGCACGGGCCATCGAACAAACCGTTGGCGTTGGGAAAGGTGTGGCCCCCCTCCTTCTCTCCCTCGTCTCCTTCTGTTCCTTTCCCTCTTCCGGGGGGGGGGGGGGGGGGGGGGGGGGGGGGGGGGGGGGGGGGGGGGGGGGGGGGTGGGGGAGAAGGGGGGGGGGGGTTTTAAGTTTATACAAAAACAGG
>JADHKQ010000046.1:0-102738 GCA_019925375.1 Sporothrix euskadiensis
TGCTCTTCCCTGCCCTTTCTTGCCCAGTCCCAGCCCATTCCTTCATGCTGTCCCCTTCGCTCTTGCCTCGTTCTTCTCTCGCACACACACGCCCTCCCCTCATCGGCCGACCCCCCCCCCCCCCCCCCCCGCCCCCCCCCGCGCCCCGCCGCCCCCCGCCAGAGTGACAATTAAAGCCAGATGCCCACCGATGGAGCGACGAGTCAGTTTCGTCAGTGCCCAGGCCGGGTACCTGCTGGTGTCCGATTTTGTGATATCAAATCTCAAAAGAAACGGACAAACAAACACCAAAGGCGGGATCGGAGAAGATCTCAGAGTTGATCGGGTCGTAATGATTCAACAATGCAATGTTGGACGGCAATAAGGGTAGAAAAAGGAGACAACAATGAATGAATCAAGGGAATTGGCCGTTTGGACAAGGGGTCAAGTGGCAGGACAAGGCCCATGCGCCAGTCAACTCGGCCCGTTGGATCGCCCCTAATGATTTTTGCTGTTCTTAAAGATTTGGAATGGCCGTGACCGAAGCGGACCGTCGACCACAAAAGCTGGGGCGGCACCGGCACAGGCAGGGCTGGGCGTAAACAGCAAGAATGGATGTTGATGTTGATGAGTAGTTGTTGCGAGCCGTCGAGATTGTCGAGGGAGGTGAATCAGTAGAGGCGGTCAGATGTGGAGAAGCGGCACCACTTTGAGAGAGGAGAAAGGAGAGAAGGGGAAGAAGATTGGGGATGGCAGAGAAAGGGCTGGAAATAAGCAGATAGGGAACATTGATCGATTGAGAAGGAGGCGTCGGCCGTCAAAAGGAAGGAGCCGAGAAGACGGAGTCCATGGCGGTTTCCCGAACAGAAAAACAAGCTGTGAAGTTTTCTGCTTTTCTCGCTTTTCGCTTCTCGTTCTTTCCCCGCCCAGGTTGTTTTATTTGGAAGAGCGACCCTCGAGCCGTTTGGGAAGGCACGATTGGATGGTTTGGGCCCGGTCAGCTTTTGTCAAAGCCGAGCTGCATCTCTCTCTACTCCGTACGACGTACTTTGCTATGTGCCCTGCGTGGTGAAGAACCTACAGAGAGAGACGCAGAAAGTGACCAAGAGAAATGTGATCAAAATAGGGGGTAGGCGGCATATTCTGGGGTGTTCTGGGGTGGTTCTGGGGACGTTCGCACTTGCCCCAGGGGGAGAGGCGTCTCCTGCCCCATTTGGGGCACAAAAGGCGCTGTCGCGTCTCTTTCCTTGGCGCTCCTCGGATGGACTAAAAGGAAACAGCTATCTGTTGGGCCTAAACGGCACGGCCTTGTTGAAGCTTGATTTTGATTAAGCCACCGAAAGGCAAGATGAATGGCATTGCTCCGAGATTATTTGTCGGGTGCAAGGTCTGAGAATGTAGGTTATTCCCTGCAAAATAGTACCGGGAGATGTATCTCTGTTACGGGAAATTCAGAGCTGCCTTCATCAAGACCGGACATCGTGTAATTGGGAAGGTGCAACTGGCTGAACATCAAAATCAAACGACAAAACAAAACAAATCAGCAACGAACGGAAAGAACGGCCAACTGTGCGGCACGCTCCTCCCTTTCTAGGCATAGCACCGCCATACATTATCTGTCTTCTATTTACTTTTCTTTGAAAGCTTCTATTGTTCGCCCTTTGCTCTTTCCGCTCGTTATGACGAGACGAATAGCCCTGGAATTCGTTATTCCCCAGACTTTTACAGTGTTCGTCAAGGCCTGTCGCTTCCCCGGAACTGGTTTAGCGTTTTGGGTAAACAGTGGCCCGAGCGGAAAGAATAGCCAGCCGGAGCGGGGTAAGGCCTGCCCAGGAAATGTCTGGGCACTCTCAGCTCTGCTTAAAGCCCATAAAATGGAGAAGCCATTGCTCCATAGCCGGGGAAAACGCAGTCCAACTCCATCGGGGTAATGCGGGGAGCGCTTTGTGAGAGCTCCTCCCATACAGGCCAGAAAGAGCGCTATTTCCCCTGTTCTGCGGGGAGGCTACAGGCAGGACCAATGGTAACAGCGCCATTGTAGTGGTTGATCTAGTACTCCGTAGTTTAGGTGAGAGACGACACGACCAAGATGGGGGCCAGCAAAGAGACGCATGATGCGTTGCGTAGGAAAAGCTTTTCAGCGCTCTCGGGAGTGCGGTGAAGGATGTGTGAGGGTGGCGGCTTAAGCTTGTGCACTTTTTATGTATCTCCGTGGATTTTATTTTGGAACATCATTCGGAGCTGAAGTGATCCGTGCTTAGAAAACTTTGCAAATAATGCTGAGGAGAAGAGAATGGATGGAATGACGGTGTTGAAAAAAAAACGAAATATTATGTAGATTCTGACTTCGTGTGGGAAGGCCTTGCTTCGCTTGATATCCGAGGATGGTCGCATGCAGCCTCGCTTTGCGATCGAGACGACATTCGCTAAACATGCTTGTCGGATGTTATCCGACCGTGTCACTGTTATAAAGAGGGGTATCCAGTCTACAACTCTGCGAATGATTTTGGGAAAGTGCTCTGTACGATGTATCCCTGAATGTACTCGTAAAACGTGGTAGACAGAATGACGGGATGACATCTCAGCCACGTGGAATCCACATGGAATTTTCAATGCAAGGTTGTAAATTATAAAGAGCGATCTGCACTCGTCCACTGTGACGGAACATCTCATTTAATCGGCATCGATATTCGTAATACAATGAGCCCGCGAGGTTGACGGGGATATGACAGGACATAAGGAGAATATGGTCGAATGAGAGATACATTAGATGCCTTGCAGGTCACGCGTGAATCTTTGATGATCTCGACTATGCAAAAAGCGCTATAAAACATTTCTATGCTCAAATTAATCTTACAGTAGATTTTCTTCATTTAAACTGTAGTCATAAACCCCCTGTCCTGCTTCCTTGTTCATTAATATGCTCCCGCTCTCATGCAAAGGCAACCGTGTAAGTCAACAGATGGTCAATGATTACAGTGGCAAATATACTATGTATGCCTCTCACGTATGGACAAAAATGGCTGCAGTGCAGTAGTTGCTCAGAACATAGAGTAACAGATGTTATTGTTCAATAAGGGCTCCTGAGAGCAGTATTTTGAGTACGTTGTTTAAGACGAAGCTGTTGATGGCAGTTATACTTACAGTTAATGCTAAGTGCTTTGACGCTCACTCTAGAAGATTGTTGCTTCCCTCCCTTCTCCGCAGATACATTGACTCCCCGCATCGCAATTCAACTTCCGCTCTTTCTAATGTTTGATGGCTGTTACTATCCCCCAAATCTCCAAACTTTGTCTACCGGGAGACGAACATCGACCCAAGGCTGGCCACGAGATCCTGTGGCGTCGATAGTTTGTAGGACAAGATGTTACCAAGACACCAGAGTATTCTCTATTTATTCAACTTTTTGTGTTCCATCTCATGCCGTTTATTATTACTGCATATGTTGTCGATGCTGTTTCTTAGATTCTTCTCCTTGACAACAAAAAGACACTACTGATTCATCGATAAGATGCACTGGAGACAGGTAGGTCTGCACGTGCAAGGTCATGCATGCCTTCTTAGCTGGAGCTTTCTGGCACTGAGATAAAGAAGAGTTTCACCGAACGTCAGTTGTATGATCATAGGCATAGGTGAGATCCCCAGTCCGTCACTTTGTTGATTCACTATCTTTTGTTGTGCTGTGTTTTTGCAGAGTATTATTTTATTTGTAACCTATGTAAGGTAGGCTGCCAAAAAAGAAAAGACACATCTAAACCTGCTCATGCGAAAATACAAACAAAGGGAATCAAATTTTATACAGATTTTAGAAAACATACAAAGACAGAAGAGAAACAGACTGAAGGCAACAACGTATCGCTTACAGCCGACTCGCCTTCCACTGGGGGGACCGCTTCTCGGTGAAGGCAGCCAGACCCTCGAGAATGTTCTCGCCCTTTTGCAGCTCGGCAAACTCGCGCTCCAGGGTAATCTCGACGGCCCGCTCAACGGGTGCCGTCTCCCAACCCTGGCGGATACCTGCGCGCGAGCAGATGATGGCGTCGGGGCTGTGCTGGGCAATGGCCTCCGCGTAGCGAATGGCCTCGGCGACAACCTTGTCCTTGGGGACGATGCTGTTGACGACACCCCAGGCCTGCATCTCTTGGGCGGAAACATTGCGGCCCGTCAGAGCCATCTCGGTGGCACGCTGGAGGCCGACCGTGCGGATCAGACGGGGTAGGGCACCGCCAATGGCGGCAATGCCGCGCTTGACCTCGGGGAGGGCAAAGTAGGCGTCGTCAGCGGCGACAACCAGATCGCAGTTGACAATAAACTCACAGCCGCCGCCCATGGCAAGGCCGTTGACGGCCGCAATGACGGGCTTCTTGCCGAGACGACGCGACAGCGGCTTAAAGGCGGGGGCGTTACCCATGCGCTTGCTGGGGTCGGCATCGGGGGCCATGGAGCGGTTCCACTCTTTGAGGTCAGCGCCGGCCGAAAAGGCGCGGCCGGTGCCGGTAATAATGGCAACGGTCAAGTTGGGCTCTTCGTCGAACCACTTCCAGACCTCGTTCATTTCGATCTGGCCGATGGTGGGCATGGCGTTGAGGTCGCGGGGACGGTCCATGCGGACGAGGAGGACACGCGGAGCCGGGAAGGAGAGCTTTAGGAAGACGGGAGTCGCCGGCGGCGGCGTGGTTGTAGGGTAGGACGCCATTTTCGTGTGTGTGTGAGGGGGGGGGGGGGGTGTTTTGAGATGTGGTAGAGAGAAAGTCGTTGAGGTTGAGGTTGAGAATGAGAGGAGAAGTGAGGAAAGTTGAGTTTGAGAATGAAGATGTGAGGTAGAGAAGAAGGGAGAAAAGATTGGGAGGAGAGAAAAGAATACAAGACAGAAAGCGAGAGTGAGAATGAAAGCCGCGGATGTTGATGCCGATTGTCAGAAGCTCCGATAGTGCGTGCAGACAAAAAAAGCTGGGACAGACAAACACAGAAAAAAAAAAGACAGCTTTGGGCAAATCAAGCGGGGCGCGCGTGTCGTGCAGAGACGGTGAACAGCAGTGAGGAGGACAGTGAGAAGATCACGAGGGGAAGCTCGGCTTGTGACGATGCGATCAGTGGACACCGGCTGGTCGGTTGTCTGCGAGCACTATTCAGAGAAGGTGCGCTGGACGGCAGATGGCAGACGGGGAACAGAGGCAACGGCGACCGCGACGATGAACAGGTTACCCAGAACAGCAAGGCCAGGAAAGAAGGACGGGACAAAAAGAAGGAAAGAACCTCAGAACCCCAACCCCAAAGACGGGGCGCAGGCACGACCCACACAGCGGGTGGCCCCTCTGAGGAGCTGGTGTGGGCCGGGTCCCTGGCTGGTCCCTTTTGGCGGCGAGACCAGCAGAGAAATGCCCCGAAAGGTGGAAAGATGAGAAAGGTGAGTGCGGAAATCGATATACGCGCTGTGATGAATCATTTTCTTGATTTTCTAGGGGCAAATGCAGGTCGACTGCGAAACGATTTGGAGTCAACAACATTAATTTTCTTTTTCCATTTGTTTTTTTGAGCGTCACTTGGATGCATCTTTTCACCCCTCATTCAACATCACGGAGAATCGGACAGTCGGTGCTTGTCGGTTCATTTTTTGGACTCTAGTTCAAATTCAAATGGAGAAGTCAAGGAATCTAATGATGGTGCCCTTCACTCGACGTCCCAACGGCTTCCCCACGAACGGCAAACTTCATGGGGAAGTATTGCCAGAAATAGTAAGCATGAAGTCAGGTAAGTTTTACTTGTTCAGCTTCAGTACATATAATGTTGAAGATTTGATTGTTGGAGGCACTTTGCGCCAACCGCGGTGAAGTTGACGATGTGCCTAGCCACAACGCCGGTACGTCCTGTAATACATTTCTTTTCATTGTCATCATGTACTTTGCCGCGTCATTTCATGGCCGGTGTCTTTAACCGCCGACTCTGTTTTGTCGATGTTGACGGGGAAGTTCTTGTAAAGATATCAGATGCAAGTCCTGCCCGTCACAGCCAATTGCCTAATTGGGTAACCGATTCGTTATCGGCCATATCCTCCACACGCTGGTGCCACACTGGGTCTGTAGTCGACTTGACGAGGTACCTCTTGTCCCTTTTTTCACAGTTGGCCACTCTTCTGCATTGTGTAATGTTACGAGTGTCTTCACTTTGTTCTTTGCTCGTCTTTGGCTCCATAGTCCGTACGCTGTATTCAAATGGATCTGTCTAGTCGTAACAGTATTAGTATGTACATATTTTTTGTTCACCGTGCCGTTTGCCTGCCTCCCTCCAGTCGACAGTCTACAGCCGGCTCTTCTCCTGCTTGATCTTGGCGTAGCCGTTGGACAGCGCCACACGGCCATCGTCAACAACAATCGTCTCAAAGGCAATGTTGTCGTAGCCGCCCTCGCTGCCGACAACCCACATGCGCGTCTCCAGCAGCTCGCCCGGGTAGACAACGTTCTTGAAGCGGGCACCGAAGCTCTTGAAACGCGTCGGGTCCGAGTTGCCGAGCTCGCGCAGGACGGCGTGCGCAGCAATGTTCCATGTGCCCAGGCCCTGCATGATGGCTCCCTTGAAGCCGCCGCCGCGGCCAAACTCGTCGTCGGCGTGCAGCGGGTTGTAGTCGCCACACAGGCGGTAAAGGAGTGCCGTCTCTTTGGTGGTCTGGAAGCGGCGGACGGCATCGGGCTTGCGGTCCTTGGGCATGACGACCGTGGGCTTGGTGGGGCCGCGGGGGCCGCCGTAGCCGCCCTGCTTGATACCAAAGGCCATGGAGTTCATCTTGACGTAGACGGTGCCCGTCTTGGCGTCCAGCAGCGTGTACTCGTTGTCCTGGATCATGTTGCCGCCCTTGTCGTAGACACCGAGCACCTTTTGGTGGATCTCGAGGTCCAGGCCATCCGACGAGACAGGCAGAGGGCGGACAATCTCGATACCGCGCTCGCCGTCCACGGAGTTCTGAATGTCAAAGGGTGGTGTGCCGGGGACGCTGCCGGAAATCATCTTCTTGCCAAAGTCATAGACGTCCTGGTCGGTCTGCTTGAAGCCCAGGTTGATGGCGAAGGTGGGGAACGCGGCGAACTTGGGGTGCAGCTCGTACAGGAAATGCAGCTCGTCGGACTGGGCACCAATGGCGTTGGCAAACAGAAGGACATCGCGGCGGTTGTAGGAGCACTTGATGATGGGGTACTCGTAGCCGACGGCCTTGCGGAAGTCGACGTTGTCGTAACGCCCAGAGGCGTTCTTGACGGGTCTGTCGGACATGTTGTGTGTGTGTGTGTGTCTGCAAGGTGGTGTAGGAGAGAGAAGAGGAGAAAGGAGAGAGAAGGTGAGGTGAGAAGGTTAGAGCAAAAGAAGAAGAAGAAAAAAAGAAAGAAAAAAAAGGAAGAAAAAAAAAGGTGAAAAAACAAAAGACAGAGTGGCTCGGCTCACATACAGAGGATCGAGCTTTATGAAAAAAGAAAATCCCAGAAATTGGAGACCAGTGGTTGGGCTTTTGGAGAAGTATTGGGAGGGAGACTGAAAAAAGAAAGAAACAAAGCGACAAAAGTGTCGGCGCTGATGACCCCGACAGTCACTTCTAGCACACGCCTCGCTACGGCAATACCTCACAACCACGCTTCCACGCTTCCACGCTACGACTGACAGGGGCAGACAGCGCTAGAGAGCCGTCAGCGGCAAAGGCCGAGGCAACACAGGGACGGTCTTGCCGTTTCGCTGAATCGCCTTTTAGTGTCTTCGGTGCCTTCTCTAGGGGCTACAGGCGATAGTCTGACAGCACTGACAACACGCTAAGCTCACTTAGTGTTGGAGAGCTTCTCGAATTGTTTACTTCATTCTGTCATTCTGTCATTCTACATATTCTGATATCGCGGCCTCACCACTCAACCACCCGGTGTGTATGTTCTTCCCACTTTCTTGTACGCCTCTGTCCTTCTCTTATCTTCTATTGCAACTAGGTCGATCGGCAAGTCCACATGCCGCGCCCGCATAAACTCGCCCACGCTTTTGCCAAAACCATCGACAAGACTGCTGCTGCTGACACCGTTCTTGGAGCAGACCGCGAACAAGGATGTGGACGGCCCGAAGCTTGGGGAACTCGCATCTCTCAACTTTTTAGCTATCATTCCAGTCGTTACCGAGTAGCTCTTTGGCTACGTTACTTGTGAGGAAAGACTGCAACCACGGGTAGGCAGCCTCGTCCCGGACCCAGAAACCAATATTGGCATTGCCACCTTTGTCGCCAGACCGGGCAAACACAAGATCACCGAGCGGACGGCGGACCGTCTTTTCGAAAGCGGGTGCAGCGACAGTCGACTCATATGTTGGCAGCACGGCCGCCTTGTCGGCACACAGAGATGCTCACAAGTGCCGGGAAGTAGCGAACATATGGTTTTGGTGCGAGTGTACGCCAGTCCATGGCGGTGTGCATGCCGCAGTAGCCCTGGAGACCATTGAAGAAGATGGCCTGGCTCATCTGGACGAGCGCTTCTTTCTTGGGAGACTGGGCAAAGAAGCGAATCATGACGGTGGCCGAGGCTTGCGATTTCGAGTCTGCCGGCGACGACCCGTACGTCTCGATACTAAACACGGAAAGGTCGTCTTTGTTGATGCGTTGCAGGACACCCGTCTTCATCTGCTGAAACTTGGCCTCTGTGTCGAGGCCGACGGCAAATGTGGCCAGCTCGGCCTGATAGCCGGCCCAACAAACAGACGGCCAATTTTGTCGTGGGAGGAGGAGGCGAGCCGCGAACGCCCGTGACCCGGACTCTGTCTTTGTCGACAAGGGTGGCGGCAATTGACTCCATGTGCAGCGTCACGTCTGGGTTCAACACCTCCCGTCCCTTTGTTTTTGGTCACGACAAAGCTGCCATCGGCGTCAATCTCGACGATCGGAAAGCCCAGGTCGAAAATCTGCTCAAACTCGTAGATGCCCGCAAAGTTGCCGCCTGTCGACATGGGACCGCACTCAACGACATGTCCGGCAATGAGACTGCCTGCCAAAGCATCGTAGTCTTTTGAAGCATCCCAGCCGTGCCACCACGAAGCCAGACCCATGACGGGACACCGGCCGCAAACGACAATGTCGGCTCCCGCCTCCAAAGCGGCGACAACGCCTGCCTGGCCCGTGTACGCATTGGCCGTCAGCATCATCGCGATGTCGTCGTCGGACAGATTGACGCCCGGCAGGTCCAGATGTTTAAGGTCCTTATCCAATGTCTTCGCCTTCACTTGCTGTGTCACATTGTCGCCCGTCACCCACGCAATTCGCACTGTCGTGATGCCCAGACTCCGAAAATAGGAAAAAAGGAGTCGGCCACCTCCGCTAGTGCCTGAGGGTTCAGCGCGCCGCCGTCGTGCACAACCTTAATTTTCTTCTCGGCAAGAAGTCAAGCCGTAACGCTAGGCAATGTTAAACTCAGCTAGGTAGTCTGCCGTGATGGCGTCAATGCCGCCCGCGAGTGCCAACCGATAAATCTGGTCGATGCCGTCGCCAATGGCGCCCGAGCAGTTGGCAATACGGATAGCCCGGCGAGCCATTGTGTGTGCTGTGCGTGCTGTGCATGCTGTGCGTGCTGTGTGTTTACGTGTAGTTGTGAGTTTTGTTTACAGACCACCAAGAAATAGCATGTACTCCGTACTGAGTAGTCAACAGTGCTTTTTTGTATCAACACGGCTCAAGATAACCCTCACTCCGGTCCAGCGCGAAAGCTCTGTGGCCGGCGACCGGCACGTTAAGAAGCTCCGCCTGACTCAGGCAGGTGTGTCATAAATTGAGCGTGTGGCAGGCATTCTGAGTCCGGACTTCTATCACCGGCAGGGAAGACATACTGTGTAAGGAGGGGAAGAAAAAGACAAGAAAGATGTGCAGACGATTACTTGCACTGGCTTGCACGTCCAAAGAGGATACTTGGCGGCAACAGAAAGGCATGGCCACAGGAAGTGCTCGGACGTGATTGTCGGGCACAACTGACGGAGGACAAGGACAGGGGAAGCCACGAGCGAGAAGAGAGTCAACGCTACCAAGCACTAGGAAACTGGCTGGCACCTGCCACCTCTCTCCCCGCGATCGTCAAAATCCGTGAACACCAGACCATCACCGATCACTGCCCAGACAGTATTAATGACCAGCGCCCAGACGTTCCCAAGAAAACCAAGCGATGTAAACAGCCTGAAAGTGCACTGACCAAACACCACTCCCAACTTTCAAGCCTCACTAATACAAATTTCAACTAACACAGCTTCTGTCGAAGCTTCTCTTAGCTCTCAATCTAAGAGTTGGCTAGCGGTTTTGGAGAGCAGTCTTTTTTATTTTCTGGGGAAGCCATTTTCCGGGGGAAGCCACCAATCTGGACGCCAAGCCAAGTCAACAATGGTGGGCAGTGGGACAGTCTAGCAGAGCGATGCAACGGCGGGAGGATGCCGCGATAGCGATTTGGGGTCCTGAATGGTATTGGCGTACGGAGTACGGAGTACACAGTACTCCGTCCACCAAAAAAAAAAAAAAAAAAAAAAAAAACGAGAGACCCCAACTCATCAACTGATTCATCGCACAGGAAAAGCTTTATCCGCACCTCCACCAAGCCCACGTCCGTCTCGTCCGTTGACCAACACACTAGAATGGACTAAACGACAGGGGGGCCTGCCAATGCTTGCCACGCTATGAATGAAGCTTGTCCTTTTACGTGTTGGCTGTTTTTTTTTCTCCTCTTGATATTTTACTGATAGTGCTCTCCTCTTTCTGATCCTTCACTGTTCCTCTCTGTTTGCCCCCTTTTTTTCTTCTTTAATGTGCCTTTAACAGAAGATAGACCCTGTTTTCTCTTATCCACTGCGGAGAACGATACGGCATCTCAATTGCTATGTCTGACTTAACACCACTCTAACAGCTCGGGGCTGTACGTCGTACTCCGTAAACTAGCTACTCCGTAGTGCATGCATTTGCAAGGGTGAGGCACAGTCAACGGACGAGAGAAGTAACGACCTCGTAGAAACACAGTGGACGTTTACATCAACAGGCGCGAGTTGGACTCAATGTGGTGAGATAATTCAGTACCAAGCAAGGAGAGTTTTGTTCAACAGTCTCTCCTTCCCTCTCTCCTTCCCTTTTTGACTTTTTCGTCTTTTCTGTCACTCCTGCCTCTGCTGCCACCAACCCGGCCGCGCCTTCCCTCGCTGCCTTTCCCACCACCACCTCTTTTGTTTGCCCCTTCCCCTCGACGCAACACTGTGCAGAAACGGGCAAGTCTTGCGTCCAGTAGCTTAATTTCATCGCAGCTACTTTCCGTTCTTCTCCTTTGTCTAGTGCGTGCCCAGCCGGCGCCCGCGCCTTCCCCCGTCTTTTCAATTCCCTAGTTCCTTAGCTTCCCATCGTTCCTTCCTGGGGTGTGGACCTCGAGCTTGCCGTGAGAACAAACTTTCCACTCGTGCTTCGTAGCTTCAACTTCTAGCTTCATATCGTGAGCAGATGTTCCCCATTCTTCACTGTCTCCATCTTCACTCTTCACTCTTCACTCTTCACTCTTGCTGTCTCCAACTCGACGTATCTGCACACCCGCGCTCCTCTCCCGGCCCTGCTACTGCCGACCCACCGTGCGTATTGTCTTCCGCGCGCCGGCTGCCCATCTTCCCACCAGCTCGGTCCGCACTGTCTCTTTGTCTCTTTTTTCTGTGTTATTCCTATTTTATCTCCTCCCCGAACTGGGGTCGTAGCCCGCTAGGATCCTCACGACTACTCGCCTCTTTCCTGGGTCCCTCTCATCGTGCTTGCTGAGTCCTGGTTCTTGGGTCTTGCCCTGGGTGTGCCTCTTTCGATCGAAAATCAGAACCTGAACCTGGTACGCAGCGTGCTTATGTGGGTTTGCAGGAGGAGACACACCCTGTCTTGCCATTTATTTTCAGTATTGCCTGCCGGGTCCTGGTCCGTCTCTCTTCTCAGACTTTGCTAGCCTGCCATCTATTTTTTCGATATCTTATTTTCTGATATCTTATTTCTTACGAGCATTTTCCTATTTGTGACCTGCCTCTCAGCCCTTGACTTGGGACATATTCGGACTGCAGCTCGCCATCGCCATCGGACCATTCTTTCACAAGCTTCCGTCAATTTCTCCCAGCCTTTTGGCCTCTGCTGTGGTACATCCCTCTGGATCTTACTTCTTTGATCTTTACATCTGATCTTTCCGTCTTTTTTTCCCTTTTGGAGCTCGAGTCTGATGATCACGAAAAGTTGAAGCCTGAGCATTGTTGAGCGTTTCTAGAACATCGTTGTTCTACGTCGTCTTGCTTTCTTTTTCCGCCTCACCTTTTCTTCTCCCACCACACCACACAACCGCCACAATGCGCATCTACTCCTCCGGGACGATC
Source organism: Sporothrix euskadiensis (assembly GCA_019925375.1). Classification (NCBI taxonomy): domain Eukaryota; kingdom Fungi; phylum Ascomycota; class Sordariomycetes; order Ophiostomatales; family Ophiostomataceae; genus Sporothrix; species Sporothrix euskadiensis. The sequence continues at coordinate 12,343 of JADHKQ010000046.1, forward strand.
GACATCCCCTACGATGTCAACCTCACAGAGCTTCTCCACACAACAGGCCGGCCCCTGCCCGAGTCGCATCTGATCGCCGCCGACAACTTGACGAACCGCAGCATCTCTCTCGGTCAGCTTCGCGACCGCGCCGGCCGCCTCGCCCGTGGCCTCCACGACGGGCTCGTCCCCGAGGACCAGTCCCGCTGGGCTATTATCCTGCCCAGCAGCGTCGACTTCCTCGAGCTTTTCCATGCCATCCTGTGGACCGGCGGCATCGTCGCCCCCATCAACTGGGCCCTGAAGGACACCGAGATTGGCCATGGCCTCTCCGTCAGCCGCCCGTCCTACATTGTCGCCTACGGCGCCATTCTCGACACCGTCAACCGCGCCATCCGCGTCGCCGAGCGCGAGCTCGAGGAGGCTGGCACGCCCTGGGAGACACGGCCGATTGTAATTACCGTCGTCACCCCCAAGCCCGGTCTGCTGCACCTTGACCGCGATTTCTTGGCACCTGTCGGCCACAGTCTGCCCATCCCCCACTACACGGACACCTCCAAGCGCGTGGCCACCATCCACCTGTCGTCCGGCACCACGGGCAAGCCCAAGGGCGTCGAGCTGACCCACCGCAACTACGTGGCCAATGTCCTGCAGCTCTTCCAGCACGATCCGGAGCAGTTCCACGCCGGTGTACGGACGGTGACCATCACCCCCTGGGCTCACATTGGCATGACCACAATGCCGCTCTTCAACGCGCCCTACATGGGCCTCTTCCACCACGCCATGCCCCAGTACAATTTTAAACAGTTTGCGTCCATTGTCGACTCATGGAAGGCCACTACCTTCCAGGGCCCTCCCTCGGTGGTCCTGCAAATGGCCCGCTCCGAAATGTACGACCACCACGACTTTTCGCACGCCGAGACAATTACCGTCGGTGGCGCCAACTTCAAGCCCGACGTGCTCGGGCCCCTCCTCAAGAAGGCCCCCTGGAAGCTCGTGCAGGTCTACGGTATGACTGAGGCGGCCGGCTACGTCGCTTTCCAAAAGCTCAAGGAGGACCTCCCCGAGGGTGTCGTCGGCTACCTGCTGCCCGGTATCGAAGCCTGCCTGAAGAAGGAGGGCACCGACGAGGACGTACCCGAGGGCGGCGCCGGTGAGCTGTGGCTGCGTGGCCCCAACATTACCCGCGGCTACCTCTTCAACTCGGACGCCACGCGCACGGCTTTTCCCGCGCCCGGCTGGTACAACACTGGTGACGTCTGCAAGATTGACAAGCTGGGCCGCATCAGCATCGTCGGCCGCACCAAGGAGCTCATCAAGTACAAGGGCTTCCAGGTCTCGCCCGCTGAACTGGAGAGCTACATCAACTCTCACCCGGCCGTGTCTGAGGGTGGCATTGCCGCCACCTGGGACGAGAGCCAGCTGACGGAGCTGCCAACGGCATGGGTCGTGCTGACGGACGAAGCTGCCAAGACACCGGCTACGGTCAAGGCGGCCCTCAAGGACATCCACGCCAGCATCGACAGCCAGGTCAGTGGCTACAAGAAACTGCGGGGCGGTGTTTGGCAGATTTCGGCGCTGCCCAAGAACCCGACGGGCAAGATTCTGCGCAAGCAGATGGAGAAGATGCGGGACGGTCCTTGTTCGCTGGACAAGCCAATTTCGAAGCTGTAGATGGAGGGCACACAAAAGTGTTGTTTCTTGCCGGTGTCGGTGTTGGTGGTAGATTGATGTCGATTTCATCTTTCAAGACATTTTGTTTTTGGATAATACTGTACATAGTCATAGATTTCCATTTTTCTTGTCATATTTCTTCTTACCTTTTATATTCATATGTCCACCTTCACTCTCAAACTCATAACAGAAACCTTTCTCTTTATCTCGCCTTGTTCGTCATTTTTGAAAAGGCTTCTCAAAAGCCTCTCGAACGTCTAAAGTCTTGGCTTCACAGGCTTGCACCCCACAAATTCTCCAATTCTCCGCCATAGTCTCTTATTGTCTGGAGATGGGGAGGATGGCTCAATGATTGGCGTGCCTAAACATGATCAAGCGCAAGTGCGTGGTGCGGCAAAACATCCCCGAGTTTCACGCTCTTTGAGCAAACCACGGACTGTTGGGTGGAGTTAGGCCCGGCCTACCCCGGACTAGGCGCCCCTCCTCTTCCTCTCCTCCCGTCTCTCGTTTGGCTGTGTTTGTCCATGCCCAAACTGGAGAGGCTGTTATAAGAGCAGAGAATATCCCCAGAGCTGGCTCGTAGTCTCCTTCTTTTGATTGTTTTGTTCTTGTTGACCAGTTCTCATCATCACCCTCCCATTTACAATATCCAACCGCCATCATGCCGAAGCTTGTGCTTGCCATCCTGCCAACCGTCGGCGGCCAAGCCCGCGAGACGGTAAGTCCTACGTCACTCTCACTGTATCTCTTCAACAGGTCACTGACAGCTTTAGTACATCAACAAACTCGCCGCCACCTCGGCCTACTCCAAGGAGAACGAGCCTGGCGTCCTTACCTACTCCGTCTGCCTGCCCCGCGACGAGACCGACCAAAAGACCGTCTACATGGTCGAGGCCTACGCGGACCAGGCCGCCTTTGACGCCCACATGAAGATCCCCCTCGTCCAAGACATGATTAAGTGGATGGGCGGTCCCGAGCCGGTTCTGGAGGGCGCGCCCACTGTCCTCGAGCTCGACATCGTCGAGGACTTTGGCCTGTTCACCCGCCCCGAGGGTGTGGCCGCTGCCGCAGACCCTTATGTCGTGATCGCCGAGGTCTCGTACAAGGATGGCGACCTCGTCGAAAAGTCGCTGGCGCACTGGGGCAAGGTTGTTGCTACCACCAAGGCGGATGAGCCCGGCTCGCTGGTGTACGCGCTGGCTCGCAACCCGGCCGAGCCGACCAAGCTGTACACGTTTGAGGCGTACGAGAGCAAGGAGTACCTGTGGGAGAAGCATGCCAAGAGCCAGGCGGTGCAGCACAATGCGGCCGAGACCAAGGATTGGCGTGCGGGACTTAAGCACCACATTGTGAAGCTGGCGCATGGCTTCCTGACGCGGTCGAAGATTTAGAGGAGACCATGAGCCGACCGAAAGGTCGGCCTTTACCAAAGAATCCGAATCCTGTCCTCTCTGACATGTACATAGCAAAATGAATCAATGGATCAACAAGAACAACAGAGTAAGCGCCTGCCATTCCTGCAGTTCCACGACATGCTTACTTGGCTTTGTCTGCCCCTCGTGCTGGGGAGAGCTGAGGGAATAGGCTGGACTGACAGCTTGGACAGACTGGAACTGAATCATTAGGGCGCTAGGGAAGTGATTTGCCGGCGTGCATCTGTATGCACTGACACGTTGGTGCAGTTTTTGGTGCAGCTGCTGATGCAGTCGAGGGGTTCAAAGCAATTGGGGATTTGGGGTCGTTAAAGAGCCGAAGAGTCGGAGGGTCGTAAACTTGACAGCTGTCAGTTTGTTGGCAACTGGTGACTGAAAAGTAATAAGGATAAATCGAGCGGTGGAGAACAGGACTCGCCGAACCCTGCGTCTCTTTTCCCTCCCCCCTATATATCCATTCTCAAGGCTGTCGATTTTCACAGCCTTGCACGGTTTGCTCGGCTCGCACGTCCCCTCCATTTCTTGATCGGCGGGGCTCTGACCTGGTTTGGGTGTTCTTTTGCGGTTATGGATGCGGTCGCGGTAGCCCGTTCTCAAACTCTGTCGCCTCGTTATTTCGGTTCGGTTTGCAATTATTTCGTCACAGTTGTCAGAGAGTGTCAAAGTGACAGTCTTGTCAACGTGTCGCTGCCTCGTGGCAGGGTTGGGGATGATGCGCATGTATGTGTGCACGAAATAACTGCGACATCGCTGGAGCTGGAAGTCAAGAGAACGAGTCGAAAGAAACATAATCATGAAATGAGGCAATTGAAGGTGCTGGTCAAAAAGCGACGACTCTCGTCAAACGCCGACAGCAGTAGCCGATAGGAACAAAATGACGATCGCGTGCCCCTCTATGATTGCAATCGCACGCACCTCATAAGTGGAAAATTAATTGGGCGGCGCTGGCCAAAAAAGACTGGAGAAGGACGAAGAATGGTGTCACATAGCTGCAAATCGACTTGCAAAAAAGACGCCTGCAAAAGGCACGGCTTTCCATCTCCAAAGTCAATAGCCACCCGTGATGCCAGCACGGTCAATTATGTCCAGGCGGAAAGAGCCAAAACGAGAGCGGTATCCCGCACTTGCTGTACTCGTGCTCAACACGCGCAATGACTGGCGGGGGACCGAAAGGCCAAAAAAAATCGGGACGACGTGGAAGGTACACGGAAGGTGCGTCAGACGACGCCGGAGCATTGGACACAACATTTGAGGAAGGAGCCAGGGGCACCGTCAACTAACGACACCCATGGCGAAGTGAACGTATTTGTATCTCGCAGGCTCTGCATGGAAAACAAGTCTACAACCTCATAGAGTACGTCGTAGAGTCTGTACAAACCGATCGGTTCACACCCGCCCCCAAAGCGGCGAATCTCTACGAACGTCTACCTTTTCCATCGGGCGCTAATTGACCGGATCCAACAAGTTCAATCGCCGCGGTAGAACGCCGGTCAGGTACGCTCTTTCCTAACCTTGCTGACTTGGCGCAGACCTCAACTCATGCCTTCCCTTTGGTGGGAGCAAGAGAGCTCCTCTCAGAGGAGCCCCCCTCAACGACGCCATAATAGGAAAGAGACTGGGGCCAAACACACACCAGTTACGCCGGTTACGCCAGTGCACCTTTGCGCCTGCCCCGCCTTTCGCGACTTGTTCTCTGGTTGCGCTTTCCTCACGGGGACGGTCCGGCATCGCTCAATTGGCTCCGGTTCGTAAGGGAAAAGGGAAACAACCATCAAATAACGAGAACTTCAATTTCTCCTCTCTCTCTCCTTTATCCTCTTCCTCTCTTATACTCTCTATCGTCCTCTTTCTTATCTCTCTTCTCTTATTTTCGCCCTCCTCTTCCCCTCTCTCCATGATCTTATCCCGCGTCGTTCTCCGCATCCCGAACGTATTCCGCGCATATCCTTCTCCAGCTTTCTGCCTCTCTTCGGCGTCATCGTATCGATCTTATTTACTTCCCAAAACAACAAGATCAACTCCCAGATACTTCTCCTCTACAGCCTCCCTCGCTATGAAGCTCCTCTACCCCACCTCCCTCAAGCTCGACGTGTCCAGCATTGAGGGCTTCTCCGTCGAGCTCTACCCTTACGACGTCACCAAGCCGTTTCCCGACGAGCACGTCGACGCTGATATTCTCGTGACGTGGGCCAACGCCGCTGCCAACCTCAAGGACGGCGCCCAGCGTCTCAAGAATGTCCGTTGGATCCAGTCCCTGGCCGCGGGCCCCAACGATGTCCTGAACGCCGGCTTTGATGTCTCCAAGATTTCTGTGACCACTGGCTCCGGTCTGCACGACCACACCGTCGCCGAGCACACTCTGGGTCTGTTGCTGGTCGCTGCCCGCCGCTTTGACGAGATGCGCGACTACCAGCTGCAGGGCAAATGGCCCGGCCACCTCGGCGGTCCCCAACCCGACCGCCCGGCCGGCAAGTTCACGTCGCTCCGCGACGCCAATGTGCTCGTGTGGGGCTTCGGCAATATCGCCAAACGCCTGACCCCTTCGCTGGTGGCTCTCGGCGCCAACGTCACCGGTGTTGCCCGCAAGGCCGGTGTCCGCAACGGCATCGAGGTTGTCAGCGAGGACCAGCTGTCCGAGCTGCTGCCCAAGACCGATGCTCTCGTCATGATCCTACCCGGTAGCGAGTCCACCCGCAACGCTCTGAACGCCGAGCGCATCAAGCAGCTGCCCGCACACGCATGGATCGTCAACGTTGGCCGCGGCACGAGCGTCGACGAGGCGGCGCTGGCCGCGGCACTGAACGAGGGCCGTCTGGGCGGTGCGGCGCTGGACGTGTTCGAGACGGAGCCTCTCCCCGAGTCGAGCGAGCTGTGGAAGACCAAGAACCTGGTGGTGTCGCCGCACGCAGCGGGTGGTCGTCCGCAGGGTGCGGAGGGGCTGATTGCCGAGAACCTGCGGCGGTTCCTGGCAAAGCAGCCGCTGAAGAATGTGATATAATTTGGGGTGCGAAGAGGGAAAACATAGAGCAAATGAAAGAACTAAAATACACATTTTGATTTACTACATTGCATGCATCGATATCGCAGAGCAGCCACCAAATATACATGGTAACGTTAACATTACAAGACAGCCAGCTTACAAAACAGCCAGTATGGAGCAAGCAAAGTTTGTGACTGTCGCTCTTGATTGTTTGCGAGAAAAGTCACGATTTGACTGAATCGCTGCATCGTGTCGATGCTCCTCATGCAATTTCCATCCAAAGTTTGGGGTCGCATCGTCGGCCTGTGATTCCAGCGTCCAAGACTTTCCAGAACTGTCCAAGGCCTTTGAACCAACCTCTTCAAACCCCGGAAAAAACGGCATCAAAAGGAACGCTACCTTGTGAGTCGAGCATACGCAAGCAGTGCAATCGAGCTTCTCTTGAAACAATGTGTGGCATAGTATTCACATATTCACATATTCACATATTCACATATTCACATATTCACATATTCGCCACAGATAATATTAGGGCTGCCCAAAACTATCGAGACCAGGGACGAGCCGAGCCATATGGACAGGAACGGCCGCCAATCCAACTACCGGCGCTGTCGACACTGTGAAACTGGCATGACGACGAGTCTCGTTTAAATAAGGTGGAAGACGACTCACTTTGAAAAGTGGACTGTCATGCAAATACACTTTGTGCTAGAGATGCATAAACTGTGTGAACGATGCTACAACACATCCACAAATGGCAATGAGTGACAATAATGGAGAGAAGATGGCCCACTGGAGATGTCTAAACTTGGCAACCCTCGACACTTGAGGATGTACGCTCTGACGGGGCAGGAAAGACTTGAACAATGCTCTGTGAGTCGAAAGACTGGTGCATATCAACTTGCTGGATCTCTCTTTTAGTCCACCTCTACTTCGAACAGAAACACGGCACTTGGGGGAGGGTGACGATGTTTAGGCAAGCTTTGAAAAGGCTTAATATAGGGCAAAGGAAAGACAAGGATATGCCTGCTGACTAGGAAACATTCAACTTTTTTGTTGAGGACATTATTGACTCGAGTAGGATAGCATAAAGTCGCCCGGCTGTTGTGGATGCGGGATGGGTGATTGATAATAAGGTCAATGGAGGATGGGATATGAAGACAGGCAACCGCCTGATGAGAGGATGAGAGGCGATTACACAAAATTCCTGGAACAAGGAGGCTTCTGAACAGTGTTGATCGCTGCGTACTACAAGATTTTAATTAAGAGCTGAGGCACATCGCTGAATAAGGTTTTGGCTTTACAAGGAGAGGTAGATTGTACTTTTGCCGTGTCTCTGAAAGAGGATAATATGGCGTCAGTTGACAATGTCTCGACTGTTTTGTCTCTTTCCTTCATTTTCCAGACGTTTCTGCCACTCCGTTGCCCTTTCGTTGTTGGCCACGGTCTTCGTGGAGAGGTCGCGGAGGTCGCCTTGTGTGGACAGGGGTCGACAGGGCCTTTTGGACTTTTGGCCTGGGGATCGACTTTGAGGGGTTTCAAACGGTTTCAAAGCTTCAGGAGCCCACCTCCGCCCACGTCACAACCAGGAAAGAGACGACCCGAGTAAAGGTGCACGACTACTCAGTACACTTGGAAGCACACATATTTTCGGGGCCGCCTTTGTCTTTTCCTCCCCCGTCGATCTGCTTCATTGCCCTATCGCATTGGCAGACGATCAAACACCTTGCAACCGCCCTCCTCCTTTTCCCCCAGCTGTCTCCGACCCGAGGGTCCAGTACGACTTCAGGACATCAACATGACTGGCTGAAGCGTTTTTGAGTGAGTGCAATTGGCCGACCTTTTGCCTCTTTTTATCTGCATATTTCTGCACTTTCCAGGTGGCTTTCTTTCAGACAAGTTCCAAGTAGGAAAAAGGGGCCACGTCTAGCACTGTTGAAGATGACTTTGCAAGTTGCACTTTCAAATAAAGAAAAGAAAAAAAAACCACCATCAATTACTGTGTCAGTTGGTATGAGCAAATACAAGAACACAATTCAAGTAAATAGCCAAAATGAACTCTGAATACACTTCTTGGCGCACCCAACAATACAAAAATACCGCCGAAGCTTGTTCCAAAACCACAACTCACTTCCTCCTTCAACCCTGTCGTCATCGTCCCCTGGTACGTCGTAGTGAAAGGCTTCAATGCCAGGTTTTGAATGTTTAGAGACATACAGGGCTTTGCCCAGTCTCTATCCTGTCAGCCAATCTGCCTAAAAGGGGCAGTTGAGGCAGCCACCTGCAGTCTTTTTTCTCCTTCTCCTCGACCCCTTGTCTCTTAAATAGTCGCTCCTGGTCTCTGTCGGCCCCCACCCCAACGCCGTGGAAAGGGCCTGGCCGAGCTCCTGGGTCTTTTTGGGGGTCGACCCTGGCTCGTTTCGAGGCATGGGAAGAGGGACGACGTCTCCGTATATGTGCTTTACGCCTGTTGTATGGAGTACGGAGTACGTCTGTGTTGTATGTCTGCGGGATGCTGTTGTATACAAATCCCTATGCGAGTCGCTTGGTCCCTTTTTTATTGTAGCGACATTATTAAAATAGGCGGTGCTGGCTCGCAGCCGCACTGTCGTTTGCACATCGTCTCTTCTCTTCTTCCTTTCTTCCGCCTTCTCTCTTTTTTGCATTTCTTTCTTTCCCTTCCTTTTCTCTTCATCTTTCTTGATACCATCATCTGTCGACATGATACAAACCGTGCTTTAAACAGCTATTTCTGTGTGAAATCAGGTTGCTGGCCAACATCTTCTCTTCTTCTTCCCACCTTTTTTATTTACTTTCTCATCTCTGGTAGACTTTTTTTTTGCACGCTTCTTTTTTAAACCTTTTTGTTTCTTAATTTCTTTTGCTCTTTTCTTTTCTTGTTATCTTCTTTTTTACCTCATCTTACCTCCATATCTCACACATCTTCCATTCTCATAATGTATGTTCTACGAGACCTCCTGGGCGGCGTGGGCGGCGCTCTCGGCGACCTGGGTGCCGGTGCAGGCTCACTCGTCTCCGGCATTATCCCTGGCGCCGCCAATACACCGACCAGCTCAGCAGCAGCTGCAGGCGTTACCTCGACCGAAATCACCGTGACGACAACATCCGCGTCCGCAGCCGCTGAAGCGACGACAACGACCGCCGTGGCAGTCACAACCGCAACGCAAGAAACGACCGCTATTGTCCAGCAAACGGCCACGGCCACGATCTCCGCAGTTGGCTCGTCGGGCACCGATACTGTGATTACGGGCAACTCGGCCGACGGCGGTGATGACACTGGCAGCAGCGGCTCCAAGGCCAACGGCGGCAATGATAACGGAAATGACAAGGGCAATGGAACCGACAACAACAACGGCAAGGGCAGTGCGGCCACGACGATATCGAGCACGAGTGCTGCGGCTGCCGCCACGACCCCGGACACGACGTCTACCCCTGCTACGGTCGCCACTCAGCAGACGACCAGCACCGGCAACGTCAACGGCGGCACTGTCGTTGTCACCCCTACGACGAGGTATGTAGCGATGTTGTGTGTCGCTGGCAGTTAGAGTCTGGCCTGTTGTGAGCATTTCTAACGAATGTGTACAGCCTTTCCGCCACTCCCACATCGACGGCCACGTCGTTCATCACCAGCAACGCCGTTGTCACCACGACCATCCCGCCCACCAGCGACGACGGCACGACCACGATGACTGTCGCCACTATGACGACCACCCCGACCGACACCCAGATCGCCATGTCGGCCGTCGCTGCGTCGGCCACTGCCTCCCTCAGCATCACTCAGGACAGCACCTCTTCCGACATGAGCAAGCCCGTCATGGCCATTGCTATTACAGCGCCCATTGTCGGTGTCGCCTTGGCCGGTCTGTGCATTATGCTGTTCCGGCGGCGTGTGTCGCGGCGCAAGAACCGCAACTCGATGCCGTACGACGAGGAGTTTGAGAGCTTGAAGAAGAAGCACGAGGAGAAGTTTGGCGTGGGCCATAACTACTAGGAAGAGAAAAGCAGAAATACAAAAGCATTTTTGTTCTCTTCCTGCGTCCTGATATCTGACTCGTCATCTTCCTCGCACTACCCACCTTGCAAATTTACCCTGCTTCTCCCTCTTTTCTTTTGCAAGCGTTTAGTCTTTCCTTGCCTTCATTCTGTGCTTTCCATCGCCTTCTTATTGGTTTTTTTTCTTCATTTATTTGTTTGCTTCCATTTGATTTACGGACACGAGCTGGACGGCCGAAAACAAAACCAAAATCCACTTACACCTACAACATACATATCTTAGTTATGCTTCTCTTTTGTCGCCTCATTTTAGTCTACCCTCAATAATGTCTGTCCTAACAGGAGTTGAGACATCACATACCCAATAACCCAATAAACCATATGACATTAGAACGAGCTTTAAAATGAACCTTATGTTGACATAGGGCATTGTTTCTACCATGACTTGTGTTTCGCCGAGTCTGGTTGGTGGCTTAAAAAAGCCACTTCCACCTAACAGTGCTTGTCGACACCATCTCATTATATAGCCTGATCATACACAGCCCACGACGCCTTGGCCTCTTGGCATCCCGGTAAGACTCCTGTCGATCTGCCCGAAAGGCTTGTCGTCAGTCGACGTAGTATTTTGCTCATTAGTTGTCAAAGTACATTCGTTACCGTGACGAAAAGGGATATTTCTTGAATGATTTTAAGATACACAGCCATCTGTCCATCAGTGAGAAATACACTACAAGAACGTCTCTCTTCACATTCAGTGCCAATCTAATAAACCTCAGCCTCCCCGCAGTCTTGCCGTCACCCACCTGCTGCGTCCCGTCCTGCGGCCCGTCCAGTTATTAAATAAATGACGCGGGACAAAGTGTCCGAGCTTTGCCGTGTCTTTCACATTACCCGCTGCACGACCACTTTCTGTCCTAATATTCCGCCTGGTCGTGGTGATTTCTATCAAAATCTTGTTGATATCCAGTCGATGTCAGCCCACGCTAGTCGTGTAAGTGGACTGCCAATCCGTTGCACCCACCTACTTGAGAGCTACTAGCGGCGACTTTCCACCATCACATTACCTGCCCGGGTAGCACAGTGGTAGCTGCGCCTGCCTAGTAAGCAGGAGGTCCGCGGTTCGATCCCGCGTCTGGGCAATTAGGATGTTATTTTTTGTCTTTTTGCAGCCCATTTTTGCTAGTTACATCTTTATAATTGTTTGCTTTCTTTACTCATTTATTTTTTTTAATGGTACATTTTTGTCTTCCTTCTACGCAACTTCCTTTTCCGCACCCTTCGCTTCCATGGTCTTCGTTTTTTGATCCCACCCTTCAGCCGGAATGGTGTACGTCCAGTCGACCCAGTTGCCCAGAATCTCGTGTGCCTTGGCAAACAGTGGCTTGTCTTGTGTGACCTGTTCGTCGTTGACCTCGGGATACCGTAGATTGCCATTTATTACGGAGCGCAAGGCCTCTGTATTCTCCTCCAAGTCGGCATGTGAACTGATCCCTGTGATGGTCGACACTCGCAGACCATGTGCTGTACCCGCCTCGTGTGCTCGCCACAGAGAATAACGCAGAGCCACGGCCGCCAAGTTTTGATTCTGGGATGTCATGTACTCAGCCAGCCTCCTCGAAGCTTGCCGAAGTCCTGGCGGTGCCGGATGGAAGTCGCCAAGTTTGCCCAACGGAACACCCTCTTTGCGAAGAAGCCCAATACCGAGTGGGCTCGAACTGAAAACGTGGGTAACCCCGGCGACACGCAGACCAGCCAGCCCTTCTGGTTGTGTTTCCAAACGGCCGCACTGAAGTGTCAGTTGGCCCCATGTTTGGACGACATCGACGAGGGGGCCTTCTCCAGAAAAATGGTCGCGGACGAGTTGGGCCCGTCGACTCAACAGATCCAGGCGGTAGCTCGATAAGCCGATATGCCGCACAAGTCCTTCATCTACCAAATTCCGCAAGGCACCCACCGCCTCCAGAACGTCATCGTCTGTCACAGCCTCCATGTCGTGGCAGAAGACGACGTCCAGATACGATGTGTGGAGGCGGACGAGGGAACGGCGGACAGAAGCGTCGACTGCTGCGGCGGAGTAGTCGTACGTCTCTGGACCTGTCCGTCCTGCTTTGGTCATAAGCACAAATTCGGAGCGACTATACTTGCTTGTCACTTCTGGATCGGCCAGTGCCTTTCCCAGGAGCTGTTCTGACGGCTCATAGAGCGGCGCCGTATCAATCACCCGCAAGCCATGGTCAAACGCTTGACGGACGATGCTGGCGATAGGAAGCGATTCCGGGTCTGGGTGGGTTTGGTAACTGAAGCCGGCACCGCCGAGGACGAGGCAGGGTAGACTCTTGGAGAAAGCGACGGCGGAAGACGAGGGACAAGAAGAAGGAGGAAGAGATGTTGGAGGACGTGCTGCCAGCGTGGGTGTCTCTGTAGTCGTTTGTGAGGCCATCATGGTGGATGGTTTGGAGGTAGATGAGGGACAGACGATCCAGTGAGTTGATGTCAAGATAAGATGTTGAGGAGGTGGTCACAAAAATGCAATGACCCTCCAGGGACAAGAATCCCAAGCTGTTGTTATTCCCGCGAGACTCCTCACGGGACACGCCTCGGTGAGTTGACGAGCGTTCTCCGACGAGACGGTTAAAGGTCGGAATATTTGCGGCAATGGGCGGAGGTGGAAGCTGATTTCAGCTGAGATGTCCTGGCGTTGGCAAGGTTAAATGACGAGAGAAGAAGAGTGGAGAGGGAAGGGTGTGTTTCTGGAACCACTACATTGAAAGTGCCCGTCGCAAAGCTTCTCCGCACTTCCCCTTTGATTCCCTTTTCGATTTCTCCGCATTGATAACGGAAGGAAGCAACGCTCGTTAAAGCTCTTTCCGAAATATTGGATCTGTCTAGCTTGGTCGTGACCGCGAGGCCATTCAGGGGGCGTGTTGATGGCCGAGAGAGGAAAGTGCGTCCGGTGTAAGAGGCAAGTGCGTCCGGCGCCAACACAACAACTTGTTTCCCCGCATGCACGACTGGACTCCGCATAACATTCAAGCGAGAGTTGGTTGACAGCCTGTGCCGAACAGCCTTGATCTGGTGACAGGGAAGGAGGAAGAGAGAACGATGCTGTTTGGTAACTATTTTTCTGTTTTCCTTTAGATTTTTATTTACAGGTTTTCGAGGTTTTCGAGGTTTTCGTCACTGGAATCTGGTATTTTACTTTCCAACCTGGCTGGCCGAACATCAGTTAACCGTCCTAATCTTCGCTACCTCAGCAACCGCCATGGCATCATCTCCTCGCATCACGGCTGTGAGGGCATTCCTCGTGGCACCCGATAAGCGCGACCCGGACGCCCCTAAACCGGGCCAGTGGCTCTACAGCCAGCGCATCGCCAATCCCATGTCCAAGTACCCCAAGTACAGAGACGAGCGCGAGAGCTGGGGCATTGATGTTCTACGCAACTTTTGCGTCGAAGTTGAGGCCACAAGCACCGACAGCGACGGAAGTCCCAAGACGGCGGTGGGCTTCTCCATCGGCCACGGCGGCTTCGTTGGCTGCTACTTGACCGAAGAACACTTTAAGCGTTTCTTGTTGGGCGCCGACCCGCGCGACATCCACCAGATCTGGGACCAGATGTACAGCGGGTCGCAGCACTACGGCCGCCGCGGAATCACGATGATGGTCGTCAGTGTGATTGATCTGGCGCTGTGGGATCTGCTGGGCAAGCTGCGCGGCGAGCCGGTGTACAAGCTGATTGGCGGTGCCACCAAAGAGTACTTGACGGCGTACTGCACGGGACCGCACCCGGATATTGCCAAAGCCCAAGGGTTTTATGGCAGCAAGGTCCCTCTCCCATACAGTCCCAGCGAGACCGAGAGTCTACGGCTCAACTACGAAGCACTGGCAGCCCACCGCAAGACGGCCGGCCCCGGATATCCACTAATGGTGGACTGCTACATGTCTTTAACGATTCCGTATGCCATCCAGCTGATCCGCAAATGCGAGGACCTCGATATTGAGTGGTGGGAAGAGGTCCTTAGCCCGGACGATACCGAGGGCTATGCTTTGCTCCGTCAAGCCCTACCGCATATCAAGTGGGCCACGGGCGAGCACGAGTACACCCGCTACGGATACCGCAAGTTGGTTGAGACGCGGTACTTTGCCGTCCTCCAGCCGGATGTCATGTGGTGCGGTGGTTTGACGGAAATGATTCGCATTGCTGCCCACGCTGCAGCCTACGGAATCGACGTGGTGCCCCATGGCACAAGCCACTACACGGTGCATTTCTGCATGGCCACACCCAACTCGTCGATGATTGAGTATGTGGCGTATGCGCCCGACGGCAAGTCTGTGGCGCCCGTCCACGGCGACTTTTTCGTAAAGGAGCCATTGCCAGACGCTGACGGCCGTGTGCGGCCCTCTAGTTTTGACAAGCCCGGGTTTGGTCTGGAAGTGAGCCCGCACGTCAAGCTGGTCTCGGCGCGGGACCTCTTGGCGCCGTATTATGCCATTTTTGGCGAGTTGAAGGAGAATCTTCCAGAACGGCCGGTAGAGGACACGCAGTTGGAAAAGGCTTGAAATTAGCAAGCAATATTATCTATAGATCTATACAATACGTGTTTTGTTATCTACACACTCCTAGTAACCATCCTCCCGCTGAATCTGATTAATGAGCGGCCGTCCATCGCGCAACCGCTTCAGGTTTTCATCCAGAATCTCGACTGTTCGTGGCATATACTCATCAGACACGCCGGAAATATGCGGCGTGACAAGTGTGTTGCGAGCCGTCCATAGCGCATGGCCTTGAGGCAGCGGTTCTGGGTCCGTCACGTCCAGTGCCGCGCCCAGGAGCGTACCATCATTCAGTGCCGTCACCAGCTCATCCGTCTTGATAATGTCGCCGCGGGCCACATTGATCAAGTAGCAGCCACGCAACTTCTCGAACTGTGCAGCTCCCAGTGCACCCCGTGTTTTTTCTGTTGACGGCAGAGCCACCACCAAAACGTCGACGGTAGCTTTCACTGCGTCCAAAAACTCGTCCAAACCGCCATGGTACCATGCCTCCGGCAGCAGTCCCGCAGCATCGCCTGTGTTCGCTGGCGTAAATGTCGTGCTCACTCTTTCAGCAGGGGTGTTTTTGGCATGTAGCGTGTACGCCACCACCCGCATCCCGCACGCCGACAGGATCCTTGCCGTGTGCCGTGCAATCGCTCCGTACCCAAGGAAAGCTACCGTCTTGCCCAGCAAGTCGCCCCTCGTCTTGTACTCGCTTGCCCGCCATACGCCCTCTGCCTGCCACTTTAGAAGCTGCGGCAGCTGCCGGTAGTGCGCCAACAGCATGCCCACCACCCATTCGGCAATCTGCGGTGCGTGCACGCCGCTGTTGCGTGTCCACTCAATCGAGCGATCATGAAGCAAAGGAGAGTGCAAGGCCTGGTTGATGCCGCCGCTGTAGAGATAGACCCATTTGAGTCGGGGGCACTGTTTTTTGTTCTCGGCAAACAAAGAGTGTGTCAAGTGGACGGTGGTGCGAGCCCAAACGTCCGCCGGGATCCTGTCCTCGTCACCGGTGCCGGCATTGTAGTGAATGACTTCGAGGCCGGGCTGGAGCTCTTTGAGGCGGGCATAACTGTCTGGGTACGCATCGAAAGGAATGGTGATGAGGAGGACCTCGTGCGGTGTCGTAGAAGCCATGGTGGTGGTGGTAGGAGGGTAGTGTTGTCGTTGTACAGAGAGAGCAAACGTCGAGATGGTGCCGATCGCAGACCTGCTTTTCAATTTGACGCAGCTCGTCTCTTGACAAAGCACGAACGTACTTTATGTTTGTTCTACCCAAAATGGCACCTCCGCCATCGCTGGTCGTACCTTCCCCGCGCGTCACCCATGATTTGCACCAGGATTTCCCAGAATTTAGCACCCCGTCAAAAGAGGCAACTGCGGGCGTCTCTAGCTTCTTTTCAAATGGGGAAAATCGTTCCGGAAACTACGACATGCACACAACACTCAACATCGATCGGCCACCTCCTTCCTGCTGTGTTTTGAGATAGAAGAGCGTCTATTTTACGGCCCAAGTTGAAGTCTTGGATAAGTCCCGGGCAGAAGTTTTTACTGAGCACACTACAGCCTACACCGTCGGCCTTTAGACTCATCTGACGGCAAAATGTTGTCCCTGATGTGATGATCA
Organism: Sporothrix euskadiensis; assembly: GCA_019925375.1. Taxonomy (NCBI): domain Eukaryota; kingdom Fungi; phylum Ascomycota; class Sordariomycetes; order Ophiostomatales; family Ophiostomataceae; genus Sporothrix; species Sporothrix euskadiensis. The sequence continues at coordinate 28,587 of JADHKQ010000046.1, forward strand.
GAGAGGTTGTCATACGAGTTCCATGACGATTCCGACATCCCGGAGGTTCCTCTTTTGATAAAAGGAGAGCTCAAGATTTAAGACGTCTTCAGTCTTCATAAAGCTACGTTCAACTCGTATGGCCAGCAACAATCCTTTCCTTCACATGATCATCAACGCACGCCACAATGACTGTCGACATCGAACAACCGCTCTGCGTCAACGACGGGCCTCTCCAGTTGTCCGACTATGCAATTCTTCAACCTTCAGACCCAAACACAGTGCCCCTCGACGAGCTTCGCCGACGCTTGCGTGATGATGGATACCTCTTTCTGAAAGGCATCCTACCCCGTGAGGACGTCCTTGAAGCCCGCCGTGCTTACTTCTCGTACCTGGAGCCCAGCGGTGTCCTCAAGCCCGGATCAGATCCTGTCGACGGCATCTTTGACGCGTCCAAAAGTGTGGCTGAATTCCCGGGCATCGGCGTCGGCCGCCTCGAAGATATGGCCCCGCAAGCCCAAGAATTTGTCACTCGCGCACTCGGCGCGCACAGCCAGCCGTGGTACAACCAGACCCTGTGCAAGCATCCCGCCCTGCTCGAGTTTATGGCCAAGTTTACGGGCTGGGGTACCGAGAACACACTTCCCTTGGAACGTACTCTCCTGCGCAACAACATACCGCAAGCCAAGGCGATCGGTGTGCATTACGATCAGATCTTTTTGCGGCACGGCGACCCGACGAGTGTCACGGTATGGGTGCCGATGGGCGATATCTCACTGCGAGGCGGTGGTCTCATCTACTTGGAGGGTGGACACGTCCTGGGCCGCCAGTTTGAGGACGAGTTTACCGAAAAGGCCAGAGCGACCGGCCTGACGGATGGAGAGGCCAAGTCAGCTTTCAACCGCAACATGCTGTCGAGCGGCGTGCTGACGGACGGACCGGCTGCTTTTGGCCGTGAACACGGTCGACGGTGGCTGGTGAGCAACTACGAGGCAGGCGATGTGGTGCTGCACACGCCGTACATGATCCATGCCTCGACCGTCAACCACGATCCTAACCAGGTGATTCGGCTGGCGACGGACTTGCGGTTTGTTGACTCGTCGAAGCCATGGGATAAGGTAAGTACGGAGCCCAGAGCGTGTTTCTTTTTTCGTGGCACGGCTAACAAAGCAGCGTTGGGGAGAACAGTTCCGTCTGGGGGATGGTGTCTAGTCGGAGGAGCGATGCTAGCCACAGTGTTGAGGACATGTATCAGAATAACCTTTTGGTCTTGATCTAGGACACGCTTTCTGTGCGACAATGATGTTGCTTCATTTCCTCATTTTAAATTTAGATGTTCCACTAATATATTTCATTAAACTGTTACTCTATCTTTATGTCCACCCCCATTGCTCCCGCAAATGGGCTTGAAAGGCAACTGTCGGCCAAGCCAACTCACGGTCCGTCGTCACAAGAATGTCAAACAAGGCTTGCTGCTCCACCGGATCAGTAAAAAGGTCACCACAAATGGCAATGGCAATGCACGCCGTAAACATGGACGGTACACAGTGCTTGTTGGACAGTGCAATGCCGCACAAGCCGCGGACACGGTCTTTGATGGCGGTATTGGTCGCTTTCGTCGACTCAGTTGCGCGTGGTCCAAGATGCGGCCGGCGAGGATCATGGGCAGCCAGCAAGATTTGTGTCAAAAGGTAATGTTGGCGTGCGGCGACATGGCAGTCATTCAACAACATGATTGTGGGAAAGACGCGTCCTGGCCCTGGTGGACGATACAGCAGCGGCTGGTAGGACACGGGCAGGGCATTGAACCATTGTTGTGAACGCCAGTTGAGGTCGTCCCAAGTCGGTGGAGGTGTCGACGGGCCAAGCTCGGAACTTAACGCCACGGGAGCATCGCCCTCTTCTCCATAGCAAAAAGTCAACACTTCTGCACACAGCACAAATATGTGGAATGCAAGCGCCCAGTCGTCCTCACCTCCTCCTCCAGAAGAAGAGGATGGTGATGACGATGACGCTGTTCGCAACGAATGGCGCAAAGAATGGTCTGCTCGGACATATTCTCTCAGCAGCTGGACCGGTCTCTGTGTGCGGAACGATATCACAATCTCCTGCCTTATGGCTACGCGGAACACGGCTTGCCGGATTGGTGATGATTGTGCATACTCGTGCAGCCGTACAAACGTGTGCGTGCCCATCAAGTGGTTCTCCATATCTTGGCCTGGATGTGTTAGTAGCGATTTATATTTGACTTTTAAGTAGTCAAAACGTACCCAAAATCTCTTCGTAAAGGCGGAGAATGACCGTCGCTGCATACAAGCGCTCATCGAGTGCTGCATTTGTGTCATTCAACAATGGAATCAAAAGTTTAAGGCATGCTCGGTGATAGTTTTCGGCTAGAGCCGACGCATCTCCGTCATCATCGCCTTTTACCAAGCCCATATGTCGTGATGACACAGCAAAAATGGCATTAAGGAGTGGTGGGGAGGATGCGGCGCATTGGGCGACGCTGGTTGCAAATGTATTTTGCGGGTCGCCATAATCAAACTGCATGGTTAGCAAGTATTCAAAGAAAATATCGTGGTGGATAGACGACGCACCCATGACGACAGATCCGTAACAAAATGGCGTAAAAGGATTGCCTCGTAGTCATTCTCAAACGGCCACTGTTTTTGCAAAAGACGATGCGGCGATACAAGGTTGGCGGGTGGGACACTTGGAGTCAAGATGAATGAAACGCTCCGTGACGAGTAACCGGCTGGACTGTTACTGGTGGCTGGCGATGGGCCACTGTGGCTCTGGCTGTGGTTTGGGTCATGCCCAGAGAGCCATAAACAATCACCCGGCGTCGACTCGTCTCCAATATGTGAGCCGTGTGGTAATGTCTGCAGTTGAATGGGTGGAGTGGCGACTGCAGGGACAGATACGTCTATCGCGTCCTCTTCCACGAACGACACTCTGGGTGGTGACTGTGACTGCGGTGATAGTGGTGCAAGTGCTGGGGGAGGCAATGGCGGAGGAGTCGATACTTCCGACTCGTCTTCGTCTTCGTCATCCTCATCTGAGCCATCTTCGTCTTGCGAAGCAGCAAGCCCCGGCACATATTCGAATACAAACTCAACATTCCCTGGCGGTGGTGTCAGCCACACTTGGTCGTCAGCAAACCCAAAATCAGCTTTGCTTGCTTCTCGGCGGCGGACAGCAGCAGCAGCCCTGCTGCTCCTGGTTGAGCGGGCGGTTGAGCCCCTGTCATCTTCTCCGGCCAAAACATTGCTGTAGCGAAAGGGAATTGGTTTGTCGCGGACACAAACAGTGTCCAACAAGGCACAGCGGCCACAAGTCGGTACTTGGACGTCACCTGGAGAGAGTCAGCTGTGTTTCATGGTGGTGTTTCCTCTTTGGGATCTGTTTCCGTCCACTTACATCGTGCGTGTGCCGTTCGACATGCATCGCTGTGGTTGATTATTGCGGGTCAGCATCAACAACAGCAGAGGCAACAGTCCCCGTAAATCTGACACGCAAAGGCAACTCACCAACTCTGCAATTTTCGCCGCTGTTGCCGGTGGGCCATCGTATCTGGTGATTCCAGTGTTTCTTGTCGGTCTCTTCTATTCATCCATTTCTTTTTCTTTCACCTTTTCTTTCGTCTCGTTGCTCGTTGCTCGTTGTTGACGCTTCAATAACAGGCAATATGCCACGGTCAGGAACCGAGAGATGGCTCTGGCCGGACAGATATACTTATTTGGGTTGCCAGAACACTAGACAAGCACATGTGGCGATCGAGGAACATAGGACGTGGGGAACCCCAAGTGGAAAGCCAAGTCCGCGAGCGCAAGCGAGCAAGCGAGAGGGAGACTACGGCGTACATAGCGGAACACGGCCTTCGTGTTACGATGCGGAAACTGAATTAGGAAAACTAGTCCTCGAAGCAGGTTAGAACCACTCGGTTGGGAGTTGAAAAAGTGGTCGTGCGGCACTCGTATCGCGGTTTTATCTGAGGGGGAATATGTTGGTGTGGTAGACCCCGCACGCGAGTCAAGAAAGGGGAGATCGTGGAACAAAGCAACTGCAATAAGAGGTGGAAAATGTTCAGCCGATTACAGAAACACTTTTAGCTCAAAAAAAAATCTGGTGAGGTATGATTAATTGACATGACATTTTTTTTTTAACTATTTTTTATTGTCTTGTTTTCTACTACAAGAATTTAGTATCGTTTTGTTTTGTTTTTTGAAGAGTTTTTGATACAACTTCTTGGATAAGATTGAGATAAATTGCAAGATTGCTTTCACTCGTTTCACAGCTGCATGTGATCTGTGAACCATATCTAAGTTTGAAAACAAGATTATTCTACCAAGCAATTTGATTTCATATGTAGTTATCTTGAAGATTACACTGCTAATCCACCTTGAGTGAAATCTCTTCACCGGTCCTCTACTGCTCAATCACGTAGTCCTTGAACTGGCGTGTGGGTACCTTGCGCTCAAACATAATATCGAGCTCCTCGAACGTGCGGTCCTTACACTCGGGCAGTCTGAAATAGCACCAGAAGCAGCAAAGTAGCGAGATGCTGCCATACACCAGGCCCGTCTTGGGACCCAAATTGGCCTCGGTGCCGTTGATGAGGTAGGGCGAGGAGACATTGTAGACAATGCCGAGCGTCGAATAGGAAATGAGGGCAATGGCTACAGTGTGGCCGCGAAGGCGAGTCGACGATGTCTCTGTAAAGATGACATAGGCGACGGGACCGACGGTCAAAAAGTAGACGAAGAACCAGAGAATCAACAAGCCGGCGACAGCGTTGGTGACGGAGGTGTTGTTGGTGGGGATGCCCAAGAAGCCGATGAGGAGCATGAGGCCTGTAAGGAAAAGAAGGCCGCCGAAATACAAGGTGCGCCGGCCAAAACGGGGGATGAGGAAAAACGAGATGCAAGTTCCGACAAAACCCAGGGCAGTCATGCCGACGTTCATGTTGAAGGCCTGTTGTGTGGGGAAACCGGCCTGCTCAAAGAAAACGACGGCATAAAATGGCAGCGAGAGACCGCACAGAATCTGGATGGCCCAGGCCATGGCTGAGACCTCGGTACGGCGCAGGTTTGTGCCCTTGAAGCACTCGATGTAGCTCGACGACGCCTGGTACTCGAGCTCGCGCTCGTTAGTGCGCTGGACAAGGGCCAACATTGCACGAGCATCTGCAACTGGGTCGGGGCTGCCGCTGGCCAGACGGCGCAGTGCCTTCTCGGCTTCAGGAAGACGGCCTTTGCGGACGAGCCAGTAGGGCGACTCGGGGGCCCAAAAAATAAAACTTAAGATCAAGACGGGCCAGATCCACTGCAGCGCAAAGGGGACGCGGTAGGCCCACTGTGTCGTGTTGTTGGCATAGCCTGCGAGCACGCCCGAAGCCAGAAGCTGGCCGATCGACCAGCACAGGTTGACATAGGCCGTCAAGATATCACGCAGGCGCAGAGGGCAGATCTCCGAGGCATATGTGGGAGCCAGCGAGGTCAAGATACCCCAGATGGTGCCGCAAAGCATCTCACCGACTAGCAAAACAGCATTGCTGGGTGCAAAGAAGGTGAGAAAAACAAAGCCAGTCAACAGCAGCAGGCAGCCGATGAGCGTGAGCTTGCGGCCAAAGGCTTCAGCGACATGGCCCTGCAGACCACCGCCGAGAACACGTCCAACGGGCGAGCTCATAGCAAAGGCCGTCTGCCAGGGCGCCGAAACGGTGTATTCCCCTTCAAACAGGAGGCCGTATTTGCGCTTGAACGACGGCAAACCGTAAAGATTCGTAATAAGATCCGAGTCGTAGCCGTCCATGATGATACACACACAGAACAGCATTGACCACACGACGGCCATGGGGTGCGTACGGAACGCCTCACGAACCGTCATCTTGTGCTCGCGGTCGGTGGCCTCATTGGCGGCGTGCTCATAGTGCTTGACCTCCATGATGTCGGCGCGGCCAGTCTCGGTCTTGTCGAGGTCAGCCGCCGGAGCGGGGAGGACAGTATCGGCCTTTTCAGCCATGGTGTGAGGCGGGATTGGAGAAAAACAAAAGTATGATATATGGGGGAAAAAAAAACAGAGTTCAAAATGGAGAAAGTGGTGATATGTGAGCTTGATGATCAGAAGGAAGGAGCACCTCGGGTGGGACCTCGTCGCGTCTATTTAAGCTTCTCGCAAGAGACGGCAGTCACGTCGGTCGTTCTTTCCTGTAAGGCAAGCGAGGCAAGCGAGGCAAGGTACCGTGTTGCAGCTTCTGAATTCTCCAAGTCTAGCCCATGCGTCTGCTCTCCGCGACCATACCCCAGATTGGTGTGTATGGAGATGAGCTGTGATGGGAGCCTACCCCGGATTTCGAATTAAGTTCTGGGGATCTCCACGTTTCGCGCTCGATTTCCTTTTCTTCTTCCTTTCACAGTTTTCAGCAACCATTTGCTCCTTCCTTGCTACGGATATTTTGCCCGTCACTCTTTCCCCATTTTTATTTTTATTTTTTATTTGTTCGTCTCCCGCACGCGACTTCCAATTTCAGAAACGCGGGCATACCGACATACTACCGACTGTCCTCCGGCCGGACGCGCCTGCCTTTTACAGCGAACGCGGGGGTGGATCATTAGCGCTGCCTCTTTCCCACTCTGCACTATTGGCTCACACCCGTTGCCTTGGCTTTTCCACAAACGTCTCCAGCGCCAACACTCTTTGAAAACAGCAATTTGACCCGGCCGGGGTGCATTACCCCAGATAAACGATGAATTGCTCTGTTCACACCTGTCGGTACTCGGCGTCAGAATCATGCGGCATGACCTGGAGGTAGAGTCTGGAGCTCACCAGCTCCATCACGAGACAATTTAACTTTCAGGCTGCATAAAAACAAAGACGTCTGGTCTAGCTTCAGCTTCAGCATGTCTTGACCAACGTTGCCGCACTCGACGACCACACCCTCTCTCTTTGCCGACTTTTCTCCCCTCCCCTCACAATGGACCCCGATCCAATCCAGACACTCGCCGATCTCGAGCGACTTGCTCTTGCTCGCGTTAACAAGGTCACCCGTGAATACTGGGAACACGGCGCCGGCGAGAGCATTACTGTGCATGAGAATGCCGCGGCGTTTGACCAATACCGCCTACGGCCTCGCGTGCTCCGAAATGTGAGCAAAATCGACATGTCGACGCCGGTCCTCAAAGATCTTGTGGCCGATTTTCCCATTGGTATTGCACCGTCGGGCTGGCACAAGATGGCACACCCAGACGGCGAAGCAGCCACAGCGGCAGCGGCTCGTGCACTTGGCAGCGTCATGGGTGTGTCCATGGGCACGGTAGTTGGTGTGTCACCAGAAGACTGCTGTTCACCGGAGGATGTGAAGACAGCAGGCGGTGACTCTGCCGCTTTTTTCCAGCTGTACATGTTCAACGACCGGAAATTGATGGCCGACGTACTGCGGCGCGTGGAGCAAGCCGGCTACTGTGCTATTCTCCTCACAGTCGACACCCCCTATGTTGGCAAACGTGTATCGGAGATCCGCAACCGGCCACAACTACCCAAGTTTTTGACGACAATCAACTTTGGCACCATGATTGTCGACACGGGCAGTCTTGAGATTGACAACAGTCTGGTCTGGGAAGAGGTTTTGCCATGGCTTCGAGCCACGACCTCCTTGGAGATCTGGCTCAAAGGTATCTCGACAGCCGAAGACGCAGTACTGGCGGTGCAGCACGGCGTAGACGGCATTGTTGTCAGCAACCACGGCGGGCGACAGCTCGACCTGTGTGTGCCAGCACTGGATGCACTTCCTGAAATAGTGGAAGCCGTTCAGGGGAGGATACCGGTACACATCGACGGCGGTGTACGTCGAGGCGAAGACGTCTTCCGAGCGTTGGCTCTGGGGGCAGATTTTGTTTGGGTTGGCCGGCCGACTCTGTGGGGACTGGCATGCGGAGGGCAGAAGGGGGTTGAGCGAATGCTAACCATCTTGCGGGAAGAGCTCAAGCTGTGTATGGGCTTAACAGGGTGTGCCTCTTTAAAGGAGATCACACCTGCATGTTTGCGGCTTGTGGGATCGAGTGCGAAGTTGTAGAAGGGAAAGAATCGAGAGAGGGAAGATAGAAAAACGATGACGACGACATTTGCTATGTCATCGATCTTGAAGTCGTAAATCTGGAATAGAACATCATGATCACGAAAGTCAACTCCAAAGAGGAATACGAGACCAAACCGACCATGGTGCTACAGGAAAGAGAAATTTATGCAGAGATGCATGCATGGTGCCTACGCTTGATGCTTTATTTACTACTTTCAGAACATCCCCATATGTGCATAATTCTCCAGCAGCTTTGAGCTTTTATCGTCTGTCTAAAGGCTCAGAGCATGCGGGTCTACAGTCTTTCTTGGCCAGAAAGGTCAAGACGGCGACGAGTTATCCTTTATGCTACTCACATCTTACCCCGGCTCACCGTCGCTCCGAGGCCACAGAAAGGGGGGAAGGTGGGGGGGGGGGGCACACGAGACGGACGCGGAGGAAGAAGGAGAGTAGGACGAGATTTTTCTTGTATTTTTCCTCTACTGGGGTCGGGTGTTATGAGTTCTCCTATTTTCCTCCTCTCATTTCCCCCCCCCATTCTCCCATTTTCCCATTCTCCGTCCCATCCCCTCCTTCATCTCACCTCTTACACAACACCACCAGTGATCAGTCTCCTTTCCCACCTCCTGTCCTCATTCTTGCCACACTTCACTTCTGATACTGTTCCTGCGAGCACTTCCTTCCATTCTCCCTCTCTCCCACTCTGCCACTTACCTCACCTCAGGTGCTCTCTCTCTTGTCTCCTGTTCTACGACGCACACCGGCGGGGCGTGCGATGTCTTGCATGCCGCGCCTACCTGTTCCCTGTCTCAACACTGTGCTCATCATCTTTTTTTGTCTTGCCCTCGCATCCAAGACCCGCGTGGGCTTGTCTCTCCCGAAAATCTCGTGCAGCACCGATCTGCAAGGGCTCGCGGCGCTCTCGTTGGATCAATAGACTAACAGAAAGACAAAAAGACAGAACGACAGAACGACAGAAAGACTGGCAATCTTCAATACCCGCATCTCAGCTGGACGACGGGGGCTGTTCGAACACCCGCGACCACGACTCCACGAGTGGCAAAAGCCAATGCCCTCGGTAACAAGCCAACCAAAGGTCGAGACCCTCTTCTCTCGAGTGCGAGAGTCGCGTCTAGCAGACGACGTGCTCACATACACTCGCCGTGTATTATTATTGTTACGCACACCGACCTGAGTCGTCCCTATCTTGATCTTCCCCGAGACATTGCTGCTTTTCGTTTGTTATCATCGTTCATGCACTGCTGATCATAAAAAGGAAATCACATAGAAGCTCAAGCGGGCATCGAATCAACGGCGTAGCCCTAGAACCCACCTCAGCTGCCGTGGCCTCGCCGTTTTGAAGCTTCGTCATCCATCAGATTGAACGCCTCGTCTATTCGTCACCGAGAACCCCTTCACCGGAGCGTGGCGCCTGCTATATTTGCAGATATTTGCAAGCCATACTGCTCTTCTGTAACGATTGACAGACGAATGAACGCCCACAGCGCAGGTGCACGAAGAGCACACAAAGAACACACACAGAAGGGCACACGTACGCCAGAACAGACACAAAGAACCTCCCAAAGAGGGTGATGCAAGATCTCGCTCCTTTTTTTTTTCTTTCTTTTTCTTTTTGTGGCCGGCTGCTCTCAAGTCTCTCAAGTGACGATGCAGTTTGGAAAACTGGATCTTCCGACGCGAGACCTGAACCCGGTGCCGTGGGAAACACGCATCGCGCCTCTCTTCGGTGAAGGGTGGCGCCCCAGCCTGCCTGCATGTGCCTATATATATATGCTCGTCTGGGCGTTCGCACTGCTCATCCTCGGCCGTATGTTCCGGCCAGGCGAGAAGATTGTGTTACACGAGCGGGCCTGACAAAGAGGTGAGTAATGTGAGGAGATGCGCAAGGCTTGAGAAAACTCTGAAAGGAGGCGTGAATGAAAGCGAATGCAAGGGGGCTGGCGTTTGTGACGTTTCTCTTTTTGTTTACAACAATAGTCAACACTCGGTGTCGTCGGTTGACAACACAAGCGAGACAGAGAGACCGGGGGGGAAAAGGGGGGGAGAAGGACGACGGCCAAATGTCTTTCTTGATTTTTTTTGCTTTTTGCGTCTTCTCGTTCTGAACTTCTCTCTCCACCCACATCGCACAAAAGCGTGAAATGCGATAGGTTGCAGGGAGTGAGACATGATCTTGAACAACATGTCGTTGTCTGGTTCTCTTGGTTCTTTTCTGTGCCTTTCTTTGCTTTTTCCTGTGTCTCTTGTGCTTTTTGGTGCTCGCCAACAAATCAAGGTCCCGAGGATGCAGAAGCACCCGCGGAAAAAGAAAGCAAAGTAAGACCACTTTGCTTTCTTTTTTCTCTGCTCTTTTCTCCTGGCAATCTTCCTTGCGATGGGGCGGAGCCCTTCCCATCTTGCGTCATCTGTTTGCACGTCGCTTGTCGTTACGCTGCTCTTCTTTTCTCGTTATTTATTCTTTCTTTTTCTCGGCATCCCTTGCGTCGGTGTCGGCTCGGGCGCCTGACATGGCGGACGACGGCGTGGTGATAGTTGCCGTCGGTGTTTGAGTCTCTTGAAGAAGCGGTGAGACGCCACCACCGCAACGTTGAAAGAGAAGAAAGTAAAGAAGCAAAGAGAACGACGACGAAGGATATCAAATAAGAAATAGCAGTGGTATGGATATCGATGGACGTCTGTTGCCATCGCATCAGCCAGTATCGTGCTGCACAAAGTAAACACGGTCAGCACGAGACGCATCAGCCGACGCCACGGTCCATATACGTATTGTCGTAGACATTGTAAACGAGGATTTGATATACAACTATGTTGGACACTGCCCAGCCTTACACAGTAAACGCCTACGAAGTATTACTCTGTACGATGGACTATCGTGAACCCTCAACGCCATCTTGAGCCTCATTCTCCACCTGTCTTCTATTTGTCCATCCTCTCTTCTCTTTGCTTCCTCCCCTCCAAAATATAGTCCGTCCATCCATCTGATCCGGCCTAGACCTGCTGTCTTCCTGTCTTCCTGTCATTTGTCTTTCTAATCCTGTGTTCCCGCCCAGCTCGTCCTTCGTTCGATCCTGTTCCTTATTTTCCATTCCTTCGATGGCCTGCTATTTGGAATAGGATCGCCATTGACTAGCCGCTTTTTGTCGATGCAAATGGCTCCTTTCGTCTTGCGGTCCTGCGTTGCCGGCTGGCAACTTGTGGCAGCTCCTCTTCTCTCTCTCTCTCTTCGTTCTTTTCGCTTCCTTTTCGAAAAACCATCTAAAATAAGCGCTCTCCACGAGAGCGCCGATCCCCCTTTTCCTTGCAAATAGCCATGCGAGAAAGATGGCCGTTTTCGTCCTTCTCCTTTTCCTCCCCTGTTTTCTATGTTTTATGTTTCATGTTTCCGATCTCTCCTTGTTCGCTTTTCCTGCTTTCTGATGCTGCGTCGTTTTAACGAGTTGTTTTATTCACACCCAGATATGCATCCCTCAAAAGGTTCTCCATATTCATGCCCTGTTGTCGTCCTCCGTACCACACACCGAGATTCTCTCTACATATACTCAGAATGTACACCGTTTTACTATGTCGTTTCCATTTCCCCCTTACAGAGTTCATGGAACAGCGTTTCGTAGAGTTTCAGCCGATCATAGCAGCGACTGCACCTCAATAACAGAGCTGTGATAGCCCTGCACCACAGTAAGCAGACTCCAAAAGTTGTACATACTGTGTAGTATGGTTTCCGGGTTTTGCGTGTTGATCAAAACGTATCAAAAATAGAAAGGCTGACGACAACACAAAACACACGAATCGACGATTACGACGACAATCAACAAACGATCTTCGCAAACAGCAACCAAAGAACAGCCCAACAGCCGCAAGAGCTTCTCCTCTGCCAAGCTCCGAGCTCACTGTAATCACGGCGTTGTCCGTACTTCGTATGTGGCATTTCTCTGTTAAGAGAATCGAACATGATCAACACGACAATACGTTACAGCCAAGGGCAGATTAAGGGCCTCGTAATATCTGCAACCACCAACGCTCTTTTGACTCGTTGGTCTCTCGTCTTCCTCACTCGTTCACATACAAAGCTACCATCGTTCTTTGCCTTCTTTGCCTTCTTTGCCTTCTTTGCCTTCTTCTGTGTTCTCGATTGCACTACTGCGGGTGGTCGGGCCTGGACTTGGTCTGAGCCTAACTCCCCCCTCTCCTACCCTCCTTGCACTCAACATTCAAACAGTCAACTCAACTCAGAAGCAATACTCCGTAGACTGCACATAAACGTCATCTCGTCGTTGTAAACAGTTGCCCTGGCTGGCTGGCTGGCTGGCAGGCAGGCACACATAACTGAGCAGGCCTTCTGAGGCTTGACTTTTTGACGCCTGGCGCTTGTCTCCACCGACGAGAACGGCGGACCACTTTTCTGGGGCGTATGAAAGTGGTGAAGCAGAGAGGGAGAGAGATGGACAGGGGAGTGGATTATTTTCCTCATTCTTGCCGATCCTGCTAAGGAAACGGCAACTGATGCGAGATGCGAAATAGGGAATGGACTTGGGAGATGGTCCAAGGGTGGGTTCTGGGTCTAGCGCGTCGAACTTGAAACCCCCGTAATTCCTGGAGAAAGGAGAGAAAATGGAGACCCAGAAGAACGAGGCGCTCGTGTCAGTCAAATCTCTTGCTCGTTGCTCGTTTATGCCTCAATACGGCGTACGTCCGTCGTAGAGTCAACTTGAAGGAAAAGAGAAGAAGGAAGAAAGGAAAAAAAAAAAAAGGAGCAAGGGCCCCTGACGAGTGTTTGTTATGCGTTGACGCAAGTGGAGAGCCGCGAACGGACATCAGAAAGTGACAATACTTGTAAGAAGAAAAGAAGAGTCGAGAACAATACGGAGTATTACAAAGTATGTGTACAAAGTATGTGTATGTGTGTGCAGGCATGGCCAACATACTCCGTACATGAACAGAATGAGATCCAAGCTCAACGCTCGCCACACCCGGAGAAAAGCTCAAAAAGGACTACTCTTTCATCAAAGGATTCACTCGATGGCGATACGGCCGAGGAAGATCCAGGGCCAGAGCGGCATATGCCGCCACAGCTCTTTACTTTCCATGTCTTCCTATACCCTTTAGGTTACGTGCGTTTGTTGTGAATGCTGCGAGGGTTGTGATGTTAAAGGGAGCCGGGAAGCTTCTTGAAGGATGTCCCAAAGCCTCAAAGGAATACCCCAAGAAAAGTCTAAAAGATCGTCAGACAAACGGCCATGGCGTCGACGGCGTGCCCGAACGCGTTCCTACCCTGGAGCTGGCTCGGGCTGGCCCTTGTCCTCGACACGCTTGGCTGGGCCCAGGCCCGTCAGACGTTTGCTCATTCTCATGTTTGATGCCAGATGCAGATGGAGACATCTGTTGATCGCTATGTTGGAGAGTGACGATGGAGAAAGACAAAGGAAGCGGATAGATGGCCGACTGCCGCCAATGCTTGGTATCTCGGATAGCCTCTTTTCTTCTCTTCTTCTTTTTATTCATCTCCTATTTCCGCTCCCTAAATTATGTGCTCTCTCACTGGCGCCCATAAACGTCATCTCCCTCTCTTGCACCAGTGTTTCGTGGTGTTTCGATGGCCTCTGTTTAGTTCTCCAGCCCGGAGATCGTTGGTACTCAACCAGGTATGTATGTACATACGAGTACACACACATGTGAGCGGCTAGATGAAAAGGGCGTGCATGGAGATGCTTCAACGCCGTTCTATCTTCTGATACTCTTCACTGCTGGTGCTGTTCGTCTTCACCTTGGATCAGCCTTCATTTCAATCTTCACCGGCCCCTTTGCTGTCCGTCCACTGGGCCACGAGGTGAAACGCGACTTGCGTGTCGTTTTGTTTCTCTTGTCTCTTTTGTCTTTTTCTCGTTTTATCCTGTTACCAACTACGGGAGTACTGTGGTACCACTATTTTCTTGATGTGCTTTATGCCTGTTGTCACAGGCTAAACACAGACTCGACTTTCTCCCCTCTTGTCTTTATGCCTTCATATCTTCTTCTAGAAGGCCGCACCAAAACAAACATGTGCAAGGGCAATCGGCCCACGCCTTGGCCGTTTACCCGGCTAGTCGAAGGTGTTGTGTCTGCCTTTTGGTCTTTCCATCGTCATGCCCTTGAGGCCCTGGTTTTTTTTTTATAGTTTTGTATATTCTGTACTCTGTACTCTGTATTCTGTATTCTGTATTCTGTATTCTGTATTCTGTATTCTGTATTCTGTAATCTGTAATCTGTAATCTGTAATCTGTGCTTCCACCAATCTTTAAGCTGTCCATGTCTTTCAAGCCTGTCTTTTGCCACGCCTATCATTTTTGTGCCCGGCGATCCGATCTTCTCTCACCAGGTAGCTCGTTGCTCGACCACGACGCCTCCCGTCCCATCCAAAAGCATCTAACCCAGGGCCCAAGTGGCCTGGATGGCCTGGATGTCGAGTCCCTGGATGTCCCAGGCCTTGTTTCTTAACCTTCTCTCTCTTAACGCGTCGACTGAGGTGTCATCCATCCCGTGCCCCGGGAGCAATAACAAGCCACCTCTCAGAAGGGAGGCCAGGAAGCGGCATGGGTTTCTTGCCGTTGCAAATTAGGCCCTTGCTAGCGGGCCTGGCCCTGCAATCTACCAGGAGCTTGTTACCAGGAGTTCTACCAGTAATAATGTTCGATGCCTGCCTGACCAGAGTGAAGGGGGGAATACGATGTAACGATGCCAGGATTGCATCGACGACATTCCACTTCCTTCCCGCGGAAGCATCCCCCTTTCTTCTGCATCATTTCTCTTCCCTCTCTTCTTCTTGCCACACCCTCTCTTCCTCTTTTTGCCTCTCTCTCACACCCTCCTCCTTTTACGATGCTCTGTGAGTCCCCCCAACCCCCCCTTCCCGTCCTCACCCTCCTCGCCTCTTCCTTTCCCGCTGGCTTGCAGGGTTCATATCTCCTGGGAAGGCCCTACTGTGTACAAACTACGAACTACAAATGGCAAGAAAGGAGCCCCCGTCACGAGAAGAATAGTGGGAAAGAAACGTGAGCAGGCCCACATACACAGTCTAAACATACAGTACAAGCCTCGTTTTCGGCATGTAGATATGCTTCCGCAGACAAATAATACGGGAATACTGTGTAAGAGTTGCTGTCAAAGCGAGCAACGAAAAGAAGAAGAGAAAATAGAACAGAAATTCTATGATTTTCGGAGTAACAAAAATAGCAAACACAAAAGTCGTGGATTTTAGGATCGTCGTCACTCAGAGTTATGGACGAAATAGGAAACTGTCGCGTGAGGCGCGGCAAATCCACAACACCACAAATAGGACGGTGTTCTGCAAATATATATCGCAGGCAACACGCCGAACGACGCACGACGGGCACTTTTGACGCACGCTCGACGCAGGACATAGGCACATGCGTCCACATATGTCCCTCTCCCTTCATCTGTCCGCAACAGCGTCACTCTCCCACGGCCGACGCTCCCCAGCAGCGTCGCAATCGGAGTTTGGCTGGCTACGGGGTTTGTTTTGGAAGCCTGGGGGTTTGGGAGGGTTTTTGGGAGGCATCCTTTTTTCCTCGCCATTTTGTCCTTTTTGGTCCGTCTTGCAGCCTTTACTCTTCTCTCAGTGGTCTGTTGCGACGTATTACAACGTATCATCTGGCTTGCAAAAAACCTGTTGTCACCATGAATCTCTTCTTCCCTTCTTTCTACTCAATATCAAGCCACCTTCCCTCCATCCTTCAACCACCTGCACCCCCTCTTTGGCTCTCTCGCGTCCCCTTTCCCCTTTTCCGCACACCACCCTCCCTGCCTCCTTTCCGTCCCAGTTGACGACGCATCACCATTCTGTAACCTGGCCCTATTTTTCTTGGCCGCTTCCACCCATGAAAAGAAACAAAAGCAGCTGAGGCGGTGGTCTGCTACTGCATCCCGTGGTTGCAAATACGTGTACTCCGTATCGATATGACACAGAATATTGGCCAGTAAAATATCTACTCAAGATACCGAGCCTCTTAGAAAGAGGATCAGAATATTGAACAGTATTGAGTAGCAAACGGAGGGACGTGACGCATGCAGCCATATTCGTCCATACCCCACGAGTAACACTGCACATACGCCCCCTGCCTAAATCCGGCACTGAACCATTTTCTGGGACATTGACTTGACCATCGACTAGGGAACACGGACCAGGACGTAAAATGTGCACGTCTGTTCCTTCTCGAGCTTTTCTCTCACCTTGACTTGCATCACAGGCCCAAATCCTGACCACGCGTCTTGAGCGTATCGACGTATCAGCCTATCGTGTCTGCCCGCTCTATTCGTTCTGCTTTCTTGTCCTCCCACACGCACGGCCTCCGTTTGTGCGACGCCTTTGCTTTGTTAGGTCCCGTACGGAAGATTAAGGTGGCGTTTGTGCTTCTGTCGTGCAGAGGTATCACAACAGATGTCCTTGGCCCTCTCGCTGGCCTCCCATTGCCCCTCCCCTTGTCCTCTCTCTCTCTCTCTCTTGCTGTTTTTGACTGTCTTTTGGCTCGTCCATGTCGACGCTTTTCATCCTGTTTATCCACCAACCAGTACACGCCATCTGATTTCTTCAAGGCACTTTATTTGCTGGCAAAGGGGCTGTGTATGTTTGAATCTTGGACGAAGGATCACGGTGTGCTGTCACTTCTTGGTCTATTTTATTTTTATTCTTTTCCAAACCCTGTATTCTGGTTGGCTTCTAAACGGGCAGATCGGAACATTCTGTACACACACATTCATGCTTTCCTCTGCTTCCCCCGTCACAGGTGCAAAACACCAAGATAATTATAGAATCAGTTCCGACAGAATACCTGGTCACCGCAGACGATCTTTCTTGTTGTTCTGAACAGAGCATCAGAGTCCGAGCCTCCCGCGTGTCTTTCTTTCCGGTCTTTCTCGTACGTAAATCACGGGCGTTGTCACTTCTCTGACCCCCGCGAGCCTCTTCTTTCTCATCTTTGACACCTTACCACCGTCTTTTCTTGATGGTGTCCATCAGTCTATGGGGTCTGGACGCAGGCCTCTGTACATATTTTCAACTCTCCCAGACGATTATTGTTGTGATCCTTCAGAGGACGTTCTGGTATCATTTTCCACTTTTATTTTTTGCTTTTTGGGCGAGACTTTTCCATTTCACTCACACTGCCCGCTCGCCGTTGTTGAAAAGCAGGTCAAGTGGGTCAAACATGAGCAGTGTTGGAGAGCGACAACAGCAGTCTCCCAGTCTCCAGTAGGCTTGCTGCAGGTGTGGTGTGCGTTTTTATGTTTTGCTGCTGGGCTGCAGCAGTACCTGTATGGGCGTGCGTGCATTGCATGAATCTCAAAAGGTGTGTAGGTTTTGGGTCTGGGCGTGAGGGAATGGGGGTGGGGGTGCCTGCTGCTTGAAGAGTGTGAGAGAGTGAGAGAGTGGGACATAATGTGATTTGTACGTGCGGTTCCGTGGTCGTCTCTTTTTCCTAAAATCCTCTCTCATCTCAGCGAGCCGAAGAGGATTCAAAGTGCATGTATTGTAGCACCACTTTTACTTGATGGATGCTGAAGAGAAAGCGGGCAAGGCACAGTACGCGTTTTTGGAAAGGCAACGAAAGCTTGAGGTGCACCAAGTGTTGCGAGTTCAATCCATGGAAACTGGCTGCGAAAGCTGGAAACAAAAGTAGAGCACACCGTGTGCCAAGAGGTAGAAGGAAAAATAAGAAACCCGATTTGTCTGTTTTTGATAGTATTTTTTGTAGACTTTTATTTGTATGGCAAAGCAGATTGTACAAAAAAATTTTTAATAATAATAATAATAAAGTAAACCACAAGATGTTGTTACGACGGAAACAAATATTTTCTGATGGAAATATTATCTCTCATCAACTACTAGTGTGTTGCGTAGCCACTATTGTTCCTACCCCTCAAGAGAAGAAACATAGACGAAGTACTTTGCATCTCGACCACACTTTGTCCTGTCAATCCAGCATGTTTAGATGTTTAGACCCAACCAAGCCCGTCCATCTTGGATGACGTTCACGACACACTTGGTAGGATACAGGTCACCTCACTTCATCTTTCCACCCCCATCATCGTCAGCCCACCTGACCGGGAACGCGTTCAGCAGGGATTATGGACGGGAGGGAGAAGGGTAGGGGATTAAGGTTTTCTGGGAGCAGGACGGTGTGGGAGGAGGGGGGATGGGTGATGGGTGAGCCCCGTTCTGGTGAAAGGGTGAGCGAGGGCTCCTCTCACAAGCTTTGGGTTCTCCCTTTTCATTTTTGTGAGATGTTATGGAACCGGGCAGGGGCATCTGATCTGGCCTGGTTTCCCTTGTCACCTCTGCGGGAGCTATCCTACGAGGACACTCGTAGTTCTTTTTTGAAGAGTTATTACACCTCAATCGTCGACAAACATTGCACCTCGGAAAAACCGTCTCGCACCTTTCGAGGGATCTGCATGCAGCCTAACTTGCATGCCGTACTCGTGCGTATATTCGTACAACTGCAAGTACCTGTCTGGTGTACGACGTATGCAGAAAATATTTCCTTCTGCACACGGCAGGGAATAAAAGGGCTGCAAAATCTCCGAGCGGCGTGCGTTATTTGAAAAAGTGCAAAGCCCCTATCGAGCCATCGGCCGGTCGGCCTTCTTGTCCTGGTCAACAGGTCGCCCTTTCACCATTTATCCTGGCTTGGCCATGCAGATCACGGACCAGAATCGTCGATGTTGTTCTGGGGATTTCGAAACGCAGCAGCGAAATCACGGGCACCGAAAGCGTTTCAACACACTGACAGCACATAAATTGAAGCATTTGTGCATTCTTTGTTTTTGTCAATGCTCATCCTTTTTTAATGTTCATGTTTGCTGTCGACCCCCAACATGTCTGCAGCCATCTTTGCCGTTGTGTAGCCGACGGCAAGGTTATTAATAGAAATAAAGGGACTGTACGACGTAAGTGACTGGTCGTTCTGGCTCGGTGGCTCGCCATGGCTCAATATTAGCTATTTTTCGCGCTGGGGCCGCTATTAGCGAATTGAGTCGCATTGTCGATAACACGGAAAAGACCGCGGGAACCGAAAACCAGGAGCGCAAAGCCTATTCCCACTCCCAATTCCCAAGATGCCAAAGGGGAAAGAGGAAAAGGCAAAATCGGAGAGATGTTGCCGTCAGCAGTCAGTACACAGTGGTCAAAATACAAAATTGCAGTGGAGTCAGCCCGTTTTTCGACGCCTTTTCCGCTCGTGGAGAAGTGAGAAAAAAAAGAGATGAGTGAAGAGATTTTCGATGATGAGAGATACGAATACCGTATGTGAGGGGCCACCAAAACCATCAGACGCCAGAAGACGACGCCAGTATTCTTTTGGAGTTTGCCGCGAGCGAGGTGTGGTGAAAAGTGACGTCTCACAAAATCCAGGGACTCTTAAAGACAGGTGGGACAAGCCCATATCCCGTTTCGGGACGACCCAGGAATGACAATGCCAGCGAGACACGACAGACAAGGAAAGTGCGGTCGGCCAAAAAATAGAGAAAGGAAGGAACGAGCGGAGATGTAGCTGAGGAAGGAGCGACCGGTAGACGTCAAACTCAATATCGCGAGTTTCCAATGAGAGAAAACAAGGAAAAAAATAACGGCCGAAAGTAACAAAACATCTTAATAAAAGCAAAAAAAGGCAGTGAATATCAGTAAATGACACCAGGGACACGCCGGCGTCTTTTGCACCATGACCGCCAGGCCAGCTCGCAACGAGACGCCAGAGCTGTCAAGAAAGAAAGGGAACGAGAGCAAAGCGAAAAATAAACATACAAACCAACAAACACTAAAAGGACTGACAAGACTGGCAAGGCCCAAGAAGATGGGATGGGGGCATTGGGCTAACGCGGAGAATGATTCAGATTCAGAGTTTATGGCCGTGATCTTCCCTTCCAGATCGGCAGACACAGCGGCAGCCAAGTGTTGTTTCGCTTTCTTCCATGCATTCTTGCAAAGGGAGAAAAGAAAGACACTCGATTGACACTTGCAGATAGCTATGTACACTGTATCATGCCTTGCATGCCAGTAATGCTGGCATTGCCACGGTAGCTGCACATGTCTATGTTGTATCTGCTGCTCAGCCCTCCGGTTTCTTATGTCTCTCTCTTTTTTTAGCCCATTCGTGGCATTTTGTTTTACTCGTATTTTTATGACTGCCAACAAGAAGGGAGGAGAGACAGGATCAACAACAAATGGAAATGCACAAAGGCCTCCCCGACTGGTTCCCATAACCCACGAGCCCGTTTTTTTGTGTTCGACTGCAGCGCTAAAGCAGAGTGCCTGTGAAATGGAACATGTCGATCAACATGCACAGTTCAGACAGTTCAGCTGCGAACGACCAGCACGATGTTCTCTAAGGGTGAGATGGACGATACCTTGAGACCTGTTGGCCCTTTGTATTCCAGGACTCTGATGAGACTGGCCGTTTGTGCCCTACTGGCCTGCAGGCTCTTGCCACGCCGTCATACCAGTCCACAACTTCGGCCGTCTTGTCTTTGCCACTCGGTGTAAGTCACCCCCTTGCGTCGTATGTCAACAGCGTGAGCATGTACTCCGTAAGATACACCGTACTGTTGTTATTTGAGGCTGCCGTGGGCCTATGGGCTTGTCTGTCAAAACCAAGGCTTGTCCATGTGACGACGAGCCGTCCCTTGTGCCGCCACTTTGACCCTGCGTTGCAAAAGAACGATGCCACTGGAGCGTGCCACTGAATGATCGTAGGCCTTCTCTTTCTTCACACACCAACACTAAACAACAACTCAAAAAGAACTGACAGGGTTTCCCCGCGGTTTTGCGGACGTCGGCCGTCTGTTGTGGACTGGACAGGGACCTTGGCTGGCCTGGCCTGGCCACCATGGCAAGTCGTAGCGCCACTGTAGCGATGCTTGTCCCCTGTGCGATGGAGGGTCTGGGCCAAAACAAAAAAACCCAACTGCAAGCCAGGCCAGGCCAAACCAGGCAGCCGGACAGCGAGCGGGTGGGGGGGGGGGGGGGGAGGGAAGAAGCGAGCTAGATTTCACTGTGGACCATTCGAGGATAAAAAAAAAAAGCTCTTTGACAATACGGAGTAAAGAGGTCTAGCTCGTACTAGTATGGAGTCGCACGTCTACCCATAAGGATATGGTCATCGTGATTTGCGGTTGAGATTACCTCTGCTAAAGACGGCAAAGACGTGCTTTGTGGTCCCGTATTACATATACGAACATCCTCTGCCAACCGGAACGTGCTGTCCCTTTTGCAGTTGGGTATCTTGTGCAAGGATACGACGTAAATACATGCCTTTAAGGATACCCTCCGCCTGGGCGATGCTGGTATCGTCCGCGTTAGCACCCCGTAGTGTGCTGACCGGACGAGCTTGAAACCGCTGTGGGTATGCTCAAAGACCCTGGTCAATCTCGGCTTCCTCGTGTCCCCTCGCAGTCAATCTGTCATTCTTTGTTCTCTTCGTGTGCCTGGGCGAGCTAGGCCTCGTCAGGCCCTGTACGTCGTAGCGCGATCTCGACTGGCCTTGGCCAAAAGACCAGCCAGCCAGCCGTAGATGAAGAAATACACGCGGTACATATATGCGTGTGAGGCATGATACCGTTGGGTACAGTACTGGGGTGACTAGCGAAACTGCCCTTGAGGGAGCTTTGAATGCAGCTGGTTGATAAGAGACGTAGTGACGGGGGCTAGACTCAACTACAGGTATGTGTGTACCCAGTCGAGCCGTACGCATATATGGACGGTGGAAGGACGAACAAAAACTCTGGCGCTACTGAAAGGTGAAAGGACGCTGCATCATGCGGTTAGTGAGGAGGTGAGCTTGAGGAGAAAGCACGGCCCTGGCCCCATTTTCCAACCAAGGTTTTTAGACTTTATCGTGGTCTGTCTCTCGCCTAGCGTCCCACATCGTTAACGAAGCTGCACCAATTTGGGACCGCCAGCGTCCGTGTGGGCATGCAGAGCGGACCGTTGGACATCAAGAGGGCCCAGAAGATGAGATATCCTGTCATTTGCCTCGCTTGCGTTGACCTTTGCCTGCGTATCCATTCGGAGGCTCGGAGTATTCCGCTGCCTGCTTGGGCTGCGTGGCCTGTGATGCGGTCGAGTGGACAGGCAAAAGCCCGAGTAAAGTGGATTTCTTGCTCGTGTGTTTTTGGCGGGAGTTTTGTGCCTCTTCATCTTCAATCTGTTTCCACCATCAGTCTTTTTCTTGTTCCGTTTTCTTCATTCTTGAAGAGCGAAACAGCTTCCCGTGATTCATTCACTACAGACTCTTATCAAGAAACTGTGAGCCTTGCATTCTGCCTTACTCCCTTGGTCATAGCCTGCTGCAGGGGACAAAAAAAACATAAGGTGCACGTCCTTTTCCACATTCTTGCATCCCCAAACCCCGTCAGGTGGGAGGGAGGTGAAAAGAAAGAAAAGACAGAGCAGAAAAGATTCAAGAGACAGGCAGGACAAACGACACAACCGAGAAACGGGGGTGCTGGAAGAAACAGCAAAAAGAAAAAGGAGACAAGTCACTAAAGCAAGCCTCTCCCTACCCTGCTCCTTTGAGACCCACTCCTTCTCAAAGAAAAGAGAAAAAGGGGGAACAAGAGCATCCAGGGGGTCAGGGGAGTCCACCACTCTCATCCTCCACTTCTCAAACCCACACACCATCTCATTCCCCCATCTCTCTGTTTCTCGGCTGACTCTCCACTGAAACCCCTCTAATCTCAATCCCAGGAGCTCGGAGAGGACATAGGAATATGGAAAATAGCGAGCAGCAGGAAGAGACACGAACTGGAAAACAAAAGAAACGCAAACCTCAGGAGAAGAAAAGAAAAAGCCCGAACGCAAAGACCAACATTGATGAAAATGAAGGCTGAATGCGGACGGCTCTTATCCTCGCTCTCGCTCTTTTGAAATTCTCTTTATTCGATGCGTTCTCGATGGCGACAGGGGGAGGGTGGCCCGAATCTCCAAGATAGCCCCCTGCTCATTTAACAAATTTTGGGGCCCCTTTTCCTTCAACGGCTACCCGCCAACCCTGTCCTTTCTGGAGAAACGGGGGGGGGGGGGGGGCTGCTTGATGCCCAACTGCAGTAGCGTCTGCAGCTTGTCTTTCCCGTCTGTCCGTCGTACGGAGCAGCTTGAGGGCTTTATGTGCGGTAAGATTATCTTTTGACAGGAATTGCGCTGAGCACTGGGGTCATGTCGTTGGTTTATTGTCGTATGTCGTAGATTCACGGAGGTTAGGGTAGGATCATGCGCTGTGACTTTTATTCCTGTGAGAAAAAAAAAGGACACCTCGCGCCCGTGTTGTTGTTGAGACCGTCCGTTCGTTATTTTCTATGTAACCCGTTCATGTTCGTGTGTTCCTGCTCCTGCAGCCTGTTCCTGGCTGTCTCTTTGGCCAGACCTTGCCGTCCCGAACAGCTCCATCTTCGTCGTCCACCCACTAACATCCCTTCCGCCCTGCCCCATCCCTATGCGTACACAGTACCACAAGGAAACGCGACACCCCTGGGATATCCCTGTGGCCACCCCTGGACAGAACAACACCGCTGCCCGAGCCAGCAGCGGGAACCACCGCCTCGGGAACGCCTTCGAGAAAACAAAGGAAGCAGTGGAGTGCAGCAGAGAAGCAAGGGACCCAGGCCAGACAGACCAGGGGACCCAGTCCTGAACGGCAGAAAAAGGGACAACAGGTGAAAATAAGACGACGCTTGCGAGAGAAGCGAATTATTTCCTCCGTTGCTCGTGTCCCAGTTTTTTTCTTTTTCTTTTTTATGACCTGCGTTGTGCGCACACGCTGCAGGTACGGAGTATGTAATGCGACGTACTTCGTGCATACTGAGGTACATACTGAGGTACATAAGGTATCATCTTGCTGCACTCCAGCGGTGCGGAGTTCTTGAACCGATATTCAATCTCTGGACTTTAATAAACTACCACGATAATTTCGGGGGCATTCGTCATCCGTTTCAGCCGCGCGAAAAGACGCCCCAATTTGGGACATTCATCGTCCTTCTCTTTCTCCAGCTGCGAAAACGAAGTACTCCGTACACAGTAATTACTCCGTAGTAATGCTTGTTGTGGCAGCATACGTTGCAGCACTAGCAGTGCACTTTTCAAGTTTTCAACCTTTTGCGTATTGTGGCGTTCTTGATTGTCATCCTCTTCTTCTGCTCGCTTTTCCGTCCGGCAAGTGCACTGGCCACAGCGTTCGTGTCGTCTGGACGTTGACGCCAGACCGAAATGGGTGCGAGGGCAAGACGTGCTTTACCCCGAGACTCCTTCCTTTCCTGTCGTGTACGGAGCACACGGACGACGAAATACGAAAGCAAGCCGGACGGGGCCGATTTACTTTTCGTTCCACCTCTCTGTCTTCAAGTGGCAGGCCTCATCGAAATATCTAGTTGTATGGAGTAGTGGGGTTGGCCCCAAGAAGGCTGCTAAATGTGCATTGCTGCACCCGCTTCGTTTATATGGCTCAAACAGCCACAAACCCGCCAGTTTCATCTTTCTTTTGTCGTTAAAAGATACTGTAAAAAGTGCAGAAGGGCTAGGGCCGAAGACACGTTCTTTGATATATTGAATGTCAAACGCGCACGTGGATAACCATGCATGCACTTCAGTGCCAGTCAATCCAGTTTACCTGGCAGACTTGCAGTAAAAGAATCACGCGGTGGACAGTGCTCGCCTTGTTCAAGCCATTCCCGCCACAAAAGGTCTCTGATCAGCGCTTGTCCAAGCTTTTCGCCTGCTCCCTGCCACAGCTCGGCGAGAGAGCTACTTGATATGGCAACGATCTTCAGTTGCGTCCTTCCTTGTTCGCCATGTTGTTTACGAGCACATGTTTTGCTGTCGTGTCGTGATACTTTGTCCAAGTACCCGCTGCCCGTTGGAATTTTTTTTTTGATTTACGAGGTGTCTCAAGGGTCCTCGCACTTTATCGTGTTGACACTCTTTTCTTCTGTAGTTCCACGAGACCTACGAAGTAATTACACGAGGTACCCTCGATGCGTAATTACCTGGGCTCCTGGGTTCCTGGGTTCCTGGGCTCTCCGAGACCTTGAGTGGAGTCGGCCTGCACCCCAGCCATATTCCGTCCATTGAAGCTGTCGGCCGCCAGGCACACTGAGATCTCCACTTTCTCGCTTTGTCTGCTGCAGCCCAGTGTCAAGCACAGCCGACTGCATAAAAATTTGGGTCTCGAGGGTCTCTGCTTGGCCTTGTCTTTCTGGTCTCCGATGCACCGTTGTGTGCCTCCGCACAGCACGGTTCCTGTACTTCGTGCTTTCAGTGGCTCGGGTGGCTGAGTGGCCCAAGTGGCTGCTGTATGTCTCTTTCACCGGCCGTTTGCTCTGGCTAAATGTTCATTGCGAGGCAAATCACATAACACAGCACTTCGATTTTCAGGCCTGGTTGTTCGATTTGCTGGGCTGACAAGAGCGATGAGCCTTATTGACAAGATATTCTTTGTTCCTATCTCACTGTGTGGAGTATCTGTCCAGGGATACATGAGTCTGTACCACCCAATTTGCGTCGCAAGCCAAGCCCAATAATCGATCGGTACCTGACGCCTGCCTGGACCCTCAAAGAGCACGATGGATTCGTATGTCGGAAGGGTCTTGCAAGACATGCAGACGACAGGAAGGGCTGCAGGTGACACCCAGTCGATCGGTCGCCACCGGCGTCTCGGTTTGAGCTGCCCTGAAGCCCATCGCCTTTTTTTTTCTTTCTTTTCTTTCTCTCTCGTGTGTTAATTAATGCTAGTGCTTGTCCTATGGCTGTGGCCTGCTGGTAAGTTACATATTCTTTAACGCAATATACGGGGTACTCCACCTGTAGACTCACCGTAGCCACTTATTTGGCATTGCTGGTTGGGCTGGCTGAGCTGGCGATATGACTGTCTCTGATTTTGAGATTTTCCAATGATACTGTGTACATGATCTTTGCAACCTGGGCTCGCCTCCCATGAGCGGTGCTTGCCCTTTTCGTTTTCCCTTTGGAGAGCGTCCTCCGTTCTTTCCTCCGTTCCTCGGCTGCTGATACCTCTTGCACTATGTGATCGTTGTTTGCATACGTCGTGCCTTCTCGGCCGGTTGTACTTTGGCTCTTTCCTCAAACTTGTCATTTTAACATTCTGGCGCCTCCCCTTTTCTTTTTCTGCTTTCTTGCGCCTGTATTTTTCAATCTTTTCAACGCTGTATTGATCTTTGATCTTTTGTCTTTGGCCTTTCCCCTTTATGTTTTGTTCCCCACCGCGGCTATTTAGCCTGCGCGGAAAACTCTATCTACGGAGTTTCTTCCGGCCTATTATTTCAGCTCTCGGTGCCTGTGATAGGGCTATGGCGAAAACCCGTTTGCGCCTTCCATGCGTAACGTTAAAATGCTCTTTCCTTTTCATATAATACGTCGTACCGGTAGCCTTGACTCGCTCGTGCCTTCCTTGGACGAAGAAATATGAGCACAGTACTGTACCTTGCCGACCTGTAATTTGACTGGTGTATTTTCTTTGGCCGCACCTTCCTGTTTTCAACTGCCACCTTCCCGCGCACTAATCTAATTGGCTCGTTTTCGGTCTTTACCCCTTTTTTCTGTCGGCAGGCGCGACCCGATAGGTCTCGTCTGCACTTTTTTTTTTTGTAAATAAGGCGAATAATACTTGGGGCGCGTCACCTAAATGCCAGGCCGTCTGGTCAAAAAAATCACCTAGCAGTCTCTAATAAACTCCCATACGAGAACCAGTATCCGTCAGCCATGACTGACGCTCGCGATGCGCTCTTTGCTCATATCGACAGCGTGAGTTTTTCTACAGCGCATTGCGTCATAAATTGGGCAGGAAGGACTGGATTGCGCGCACTTGCCAGACCGCCAAGCGCGCCTTTCCCTTTTCCCTGTCTGCTGCTGCTGCCCCTGTGTTTCTACTAGTTGGTCGCTAGCTGCCCGTTGGGTTTCGATGGTCCGTCTGAAATTTCAACTGCTATTTCCTTTTTCGTCCTTTTTGTTTTCACAGCGTGTTGTTGGTTGCCCCTTCCCTGCTTTGGACTTTGCGCCGCCCAAAAGCCAGTGGGGGAGCCCAAATTCCGAGCTTCGCTCCTGCTTCATTTTGATTTCCCATCTTGAAATGGAAAGTAGAACCCAATATTTTCCCCAGTCTAGGCCATTGCTCTTTCTCTGTCTGGCCCCGTCGCGGCGACGAACGCGTACCTACCCGTGAGAAGCTATCGGGCAATTTACTACTGCCCCTTTTCTTTCGTAGCAGGCGTGGCCTTATGCTATTTGACCTTATTCTATTGTAAATTGTATTTCTCACTTGTTGCATTTCCCCTACAATTTGCAAAAAAACAGAAAAGGAAAAAAAAAGGCTTTTTTGATCCCCCCGCACAGTCTCGAGCAACATCGTCGTCTTCGCTTGTCACGACTCTGAACAACAGAAACAGGCGCGAACGCGACAGCTAGGCTGCGACGACGCGACTTCAGAAACAAACCCTGGACAAGGTAACTGAGCTAACGGCTTTTTGGCCTGCATCCAACTCGCCTTTTCCTCCATTGCCAGGGCCCCTTGGCTCCCCTGTGGAGTTGCAAGATCTCACCCCCGTCTCGCATCTCCCCCAGGCAATCTGCGGGCAACCTACACAACCTAGCAAGCTGGCCAGGCTCTGGATTTCTTTGAACGAACTGATCGTGCTTGGCAGCCCTGTTTGACTTGACCACACAACTCGTGGCCCTCTTGTGTGTCTGGAGCGGCTACCAGCAACCACACGTGTGGATCGAAGGTCTTGACTTGAGTAGCTTGCACGCGAGCAATCCGCTTGACGGGTTTTTCTTCAGCACCGACGGAGGAACAAAGAATACCAATAACCAAACAAGGTTGCTCACAGGGCAAAGCGAGACGAGTACACCCGCTTGTGTCTGACAGCAAGTCCAGTTTTGAACCTTGTGTACCGTGGTGCTTCGCTTGTACCAGCTTTTTAAGCAAAAATAAAGATTACATGTACGGAGTAAGTGATTTTACACCCCTTGAATTTTTATCACAGCTGTTTGGGTGTGGCTCTCCCTGGTGTTTTGTTTTCTTTTTCTCTTCGTCGACGTCTTCCTTTGGACCTCTCTTTGCTTGGGCGGCCACATGTCGTCCGTTCTTCGCGTCCATGCACGGCGTCCACCTCCCGGTTTTGCAGCCAGCCTCAAAATTGTTTTATTGCTCTCTTTCCTGGTCTCGTCTTCAGCACCCCCGCCCTCATCCTGCGGCTGTTTTTCTCGTCGAGTACGTCGTACATACTCCGTACATACATGTTACTTGCACCGTTCCGGTCTTCGGGTGTTCGCTTCAGCACCACCCTTCTAGCACATGCCAGCACCCACACATTTCCACTATTCTGTCAGCGTGGGGCAAACTTTGGCATAGGCGGTCCTGCCTCAATTTCGGCAGCGTTCCACCCTAATTCCACTTGAGGAATCGCATGAATTGTTGTTATTGGGACAGGTACGGACAACGCCACGAATCGAGCCAAAACAGAAAAGCATGAAACGTCGACAATTCAAACCAGGACGGAGACAAGCCGAGCAAAGAGAAGAAGAAGAAGAAGAAGAAGAAGAAGAAGAAGAAGAAGAAGAAGAAGAAGAAAGAGAGAAAGAACAGGGAAAAACAGCGGGAAACACAACAACAAACCAAGACCACAATAAAGCAGCTAGAGTCTAGCCTCAGGCTCTGATAGTTGTGCACGGAGAAACATAATTTACCTTTACAACGGCAAGGCGCAGGCAAGATGGCAGTGAACAGTGGACGGTGAGATGACCACTCAAAATATACACAATTGCCTCTGGCTGAGCGCTGAGCTTGCTGAGCTCCTCTGCCTTCGCCACAGGCCATCCCCTCCCTCCACCTGCTATTTTCTATTTTTATCTGGTGATAGGAAAACAGCTGGAGACAGCTGTCACATTATCATTCTGAGAAAAATAGCTATGCTGGCCTGGCTGGCCCGGTGGGTTCGACAGTGGGCGACAGTGTCCCAGCAGTGAGGGATCCGCCACAGCGCCGGCGCCGAAAAAGCAAACAGGACAAAAGAAAACGGGAAAAGGAAGGAAAAAGAAAATACTCAAAAGAAACGCAGAGAGTCCACCCAAACCTTGAAATCAAACGGCTTCTGGCGTGGCTGACATTTGCGTTTTCTGACCAGCTCCACGCCGTTTCAGATTTACACAGCCAGACACCCTCGGCATTGTGATCGCGGCACCCTTCTGCACTCTCAATACTCGTACTGTGTACACGCACCACACCCCCAACCCACACCATCACTCGACAGCTCGAGGCTGTTTTCAACTCTTTAACTTTACCCAGTTTGTCCTCGTTTTCGACGCCTCTCTCATCTCCATCTCCAAATTTTCTCCAGCCCCTGCGCTTGAAGACTCCACGAGACGCCGCTCCCCATACAACTGCGGAGTTTTTCAACAAACTACGACGTATCGCACGATTGGACACGATCTAACTGCAGATAGTTGCCATCTGGGGTGAGTTCTTGAAAAAAAAAAAGAGTGCAAAAAAGAGGGTATGCTTGCAGAAAATAGAAACGAAGGGCCGGGTCGTTTCTTGCACCGATGTCTCCTCATCTTCCTTGCCTTCCGTGCCTCCCTGGTCCCTTTTATCTTCCTACCTTCCGCCACCCCTATTGTCCTTGAAGATATTCAATTCGCCTTTTAATTCTTTAGCTCTACACTCTTACACTCTCCCACCTCGTCCGTTTGTTTTTACCTTCTTCCGAATTTCCAGTTTCCAGTTTCCAGTTTTCTGCCTGCCTCTTGCCGTTTCTTATTTTTCTATTTTATATATTGTTTCTTCCCTACCCTTTCCCTCTGCCTCTTCCTTGCATTTTCCTTCGTCTGTCCTAGACTCCCTGGTCGACTCGCGTGCACGGCCACCCTTGAATACCGGGTTGAACAGACACGCGCATATTCGTTCCTACATGCAACATACATGCGTCCAGACCTACATACATACTCCCGCACGCGCACACCCTTTCCCGACAAACCCATGACATTGTTCATACTCTGTCCATCCAGCAATCCCATACAAAACCATACACTCGTTCGCATAGTCCGTCTTCCTTACACGGCCCTAATACCGGAAGACATTCAGGCAACCCGCAAACCGCACCAGACGCCCGCCCGAACCTGCAAACTCCGGAGTTGCATCTGCCACAGGTCGCCCGCAGGACGGCCACAGCCTTGACGCACGCGCATACACACTCGTGCGATTCCCCCGACTGTCTGTTCTCCTCTACCCACCGTCTGGTGCTTTTGTCCCCATCCTCATTGTTCATTCCCCTCTATTCTTCCCTTGCTGTATCTTCGTCCAAGACTCCCAATCCTCGCTGCACAAACCCCTGAAGAGTCTGCCCACCGGCCTCAGATGCATTCCAGTGGCAGCATTGTGTCGGCAGCATTGTGTCGTTCGAGCCTTCCATATCCTAAGGGAACTGGTCTTGATGGAGGCATGTTGGCATAGGCACCGTCTTAGACCGGCACCTGCGGCCTCACATATCCCGGTGTCACACACCGACTACCATCCCATCTTTCATCCCTTCTGTGGCCGGTTCACGGCTTACTTTTATATCAACTATCAACATCACACTTTATTTTATGGAACGTTTTAAACTGACATGATAATTGCACAGCATACACACTGACACGCTCCGGTGGGATTGATAATGGCACAACAACACCGCCAGTCAGTCCAGGCCAAAGAAGAGCCTTATGACGTGAGTTATTTTCATCTTCTTTTCTTTTTCTTTCCATGTTGCCTCAGCACACTTTTCTTTGCGCATACTGCAGCATATTGCACCGCCAACGTCTCTTACCCTCTCCCGGACCTCGCTCTCTTCCACCCACCCACTGTTATCCACGGGTAGGCGTGCCACCTTCCTTCCCCGTCACCGCCTCTCCATTTTCCCGTGCCTACCTTTTTGCTTTTGTTGCTTTTTCCCCCCCTTCTTTCGTTTTGTTTTGTTCCTGTCGGTCAGCTAGTTGCAGACTTGACAGTTGCGCATGGTCGTCATTTCCGGCCCCTACTCCTCGTTTTCAAGCTGCATAGCTCTACCAATGAGTCAACACTTCATCTCTTCTCAAAGTAGGGAAGTTGGTCCGTTGACGGCATACACAGTATGTTACCCTTTTCTTTTTCCTCTTGCATTTTCTTCTTTTTGATGCCACATACTCTCTCAGACTTGATTTGTGTTGTCTGTTAGACGTTACCCTATCTTCAACCTGCTGTTGGCTCAGCGCAACCCCAAGCACATTCCACCCCCCCTCCCCGACACTTCGTGGAATCAAGTTTTGTTTCCAGAAAGAACGAAGGTGGTCCACTGGTGTGGTGCCTCTTAGGGCCACCGCAACAAACGACAGCCGACGGCTAGGTCTGTGAGGAAAGAGGGTGGGAATTGCAGGGGTCACTCTGTTTCACTAAGCACTAGGGCCCCGTTCCACACGGCGCTCCCAGCCCAAGGCAGGCCTAGCACCGCGCGGGTCACTAAATGCTGCCATGGCCCTGCTTTTTTCTTCTTCTTTTCTTTCCCAACGAAGGATGGGTGTCTTTTCTTTTCTTGAATCTTGAAAGCCACGAACGGGGTACAAAGTACTTCCGCTAGGCGGTTGACCAACGGCTGTTAGTGGAACTTTGGTGGCCGCCAACGGCCGCTGGGCTACTTTCGCTGTCTAAGTTGGCAGGTGGAATGGCAGTTTGGTGCACGGGTTTGGGGGTTTGCCTGTTCACGCTGGTGAGGAGAACAAGCTTCGGTGTGAAATCTGGGTCGGGTGAAGAATGAGAGCCGTTGACACGATGGAGATGCCGCAAAGTTCTTTGTTCTGTCCCTCCTCTTTTCAAGAAACGGATTCGATAGTGAGGCAGACCACTGCCAACGTTTCTGCACTTGGGACGAGACGGAAAGGCAAAGGAGAGGAATTCTCACACTGCAAGTGTCTTTTTGGCGTTGCATCGTGTCAGGGATGACTCGATGCGGACAGCATGGCAGCAGCCAATGCCAAAGCTGCAACAGACCTTCCTGCCTGATTTTCTTGCCTGGCTCGTCGCGGCTTGCGGGTGGAAATGGGAGGGCCGTCGAGTTCAGCAGAGGTGTCAGCTCCCACAACAAGAGACTACTGCAGACCACTTGCGCCTCTACGCCTCTGTGGCAGCACATCGGACTGGCTGCGCACCACTTTCGTGTGGCGCGTGCTATGGCCGGTGCTGGACAAGAACGAGAAGGATCTTCTCTTACACACACCGCCCTTGTCGGGTTTGGGATTAGGGGGGGAAACAAAGGGGGGCGACAGCCACCAGCGAGGCACCCGAGTTCCAGTCTTTCGAAACCCCCGGCTTGTCTCCCCCGTCCCCTGTCCCGGCTTGTGGCTCTCTATTGGGCAATCGCCGAATGGGAGTGGGTTCTGCAGCAGACGTTGCCCATTGGCCATGCTCAACTCGCATGTTACCCCAAGAGTGTGCAGAGCGTGCCCCCTCTCTCTTTCTTTTTTTTTTTTTTTTTTTTTTTTTTTTGCTGCACACCCCCTATTCCTCCATCCTGGCTTGTCTATGCTCTCTCGAGATTAGCATCCATGATCCTGGTCCCTCCGCTGTCCTTCATTCGCCCATTCACAACTCTGCCCTGGCTCATCTTAACGATGTTATGCTCACCCGAATTTATGGGTTTCTTGTCCACTGCCCGCGAGTGCCCACTTTTCCTCCACGGTTAAGGAAAGCTCACTCACCTTCAACCGAAGCTGGAAGGCAAGCACTAAACCCCCCCCAAACCAAAGCAAAAAAAAAAAGCCCACAGCGGCCTTACAGATCCATATCCGTTCTCCTGTTTTCATCTACCTTAGTTTCTTTCGCCATTCTACCCTTGGCCTACATAAGAACCTGGACATCCTCTCCCCACGTTCCCCTACCCATTTGTTGTTATTATGCAGCACTTCCTTGTCTTCGTCTTCAACATCGCGCCTCTTCACGCTCTCTCTCAACAACCAAGGACTCTGTATCTTTGTCCCTTCTCTCCACGCTCCTTCCTTTCCGGTTATATTCAGTTCTGTATGTATGTCGTTCGTCAACATCGTCCCAGCAAAAACACTCTTAACTGCCTGCCCTGTCTGCCGACTGCTCGCCATCTTTCCGCCTTACCGGATACAGTTTTCACCACTGTTCCTGCTTTTCATTTTGAACCTACACACACACACACACACTCGCCCTTCACAGACATTTACGTACTTGCCCGCCTGTCACCGACATCAACACTACTTCTCTGGAACTACTTCATCATCTTGAATACCTCGTGCTGGCTCAGTAAGCTGCACAACATTTTGATAAGAGGCTGCAGAGACGCGTGAATCGGTCACCCATCTCCTGCCCCCGCAGCACGTTACGATCCTAGTACTTGTTTGATGCAATAGCGTCTCTCGGCACAAACGTTTCTGTAATTGGTTCTTAGTGGAAACCGGACAGGGGGGCCTCTCGGAGCAAACCAGTACGAATACTGTGAGGTCCAGCGAGCACTGGTTTTGAACAGGTGATGTGGTGGTATCTGTCGCCTCAACCGCAGGTCAACTCCCGCCCCTGATTTTTCTTTGCCATTTCTTATCACAGCAAATAAGACTCGCGGCAGGCCTGGCTTTCGTGTTTTCTTCTTCTCTTCCCATTACCCTTCTATTTCCCCTCAAACACTAGCTTTCTCCCCCCTGCTCATCAGGGTTGTGTCGAGACATAATTAAACACGCTGGGACGCACCTGCCCCGCCAAC
Source organism: Sporothrix euskadiensis (assembly GCA_019925375.1). Classification (NCBI taxonomy): domain Eukaryota; kingdom Fungi; phylum Ascomycota; class Sordariomycetes; order Ophiostomatales; family Ophiostomataceae; genus Sporothrix; species Sporothrix euskadiensis. The sequence continues at coordinate 62,443 of JADHKQ010000046.1, forward strand.
CCCCTTCCCCTTCTTTCTTTTTCCTGCAACAAAACATTTCGTTCATTTTTAATCTATTTATTACTACCCTCGTGCCTGGTTCACATATAAACCACGTTCCGCAGGACCATCTTTTACTGACCAGGTCTATGCAGCACCACAACCACTCACATCAACAACCACCACAGGGCCAAGCACCCCATCCACAACAATCTCGTCCCTCGAGCACAGTTCATCAACAGACTCAGGCCCAGACATCGCAACCTCAGCAGCCTTCGCCTTATCCCGTCTACCACCAGCAGCCACAGCATACCAGTGGTCACCATTCCCAAGACTTCTACAACTACCAATCTAGCCCCTACGCTCCCGCTGCGAACAGCGGGTATACCTCTGCAGGTAATGATCTATCCTGTGCTCGAACGATCTTCTCCCAAGTTGCAGCCGGAAACAATTGTAACTGACCAACGATTTTTTTTGGTGCTCCAACAGAGATGATGACCGCAACGATGTCCAGACCTCAATATCCGCCCATGTCTTACCACACACCGCAATCAAACTCGCCTGCCTCCGTGGCCTCGAATAATGCCCATGATCAGCAGCGGAGTCTGTACGGCCAGCCGCCGCCACTTCACCAGCAGCAGATGTACTATGGACAGCACCAGCAGTACCAGCCCATGCCACAATCGGCCGCTCCTTCTCCCTATGGCCAACACACACAAGCTCCGCACCAGTCGATGGGCTCCCAGCCTGGTATGATGATGTCTCACGGCGCACCGTCCCCCGTGCCGCACCAGATGGCCCAGCACCCGAGCCAGCACAGCCCGTCGGCATTGGCAGGTAGCCCTCGCCGCACGAAGATGGAGGTTCAGAGCCTCACTCCCCAGCTTTCTCGCCAAACTGGTCCCCCGAACGCTCATTCGCCGCTCTCCATGGGCCAGGTCCAGGCCCAAAACCTCCAGGCACAGAACATGCACGCCCAGAACCTGCAAGCACACCAGGCACACCAGACACAGAGTTTGCACTCGCAGCAGCAGCAGCACTCGCAGCATGTTCCTCATCCCCAGCACGCTCAGCATCCCCAGCACCCTCAACACCCTCAACACCCGCAACACCCCCAGCACCCTCAGCAGACCGTCCACCACCCGCAACAGCACTCCGCACACACTCCCCAGCCGAACGGCACGAGCCCTCTTCCTTCCGGCCAGGCTGGTAACGCTGGTCCGTCAGCAGTGAACCCCAACGCCGCCCCCGGCCCCATCCCTGCTACGACACCGCTGGTGGTGCGCCAGGACCAGAACGGCGTTCAGTGGATTGCTTTTGAGTACTCGCGTGACCGCGTCAAGATGGAGTACACGATCCGTTGCGATGTCGAGTCGGTCTCAACCGACGACCTGTCGCCTGAGTTCAAGCAGGACAACTGCGTCTACCCTCGTGCCTGCTGTCCTCGTGAGCAGTACCGGGGTAACCGTCTGCAGTACGAAAGCGAGTGCAACACTGTTGGCTGGTCTCTGGCCCAGCTGAACCCGCCGCTGCGTGGCAAGCGTGGTCTTATCCAGCGCGCTGTCGACAGCTGGCGCAACAGCAACCAGGACCCCCGTCTGCGGAGTCGCCGTGTCCGTCGCATGGCAAAGATGGGCACCCGCAAGAACGCTGCCTCTACGCCCGGCAGCATGACTTCTGGTGTCGGCCAGCAGTCCCCCGCCCACCTGGGCGGCCCAGCCCAGCTCCCCAACGTTGGCGCCCCGATGGGCAAGCCGATGCACGGCATCCCCCAGCAGCTCAGCCACCACCCTGACGCCTCGGCGCACGCTGGTGCAGACGAAGCTGGTATGTTTCATCAGATGTAAATATCTGGTTGATTTGATATTTACTTACTTTTGCACCCCCCGTCACTTGGATTTCTTTCTTGCCTTTACATATTTTCCCGTTATGACCGAATCTGGCACGACGTTTTTGATACCTTTCTTTAAAGATCGCTTTTTATATACTGTTTTTTTTTTATTTTGTTTTTCCTTTCCTTTATTTCTCATTTCCTTACACTGTCATATCCAATTTTCCTTGCCGGCTTCTTTTATCCACTGGCGAAGGTTTCGACCGCCAAGTCTTGGTTCGTCTGGTTCTGGTTTCTCTAAAGATTACTGTTGTGCTTTTCTGTTTCTCCTTTCTCTCCTTGGCCCGACTGTTCAGATTCATTTCCCTTTCTCTTTTCCCTACATTTCCTCTTTCCCCAATTCTTTGGTCATGTTTGATATATACTCTTCATAGGCGCTCGACTCCCCCCTTTTTAAAAAAGTAGTTGCTCAGGCGACAGAGCTGGCGCGCAACAAAAAAGGAATCTGTACACCACTCTCAATCTCTTATGTGTCGTGTTGGGCCGCAGTGAACACTCATTGCCGGCTTATCATGTGTCTCTTCTGTTACCCCCTCTTGTTCAGTTTCTGCTGCATTTTCTACCCAATGATGCCTAGCTGTGCTTTCCTGTTTTGACGCCTGCTTTCGGCTCGCTGGGCTGGTTGCGGGACTATAACCCATGGCCATGGACCCGGACAGATCTGGAAACAGCCAAGGAGAAGGACGGAAAGGAAACGGCGAAGCCGGTGGATATCAGGGTTGGTGTATAAAGCGCAGGACGCGGCAAGATAGGCATATGGGCCATTGGTTTTTTTCTTTCCTTCTTGTTTACCGTTTATTCCTGCATTTATCTGCTGTGTTTCTGCTTTGCATCGTTTTTCTGATTCTTCACTCTCTCGCGTGGCAGACGAGGCAGGACCGCGTTCGTGCGAAATAGCCGCGACAAACGAGGGAAAAAGAAACGGGCCAATGGCCAAAGAAGCAAGTGTACGAGGCAAGCAGCCGCACAAGCATAAAAACGCAAGAGAGTATTCTGTTGTGGGAAGAGGTCAGCTTGATCCATTCTCGTGACGCCGCGTGGCGGAGACGGGAATCGACATGCCATGCGACCCCCCCTTTTTCTTCACTTCATGCAGACGTTTTCTTATTGGAAAAGACGAGTCGTTTTTTTTGTACCAAACAAATTATTTTTCACTTGCTGCACCTGGACGTGGCTTTATCCCCCCTATCAAGTCTTATGTCTGTCTGCCCATCTGCCATCCCCTATTACCACCACCCTCCCCCCCTCCCCCCCTTGCGTGGAAGCTGCCGCACAACCCTGTCCTTGCCTTTGGGGACCAGTCTACTCTTTCGTTCTTGCCCCCCTGGCATCTTGTTGTTGCATCATACCCACCATTTCGGTCTCCTTTTCCGAATCCTTGCCTAGTCTGTCATGACCTTCCCGCTCCTCCCGCCCCCCCTGCTCGTGCTTGTTTGCTTGGGTTATCCCTTCTTTGGTATCCACCATGTCGATGTTCTCTTACACTGGCATGAGACCTATGCCGATGGTATCTTATGCCGTTCTCCTTCCTTTGTCGTCCGTCGAGTGGCCTAAAGGGGGATGTCAATGTGTCGTCGTGTCGTCGTCCATGTCGTCGTGTCGTCGTCTCTTCTTTCGACATCTATCAAATATCATTGTCGTCGTTGCCGCCTTGTTGACCCACTACATACTTCCCATCCTTGTTTATTGCCATCGTCATTATCATCATCATTATATAACGTCGAACACTAGGCTGACCATGTTGACCACAGGTGAGAGCGAAGACTCGTATGTTGACGAGAGCCAACACCATCACCACCAGGCACCGGCCAGTGGTGCACCCGTGGCGGCGGGTCTTAACGCACAGGACTCCCGCCCGGCCCATGTCTTTGACAGCCCCTACGGTGGCTACTCTGGCGGCGCACCTCTGCCGCCCATGTCGTCCTCTGTAGCGATTGCCCACAGTGCCGGCAGCGTGGGCGGCGGTGCGAGTACCAAGAAGGTTGTGCCCCAGCCAGACGGCCTGTTCCCTGACGTGCCCGAGGCCAAGAAGCGCAAGTTTGTCCTGGTCGAGGACCGTGGCTCGCGGCTCCGTGTGCGTGTCACGCTGAACATGGTTGATACCAGCGAGATCCCCGACTCCTTCCGTCGGTCCAACGCCGTGTGCCCGGGCTCGTTCTTCCCTCGCGAGATGGAAAGCCCGCCGCCGAGTCCTACGGGCCGCCGTTTCTTTCTCAACGACTTGGACGATGTCGAAGACCTGAACCTGGACAACGAGGGTGACGGTGGCGACGAGGTCGAGGCCGGCAGCGATGCCAGTGCTGGCCGCAGACGCCGTCACCACCGCCGCCAGCGTATGGCCATGTCCAATGGCCGTGACAGCCTGGACGGCACGACGACCATGGCTGCTGTGCCTGTTGGCGACAGTGTCGAGACGGAGATGGCTGTGCCGCGGATGCGCAAGGCTCTGCGTCGCAAGCAGGTGCGGCTCAACGACCTGGGCTGCCGCATGGCGTGGCTGCAGAGCCGTGCGTTTGCCGGCCGCCGCATCTTCCTCCAGAAAGCTTGTACGTATCCTTCCCTCGACAATGGATATCTGAACTGTACGCTAACATCAGCAGTGGACACGTATCGCAGCAAGACATGCAACGGCATCCAGGCGTCGATGCACGATGTCAGCAACATTGCGCCGCATTACGAGATGCGCGTTGGCAAGAAGAGGTGGCTGTCGTGCGAGCGCGAGATTGAGCTGCGCCAGCTGAGCCAGACATGATCCTTGTCTGATCTTTCCGACCACCATTGTAAAATCCTAATTTTTGGTCTGGTTCTGATTTGTGCAATGTGTATTGTTAAGTAATTCTTTGACTTTGGATTGTCTTGGTCATCTCATCAGTTTTTGGCTGTCGTGTTTACTATTCAGGGGCAAAGAGGGGGGCAAATCTTGGGTGACTTTGGCTTGTATTTCTGAGTGTACTACTCAGTATGGCTCTTCTCTATTCTTTCCTTTTTCTTTTCTTTTCCTTGTCTTTGAATCTGGTTCGACCTTGGAAATAATAGACTACGCTTTGTTTTGGTCTCAATTGGTGTTGCATCAATTCAATTTGGATTCTTTTTATCTTTTATCTTTTTACCTTTTACCTTTTTATGAGTCTCATTTGAGTACTTGCAGTTGGTCGTACTTAATTGCCGTTTGGGGCTGTGTTAGTCGCGGCGGGCCTCAAACGTCAAAAAATCTTCGCTGACGTAATGTCGGCCCGCTTTCTTTCGCCCGCTTTCGCCGGCCAGAGTCATTCTGGTTCATTCTGACAAGCTAAAAGCGGCAACCGCTAGCAAGCCCGGTCGCAACTGCAGTACGGAGTATTTGAGCTGCCAACGTGCCTAATTTCCAAATTGGCATTTTGCGACTTTGTCCATTGACAAACCACACACAGCTTTTTGCTTGACATGCAGCCACCATGAAGCAGCGCTTTTCCTCTCTCGATGTCCGGGTATGCTACCAGACCCCGCGCCACTATGCGCCCACCCTACTCCCCTGTCCTCCCTGTTTCTGTCGTCACTAACCACCCCGCCATTCGGCCTCTTCTCTTTTCCAGGCAATAAGCCACGAGCTCAACCAAGCCCTCTCCGGTACGCGAATCTCCAATGTCTACGACCTCGTTCCTCCGTCGGCTGGTTCCTCGAGCTCCTCGAGCTCCAAAGTCATTCTCCTCCGATTCTCCAAGAACCAGGACAAGCACCAGCTCGTCGTCGACTCGGGCTTTCGTTGCCACCTGACAGCCTACGATGCACGCGCCTCGGCCAATGCAGTCAGCGGCGGTAGCGGCGGCGGCGCTGCCAATGCCCCCTCGGCGTTTGTCAGCCGTCTTCGCACATTTTTGAACGGTCGCTTTGTCACGGGCGTCTCGCAGGTCGGCACGGACCGCATCATCGAGCTGCGCTTCAACGACGGCCAGCTGCGGCTCTACCTTGAGTTCTTCTCGGCCGGCAATGTTGTCTTGACCGACGCCAACTCCAAGGTGCTGGCGCTGCAGCGCACGGTGGCGGCCTTCCGCAGTGCCAGCCTCGACGTGACACTGAGTGTGGGCAGCCCGTATGCCATTGGCGCACGCACAAACGTGACTGAGGTTCCGGAGCTGACGGCAGACCGGCTGCGTGAGGTCCTGCAAAAGGCAGTTGCTGCAGATGCGCCTAAAGCAGCAGTACTAGCGGGCGGTGAAGGCACACAAGCACCGGCGCCGTCAGCTAAGAGGAAAAAGAAGACCAAGGGCCTCAGCCGGATCCTTGCATTATCTTTCACAGACCTCTCCCAGGTGCTGATCGACCACAACCTGTTGCTCTCTGGTTTCGACACAGCAACTGCGGCCCAGCCTGAGGACATCCTCGCCGACGAAGCACGCCTGCAAGCACTGCTGAAGGTGCTGCAGGATGTGCGTACCGAGACCGAGGGACTGACCAAGGCCGGCGCCAACTGCCGCGGTTATATTATCGCGACAAAGAAGGAGGCGCCAGAGGCGACAGAAGAGGCGCAACCAGAGGCGCAACCAGAGGCGCAACCAGAGGCGCAACCAGAGGCAGTGCCGGAGCCATCAACTGAGGCCCCAGCTCTAGCTCTAGTGCCGTCTAAGCGGTCCGATCTGGACTACGTCGACTTCCACCCGTTCAGCCCGCGTCAGTTTGAACTCGACCCGAAATACGTCGTCCTGCCCTTTGACACCTTCAACCAGGCCGCCGACGAGTTTTACTCGCACCTCCAGGGTCTCAAGGCCGACCGCCAGGTGCACCAGCAGGAATCGGCCGCCTCCAAGAAGCTTGAGGCCACCCGGCGAGACCAGGCACAGCGCATCGAGTCTCTGCAGGAAACGCAGCAGCTCAATGCGCGCAAAGCCGCCGCCATCCAGGCCAACCAGGACTGGGTGCAGCTGGCCATTGATGCCGTCAACGAGCAGCTGCAGCTGGGTATGGACTGGGGCGATTTGGAGGTGATGATTGAGAACAGCGCCAGAAGCAACCCCGTTGCCGCCCTCATCAAGCTGCCCATGAAGCTGGCCGAGGGTACCATTACTCTGTGCCTCGACGAAGAGCCTGAAGAGGGTTGGGAGGAAGGGTATGAAGACGGCGCTTACGACCAGGCCCAGGGCCGTGAGGGTGACGAAGATCAGGACGGCGACAAAGGTCGCCAGATGATTGATGTCGACGTTAAGCTGGCTCTGTCTGCCTGGAGCAACGCCCGCGAGTACTACGACCAGAAGCGTGTGGCCGCCGTCAAGGAGCAGAAGACCAAAGAAGTCACATCGATGGCGCTGCGCAATGCCGAGAAGAAGGTGGCCGAGGAGCTGAAGCGCGTGCAAAAGACGGGCAAACCTGCACCGCAGCTCATCCGCCGGCAGCTCTGGTTTGAGAAGTTCTTGTGGTTTATTTCCTCGGATGGCCACCTCATTCTGGCCGCCCGCGAGCCGCAGCAGTGTGAGATGCTCTACCGGCAGCACCTGCGTCGCGGCGATGTCTATGTCCACGCCGACCTCAAGGGCTCGCCCGGCATGATTATTATCAAGAATCGCCCCGACACGGACGTCGACGCGCCCATCCCTCCTGCGACGCTGGCCCAGGCTGGCACGCTGGCTGTCTGCGCCTCCGAGGCATGGGATACCAAGGCCGGCATGGGTGCCTACTGGGTGCACTCGAACCAGGTCTTCAAGTCGACGGCCAACGGCGACATTCTGCCACCGGGATCCTTTGACGTTCGCGGCGAGAAGAACCATATGCCCCCGCCACAGCGTGTCCTGGGCTTTGGTCTGTACTTTAAGATTAGCGATGCAAGCCGTGTCAACCACGGCAAGCACCAGGCCATCGTGCCGCAGACCAACGACGGCCAGCCGCTGGAGGACGATGAAGACGAGGAAGAGGAGGAGGAAGAAGAAGAAGAGCAGGCGGCCGGGGAGAAGCTTACCAAAGAGGAGGAGGAGACGCAAGAGCCAGAAGAAAAGGTCGAAGATGATCCTGTAGCAGTAGCAGCAAAGCCAGCAGGGCCAGCAGAAGAGACGGTGGAGGCGACCAAAGATGCAGATGAAGATGAAGAGGCAGAAGAAAAGCAGGAGGACGAAGACAAGAAGGAGACGGAAGAGATTACCGAGTCCGTCGCTCCTGCGGCAGGTTGGTTGGCAAAGAACAAGTCCCACCTCCGTGCCAGCTCGCCAACACCATCTCGCGGCTCCAGCGTTGCCACCAGCTCTGCCGGCGGCTCCAAACGCGGTCAAAAGGGCAAGGCCAAAAAGCTCGCCAAGTACAAGGACCAGGACGACGAGGACCGTGCCCGGGCCGAGAAGCTGATTGGCATCGCCGCCGGCCGTGAAAAGCAAGAGGCCAAACTGCGCGCCAAGGCCCAGCGCGAGGCCGAGATTGCCGCCTACGAAGAGCGCCGCCGCTTCCAAAAGGAGAAACAGATGCAAAAGATGCGCGATTATGAGGCTGTAAGACAGGCCAAGCTGGCAGCAGGTGGTGCCGAAGGCGGCGACGGTGCTGCCACGGAAGGAGACGACGTCGATTCTGGCAACCTGGACCTGCTCAACTCACTCGTGGCACGCCCCGCCCCCGGGGACGAGATTCTCGAGGTCGTCCCCGTCAGCGGTCCATGGATGGCTTTGTCCAAGCTCAAGTACAAGGTCAAGCTGCAGCCTGGTCCCACCAAGAAAGGTCGGGCGATGCGGGACGTTCTGGAGCGGTGGAAGCGTGCAGGCGAGGCCGGCAAGACCAACACCAACATCATCGACGAAGAGAGCCGCGACCCCGAGCGGATGTGGCCGCGGGAAGTCGAGCTGATCTCGGGTATCAAGATGGAGGAGGCATCCAACAGCGTGCCAGTTGGCAAGCTGACTCTGATGCAGGGCGGCGGCTTTGGCGGTAGTGGAGGAGGCGGAGGTGGAAAGGGAAGCAAGGGTGGTGCTAAAGGCGGCGGGAAGAACAAGGGTGCTGGGAAGAGCGGTGCCGGAGGCGGCAAAGGCGGAAAGGGAGGAGGCGGAAAGAGGTAGAGCCAGAGAGTGGATGGATGGTGAGAAGTAGGTGAGGTAAAGGCTAAAGAAAGGCGGCAACCTGAGATATATCCAAAACACAAAATAAACAAAAGACAGTGTTGTCTGTCACCAATATATCACATATTACGAGAGAAAGCTTGCACACCCACTCATCGCACATCACACATCACGCATCGCACACAAATAGGAGTAAGGATATGATATTTTGTATAGATAGACGAAACCTATTCTTTTTTATGCCACCCGCAGTTGCCAACCCTGGACATGGAGAAGAACAATAGCAAAAACAGAGAGGGACAAAAGGACAGATTAGACAAGAACAGTCTCTTTTTCTACCCTACCAACGATAACAGAAACAAAAATAGAAAGATTGAAAACGTTAAAAAAGAAAACGCTGACCCGAAAGCATTTCTCTAAAAAATAATAGACACCCAAGTTTGTTGTTTGCACCAGCACTAGCGACGTCGACGTCCAGAAATAAAATTAACCCAGAGCGGCGACAATCAGAGCCGACACGCCCTCCTCCTCGCTGCGGACCGTCACCTTGGTGGTCACGCCCGACTTGGACGAGTAGGCCATGCGCACGTTGGCGACCACACGGCCGCCGTTGACCGTCTTGCCCAGCAGCTTGAGCGTGTGCGTCGTCTGGCTCTGCGGGATGTCCGTGCCCTCGAGCGGCTGCAGCGACAGCGTCTTGGCCAGCTGCTCCGTCGCGTCGGCAATGCTCTTGACGCCGCCGAGCTGCAGCGTCTCCTCGGACTCCTCGCCCGACGCACCAATCTGCTCCCACAGGTGCGCAAAGTTGCTTGCAAACGTCGGGATCACGTAGTCGCTGCCGGCCAGCTCAAACTCGGACACCTCGTACTCGTCGTCGTAGCCGGTGTCCTCGGGCTCGCCCGTCGTTGGGTCAATCTCCTTGCTCGTGAACTTGAGCACGTTGGAGAAGTTGCTTGTCGGCAGCGAGTCCGCACCGCCGACCTTGCGCAGCGCCACGTACACCTTGCCAGGCTCATCGGTGGCCAGGCGCTCAGCCTGCAGGATAAAGACCTCTTCCACCTCCTCGTCGTCCGAGGGCGTGGCCACAACCGACACGTTCTCCAGGACCGTCTCGGGCAGCGTGTTCTTGACCTCGTACTGCAGCACAATGTGCTCCTTGAAGATATGCTTGACCACGCTGACGACATACTCGGTCTCGGCCTCCGTCAGCTCAATAACCGGCGACGACTTGAGCACAGCGCCAAACTCCTTCATCTCGGGGATCTGGAGCAGCTCCTGCGCGTACTTCTGCGCCTGGGCCGACGCGGTAGCGGCAGCCTCGGCGCCTGTTGCGGCCGTCTTTGTCGGACCAAGCTTGGGCGCCTTGAGAGTCGGGGCCGTCGCCGTCAGCTTCTTTGTGCGGTCCTCGGCATCGGCCTGCTCGCGCGTAACAACAGGGATCGTGGAGATGTCAAACGGCGCGGCAAATGTCTCCTTGTCGTCGGCCGTGACGTATGTGATGAGCTGGTGCTCAAAGTAGGACAGAGAGTACATGTTTTCTGTCAAAAGTTAGTGAAAGTTTTTTGATTATATTGATTTCTGTGCACGTGGAGACTTTACCATTCTTAACAAAGCGCGTCGAGAGCTCGTCGGGCTCCTCCATTAACCGCAGGCTGAGCGTGGCACGGTCGCGCACCTCGTCGTCGACGTCGTCCAAGCAGCGCGAGAGCAGCACCTGTACACTCTTCTTGACCTCGGGGTCCTTCTGCGCGACACCAAACTTGGCCAGGGCCGTGACGGCAGCGGCACGCACAATGGCGTTCTCGAGCACGACACGGTTGTAGATGTAGCGGATGTACTTTGTCGGCTGCGACGTCTTGGGACCCTCAATGCCGAGCAGGTGCAGGATGCGAACAGCAAGCTTAGTGAACTCGCAATCCTCGATAAACTCGCAAAGGTGGGCCAGCGCGTCCTCCTTGGAATCGGGGACAAACTTGATCAGGTCGAACATGCTCTCGACCACAGCGCGCTTGAACTCGTAGCCGCCCTCGTCGCGCAGGATGCCGCTAAGGAAGGTGAGCATACCGGCCTGTTTGCTGGGGAACTTGAGGCACAGCGTGCGGATGGCCTCGACAATGGTAATCTTGAACTCGTCGGTGATCTCAGACATGAAGCCGCTGATCTGCTTCATAAGACGGTCCACACTGGCTTCGTTGCCCGTCTTGAGCAGCGTCGTAATGGCAAACGTGGCGATCGAGCGGTTGCTGTTGGAGATGAGCAGCTCAATGTCCGGGTTGCACACGTGCACCGCCTGCGGCTTGAACGACGCGAAGTTGTGCAGGATGCGCAGGGCGGCGAACTTGGTGACGGCGCGCGGCGACGTCAGGAACAGCTGCAGGACATGAACGGCCTGCGAGACCTCGGCGTCGGTCACGTCGCGCAGGTCGCAAATGGCCTTGGCGGCCTCAAAGTTGACCATCTCGCTCTTGTGGCGCAGCCAGCCGTCGAGCAGCGTGACCATCGAGGGCCGCAGCGTCAGGTCCTCCTCGGCAAGCTGGGCGGCCAGACGCACGAGCAGCACAACGGCCGCCGGGCTCTTGACGGCACCCGCCACGCCAAACTGCTTGACCATCTTGACGAGGGCCATCTTGTCGTGCATGCGCATCTGGTACAGCAGGCCAATAGCGTGGTACTGCGTCATGGACGAGCTGTTGACAGGCGCGGCATTGGACGACGAGAAGCCCAGAGAAAAACCGCCGCCGCTCTTGGTGTTGGCAGCGGCCTCCTGCGTCTCGCTCTGCCAACGGCGGACGACGTCGCGCGCAATAGGCAGCAGGTGGTAGGACGAGATCAGCGCCGCCGATGACACGGACGGGCTGCGGTCGACAATGGCAGTCTTGATGACGCGCTCGATGGACTGGACGGTGGTGGCGTCGATGATGCGGCACAGGGCGCGGATGGCGTTGGGCCGGTAAATAAAGTCGCCGCTGCCGCCGGTGTCCTTCATGATGGTGCTAGTCACCATGATGATGTCTTCGGCGGAGTGGGCGAGCTCCTTGATGACCAGGTGCACCATCTGGCGCAGGCTGGCATCCTTGTTCTGGAACAGCTTCGAGATGCCAAAGAAGAGCTCCGTGGCCTCGGTCGTCGGGAATCGCTCGCCGGTGTAGAGCAACAGGGCGATCTTGGTGAGCAGGATGCGGCATTGGCGCGGTTGGATCGGGGAGCGGTTGAAAAGACGTGCTGCAGGGTGGGAAGACAAGCGTATGTTAGCATGTACAGGTCCATGGGGAGATGGATGGGCGTTGATAATCTCCTCGAATCCGTAACCCCCTAAATGAAGCTATTCCCAAATATAGCGGACAAGCAACTGAACTGACCTTCCTGGAAGACCTGCGTGCGGTCAACCCGCACGAGGCTGCCATCGGCATCCTCGTCCCTCTTGCCGTACTGGTTCATCGTGGGCGGCAAAATCGACGACAATGGGATGGGTGGGTGGTGGTGATGGGAAGTCGAGTGTCGAATGGGAGGGAGTGCAGAGGGGACACTTTTGCAAGCTGGAATAGGGATATCGCGACGTATACCAAATTCCCCCCTTGCCCCACATCTCCCTCACGCTTTTGGGCACTTGGGGGGGAAGCTGCACACCGGTTCGACAGTCACGTGCAAGTAAGGATTAGCGTTGGGACGGAAGCTCGAGAAATTAGGGCCACATAAACAGGTGACCCCATAAAATCTGGCGCCACAATTTTTCAGCCACAGCCAGCTGGTGTAAGTACCTTGTACCTTTTGCAGTTGCGCGCCAACATCAGGGGCAATTTGGGCAAACATGCATTTATGCAGCACAACGAAACAATAAAAAAAACGATGAGATAAATGGTGCATGTGCACCAAATATGGATATGGCAAAGTATACCGTGGACTCTGATGATGTTGATCGAAAATGAAAGGAAGGGAGCAGACTGTGTGAGAGTCCGTGAGACGCGCTTTTGTGTGTCTGTTATGGTGCTTCTGGAGCTGCAAGCACTGCGATATCGCCCGCATTCACAGAGCCAAAGGCTGTTGCGAAGATGGGCCTGGGAAAAGAGAATCTGCATCTCTGTTGGATGATTTGCCAAGTGGTCGCGTGCTCTATGAAGTGGCTGTCAAGACTATAAACAAACGCGTTTGCTTCTCTTTGTCTACTTCACTGTCGGCCTGTTTGATGATATTGCCATCTGCCTCCTACTGTGTGCATCTTCGCTGCTTCTTTAACAATTGCAGTAAGTTCTGACTTTTGCTAGATTTACAAGACTCTAAATTCCTGCCTACGTATGGGGATACACTACGATACCACTATGGCCACTGCCGAAAGGCTCCATCATCATCCGGGGAAGAGCGACGGGTAGGCCAGCTAGTGCTGTGGTTCCTTCCTGTATTCTTCTCCCTCTGTTCCTCTTCAATCTGTGCCTCACAGTCTAGGCAGGAGCTACTGACTTTCCTGCCGGAGAAGAGCTAATGCAGATAGCTACTTATCGCACCATCCCGCTACGACGTCCAGTGCCCAAACACTCACTGGTCTTCTTCCATTGACGGTCTCATCTTCTTTTCAAGTACGATGTCTACCTGCATCGTCCAGGAAGCTGCCCGAGCTTCCCGACTCCCTTTACCGCCCACGCGGCGCATCATTTTTATTATAAGAAGCCAATGGTGTGGCCTCACTTTGGGTAAGAATGGAAGGAGCTCCGGTGGGGCCTTCCTCTGTTTCTGGCCACCGTACCAGGACTCGGAACCCGGCCGGCACTATCTTGCACCCCCTCCAAAAGTTTAAGGATATATGTCACTAGGCGGCTACTGGTGGCAGGACCGCACCTGCCGCCTGCAGGAGAAAAGCAAATATGGCCACCGGAGTACTTCATCTTCATCACACGCCCCTTGCACGCTCTCCAGTGACTGTATAACGATAGAACAGCTGTCGGCAGCCTGGTAGAAGACATTGGCCTTCATACCATGAGCCTGCACCCCATGAGCTTCCTTGACCGGCCACAATGACCTATTTGCTCATCGCAAAAGAAATATATCTATGCATTGACTCGAGGAAGGTGCGTCCCATTGTTGTCTGCTCACTCCTTCCTGTTCTGTTGAATAATATCATGAAGACGCGAGCCCTAAGTCCTGGCTATTTTATTGTCCACCGCTCTTGCCTGCTTAGGGGCGTGGTTGCCCTAACTTGACGCAACAGATAATTTTTGCCCACTGCTCTTTCCTTTGCTGAAGACAAGAAACAAACTCCCGCATGGGCGTGACAATTTTCTGACTTGCCCCTCTCGCATCTTCTTTTCTCTCTTTTTGATCTTGCTCTCACCACCCTCTCTTTGCATGGGCAGGACTTCTGTACCAGCAGCCACCTCTTTTTCTTTTCTTTACTTTCACAAGCAGTTGCCCCTTTCTTCTTCTGATAACTTCTTTCGCTTTTCCTGCTTTTTCAAACATAAGCTGTCGTCTTTTGGCGGTCTGCTGTCGTATTTTGAGGCTGAAAGCGTGCATCGGAACACGTCATCACCAACTCGCATCTCGACCATCACACACATCTCGACCACCCCCTGAATCTCCAACTGCTATATAGTTCATAGAATGGACTATTCTAGCCCGCAGAGAAGACAATATTATTACTATTCCAACATTAGTCCCTCTCCGAAGTCCGAACGTCGCGTTCGCCGCGACTTTTACCAACAAGCCTCTGAGTCTCGAGCTGGGTAAGTTTCAGTCATAAGATCTTTGCATCCTCAGTAATCTCCCAACCCTTTTCAACCCTATACTACCCTACTCTTTGTTCTTCTGCGGTCATGCAGAGATGCTTTTTGTACTTGTCACATTATTTTTGAGCTTGCAATGCTCTTTTGAACAACTTACTTTTTGGTATCTTCACATTTTTGCCCGAGCCCGGTTTGCATCAATATCTATATCTCAACGACAAAAGCCTGCACTCAAATAAAACTACTATCCGCATACGCACAGAAAGCAAGAGATTGTGCATCTAAATTTTTGACAAAATCGGAAAAGAATTGAGCCCACAATGCTCTTATAACCGTTTTGTGCACCATCCCATGCATCGCCATCTTTTGAACATTTTGCATGCAACTCCCCCGTTTTACCCCCTCTTTGCTACCATTTTCAGTCTGCACGCATTTCCTATAATCCTACAGTACATAAAAAACAGACACATTATCTCTATTGCTTTTTTCTCTGTCATCTCTGGCCACTTCCACCATATTTGATTTCATCCTCACAGTTTGAGGATGTGTACTGCCCCCTTCTACCTTGTCTATCAATCTCATCTTCTGTATCATTATTCTTCTTCTCTATCTTCCTATCTTCATTTCTTTCGCCCACATTCACTCATATTGCGGCTCGTGGCTCCATCTTTACTTCTAATTTAGTTTTCGCGTGTTTCATGGTGTTTCTCTGCCTATGTCTTTGACTTTGATACCGTTTTGGCTTTTGCTGTGCCTGTTGAGAGTATATAATCTAACAGCCTCTTTATTAGACACGTTACCCGTCCCAGTCAGCAACAGCAAGTTTTCAGACGTCCCATTCGCCCCTACGAGAGGGAGCTGCAGACCTATACTTCTCCCGGGACTCCTATTCGGACAGACTATACTGCGAGAGGGCGTGTGAACCACCAGGAGCCAGTTGCAGCCATGGACTACAACACGGCATACAGCAAGTTCCTTGCTGTCAATGCCAGCTGGAAGACTCAACACAGTTCCGGAGAGCAAGCTGCTGCGAGTACAAAGTCGGTTGGTGAAGATGGGCTTGATACGGAGACTTACCACCAAGGAGGACCTGTCCAGGCCGCTTTTGACCAGAGCCAGACATTGGCTGCCGCGGCCTTGCCAGCCACAAACATGTACAATCAGAGTGCGGTGGCCTCTCCTGGGACCATTGCTGTGACTGAAAGTGCTCAAGAATCCACAATCAATCCGCAGTTGTTGACCGTGGACACAGCAGTGCCCGAAGGGGGTCCAGAAACGCCAGCTCCCGGTGGGACTGAGACAAGCATGGTCGAATACGCCGGCACACCCACCGACCAGCTCGAGCCTCTTGTCGACGACGAGGAGAGTATGTTCGTCGATCAGTGGCCAGACGATCGCACAGTGTGTGAAGAGTCCCCCAGAAGCGAGGCCACTGTGATCGTATCTGCGCAGTCTCAGCCAGTCAATCACGCGTCAACCCCTGTCAACCATTTCTATCCTGAACCGCATGTGGGAAATCTAGAGAACCGTTTTGACACAACTTCCCACATGTCCCACATGGGAGGCTCCCTTCCGCAACTTGGAACATTTTTCCACCCCAGACCCGAGCAGTCTGGTCACGGCCTGTTGCAAAACCGTGGTGGTCCAAGCAATGAACGGTTTTCGGAAGGCTCTGTCCAACGTGGCAACTCTCCAGTCGCCTGTCCGACAGCCACCACGAGCAACCCGGGATATAGTCGGCCTCTTACCGAGGACCTCATCCAGGCGGACAACTTCTCGTACATGCACAAGCGCACCGAGGGCCCAGGCTTCAATGGAAACCAGCACACTCGCGTCAGCGGCTATGAGCACGGGTTCAGCCATGCCAACGACTATGACGCTGAAAACGACATGTACGAAGGACAGCGGCACTTCTATCGCCAAAGCCAACAGACCCGTGTAGACACTCTTGTACACGGCCAGCCCCAGATTCCTCCCCCGCGGCCTGTGACCAGACTGGCTCATCGTAACGCAGCCACGCGGTTCCAAGAATCTCCTACGATTCCACCACCCCGCCCAACCATGCCGGCTCCAGTTCACACCTTTGGGGAGGGCAGCTTCACCCACGCGCAGGAAGAGCAAGCACGGGCCCACTCGGAGCAGCAGGTGCGGCAGCAGATGCATGCTCGAAGGCTAATGAGGGAACAGACACAGACTCAGGCGTATTATGCCAATCAGATGCAAGTCCAAGCGCATGAGCCATACTATCGTGTCCCATTCCAGCAGGCGCACATGCAGACGCCTTACTTAGCTACTCAGAGCTCGCAAAAGCCTGTGCGGCTACCTCAGACCCGACCTTATTCCATACTGGGCAAACGGATGCGCGTGGCTCAGGAAGAGACATTGCGTCAGCTTCCACAAGCGCAGGCAGGGGCGCAAAAGCAAACGTGGCAAGAACAGCAGCAGGCTATCAGGCAGGAGCGGGAAGACCAGGAGGTTTGGATCGAAAATATGCGCTCATACCTTTTAAACCGCCAAGCGACATCTGCACATGATCCAACTTGGTCGAACCATGTGCCTCAGTATACTCAGTTTCCGAATCCCGGACCGCATCATCTCGGCCAGACCACGCAGTTTGCCCATGCTCCCTTTCCCCAAGACGTCCCAACTCACCCGCCGTCACAGGATACACAGGCTCCGGTGCTAACGATCAATGTGATCGAGCCGACGCCAGAACGGGCCCGGCCCCGACGGGCACGGATCACAGGACAGCAGGCTTCTCAGCAGGTTGACTACCTGACGGTGGGGCGCCGTCCGCGAACCACAGAGCCCCGCACAGCATCGCAGGAGCCTTGGGCCAACGACCATGTTTTCTATAATAGTCCGACAATGACTATCAACCATCCTTCGAGAGCCCCTGGCCACCTGAGCACTACCAATCACCAGCATCAACCGGTCCCCGCCGCTATGGATAATCTTCAACATCCCGGGACCCAGACCCAAATGCCGGTTTTGACCGAGACTTGGCACGGGCACCACGAAGCAGAAGAGCATGGCACCCAGGGGGAATGGGAAGCATCTCATCCGGTCTATACACAGAGTGCCGTCTCCGGGAACGCCAGACTTGGCACTCGTGGTGATCACCTGGCTCTCGCACCCAATACCGACATGCCCACGGACGTGATCTATACGCAGCCCGGCTACGCGCAGACTGATGATGTCTCTCCTTACTACTACGAGCAGCGCTAAGCTGTTGCTGTAGAGGAGGCTTTATCCATGGTAAGTTATTGTTGCATCCTCCTTTTCTCATTTATAAGAGCGCTTTGTTGACAAAGGCTTCTGGTATAGTACGATGGGCCAATCAGAATGAGCTCGTCACTCCGAATGAAACAGGCAATTTTGCGACCCTTCTCGACAACTCCTTTCTTTTTCTTTCTTTGTGCTTGCTGCCACATTAAAGGTTCGCATTATCGACAATTCCGACTATGGCCAGTGATAGACAGGAGAGAAGAACACTGGAAAGGTGGCAGGAAACGGGCAGCAAGGTACACAGCAGACGCATGTGCCGCAGGCATTGACCGCAGCATCTTTCACCTTCAGGTTTGACGCCTTCACTTCGCCCAGCCGAAAATTGATGGCTCAATCTTTTCCCAAATCTGGTCCCTTATCTCGTTCTTTCATCTGCATTTACCTCGCATCTTTTCTCTTTTTTCTATCCGTCGATCTCTCTTCAATCTTTTCTTCTGAGATCTTTTCGCAAAGCCCCCGGTCTGATTCCAGCCTTTTTGTTTTCACAGTTGGCAGCCAAGTTCTCCCAGCTTTCTAGAGTTTGCTCTGCCTCAGCTACTAGGTGACAGCAAGACCAACCTCAATCGTTCTTTTCTCATTTTATTTTCAGAATTTCCCTTTGATTCATCTGCCCGCAATCTACCTCGTCTTTGGGTACCTAGAAGATCGACTTTACAGTTTAGACGCTACAAGCCAACGAACAAAGGTTTGGACGTTCTCTAGGTATCTTGTATTATTAGGCTTTGTGCCACATCATACTTCTTTGCATTATGTTTGCTTTCTCTTTGCTTTCAAATTTCACTTTCCTTCCCCGTTGGCTTCGCTTCACTGGTTTGGCCCATTTCAATTTGTCTCTTTCTTTTTATGTCATGACGATCGCGCGCAGCTAGCATCGCATCGCACAATTGGCAGGTTCGCAGGTTCACAAGTTCAAAAGTTTCGCAGGTTTTCGTCAGTTCCGCACCAGTTTCATTTGCTCAGTCCAGTTCAATAAAATTTCCATATTCAATCACATGTACGTAGTCATAATGCAATGGAATGGGGGAAGAAAAGGCAAGGGTTGCGTATGCAGCTAATTTATTTTGTGTAAGCTTCTTGCTTCGTTCCTATTTATAAACAACTACCGCTTATTCCGTCCTGTTCAGTTCCCCGTCTCTTACTTTTTCTTTCACAGCCAGCTGGTTTAAGCTGTGGTCGTGAATGTTTTGTTCCAGGCCCATTATAAGAGCGAACCATGCCTCCCCTGAAAACAGATAAAGAAAGCCAAAAAAAAAGAAGAAAAGGTAAACAGATGGGCATATTCGGATATATGCAAAGCCCATCCCAATGTTGTAAAAAAGAGTAAAAAGGACGCAAGAATGCAAAATAAAATCCAAGTTGCAAGAGACAGAAGAAAAAAGAAAGAAAGGAAACCAAAACGCAGAAAAGGTATTTTCAAAAGTCCCGGGGCGCAGTCAAAAGAAAAGGCTCTTTGAGGAAAACCTAAGATATAAACCAAAAGAAAGGGATGAAGAAGAGAAGATATGACGGGTAGAAAGAAAAAGTAAAGAGTGCGTGTGTTATCAAGGTATTAATAAGTTAAAGGAAAAGTTAGGAGGGTCTGCATAAGGGTGTTGGTTTATCAGCAACAGTTGTACCGCTCACGGACGGCGATGGACTTCCGGCAACCGTCGAACCGCTGCCGCTCTACTACAGCGCAGGGTAGGCACTGCCAGGAACCATGCCGCTCGGGCCACCACCGGGCGGGCCCATGGTGCTGGGACCTCCGACTGGGGGGCCGCCGCCGCCTCCTGGCCGGCGACCGGGGAGGGAAAAGTCGGGGTTGCTGTTGAGGAGGGTCTCGTTGGTGTCACGCACGGGGCGCCGGGGTACAATGCCGCCCATACCACCTCCACCACCATAACCTGGCATAAGGTTCGGTGGTGGCGGCGGGTTCCAGCGGGGGTTGATGCCGCGCTGCGATATGGACGTGAACGTCGACCGCTCCGACTCAGCAGGGCTTCGCGAACCCTGAGGGATGTCGTCGTAGGGCGCGCTGTTGTTGGTGTGGGGGTTCATGGACAAGGGCGGTGGGTTGTTGTGACGCGGGTTGGGGCCGCCCATCACAACGCCCGTCTGGGGTTCGGCGAAGCGTGGGTCAACGTCCTCAATGTAGGCTTCTGATGTGTTGGGGCGGTGCTGCTCGGCAAGCTCTGCGGCCGGGCCACGAGCGGGCGAGTTTTGTCTGCTATTGCTCCAGCCGGCGCGTGGAGGCACATATTGGCTGCTCTCGGCGTCACTGACCCGGGACGTGCGGCCCTGCTGCAGGCTGACCATACCGGCAATGTCGTCATCGCCCTCAACAAAACGGCTCACCTGCTGGTGTGGTGGGCGGGGCGTCGTCGCGTCCATCTCAATGGCCTGACCACGGGGGCTACCAGCACCACCAACTGCTGCACCAATGTTGTCGGGTAGCGGCGGCGGAGACTCAGCACGGGGCAAATCGCCTGATGCAGAGCCTGGGATCTCGTTGCGGTAGGCATCGTAGCCATTGCCACTGTCATTCAAACTTGTGCCAGAGGGGTTGCCGTTGTAGTAGCCGCTGTTGGGGCCGTTGGGACCGGGCGAGCCACGCATGCCACCATTTCCATCGTACAGGTAGCCTGGTGGTGGTGTGCGGCCGCGACCGCCACCTGCGTAACCACCACGGCCGCCATAGCCGCCCCTGCCTCTACCATTCGGTGGCGGGCCACCGTAACCATTGTAACCACCGCGGCCACCACCGTAGCCGCCTCTGCCACCTGGCGGGGGACCGCCGTAGCCATTGTAGCCACCGCGACCGCCAGGACCACTAGGACCACCAGGACCGCCGGGGCCGTACGGGCCGTAGCCCGGACCGCCGCCACGGCCACCGCGACCTCTCTGACCAGGCGACATGTTGTTCATGCGCTCGACAGAGGGACCACGACGCACACCGTACTCTTGGGGCAGCGGGCCAGTCGAGTCACCGTTGTAGGGCATAGGGTTACCGTAGGCATCGCGCTGGACAGAGCGACGCCGGCCGTTGGCTGCCATAGCACCGGCAGCACCACCGACGGCGGCACCGGCGGCGCCGGACATCATCACGTTGTCGGGGCTGCCACCGCCGTACTGATTGCGCTGCTGCGAGTAGCGGTTGGACATTTGGGAGGGTTGCGAGGTCAGGGGGATCTGTTCTTCGCTAATGGTGGCATCCTTCTTCTCGTAGGAGTCGCCATTGCTACCGGGACCGCCCAGGTGGGGGAGGGCGGGCTGGCGGGAAACAGAGGCCTGGGAATCGGCCATGACGCTGCTAGCATTGGCGGCGTCGATGGCGGCAGCAGACTGGGCTTGGCGGTTGTAGTAGTTCTCTCCGCTCATCTCGGCGTTAGCGGCAATGCGGCGCTGGCGGGACTTGCGGCCAACGAGGGTGCGACGCATGGCGCAGGCGACGATGCTGCTGAGGCCGATGAGAATAACGGCGGCCAGCACGATAAAGGTGCCCCAGGCCATGTGGGGGACAAACAGCAGGATATCGATGAGGAAGGCGAGGAGAGCGGCCAGGAATGTAAAGATACTGATAATAAAAACGAACAGGAGGTAGCGGACCGAGTGTGACGCCGAGTGGAAGTGTGAAGCGATGGCCATGATGAGCATGACGAGCGTCAAGAAGGCAGCGACGGGGTGGAGCACGAGAATGGTCGACAGGGTCGTGCGGGTCGAGACCGGGAGGTCGAACGTAGCCGATTCCGTAGTAGAGAAGAGGGAGGCTGTGACGTTAATAAAAAGACAGATATCATCAGTGCAGGGGATAGCCACGGCGTGAACACACAAGTATCGTAGCCCAGCTCGAAGCCGGTGCAGGAGCCATCGGGACGGCAGTAGCCAAAGACACCAAAGTTGTAGCCCTCAAAAGAGCCGAGTGGGATGCCCTTGATCAATGGCGTAGACAGGACAGAGAGCAGGAGCAGCACAAAGGCCGCAAAGAGCATTATCGTCAACGGGGTCGCCGGGCGAATCATGTTGGCGGTTTAGTTGGTGACCGGCGGGGGAAACAAGACAAGGAAGCCCGTAAGGGCGTGCGCAGATGCGCTCGAAACGACTTTGCTGTCGTTGACGTTCTTATGTCGAGTGAAGGTCGATTGACTCGTGAGTAACTATCGTCTCGGGTGTTTGATTCAGAGTCCGTGTTAACAAAGACGAGCGCATCGAGGTTGTTTTTGGCGAGTCGTGATAAAAAGCGAGGCGTAGAAGCAGATTGACCAGCACCGATTGCCGATTGACGTCTTCTTATTCGTCTTCTTCGTGTCTGATCACGGCCGAGATGCACATGCACGGCGGAACAAAGAGGTCGCACGAGATAGGGCAAAGGCGCGTGCAGCGAAACACGAGGAGAGAAGAGAGTCGGGAGATTGTCGTCGAACAGATAGAAGAAAAGGAGAGTGAGAGAGCGTGAATGAGAGTCGGAGAGGAAGGGCAGCAACCAGGCGCGCAACAATCAAAAGCAGAACGAGGAGTCGAGAGTCGAAGAGTCGAACGGTCGGAAAGTCGAAAAGAAAGAAAACGAAAGACGAGTCGAAAGTCGAAAGAACGACAGTTGAGACAGCTGTCGAACAAGCAAGAGAATTGATCGAAGAGTCCCAAGCAGACGGGGCGCGGCGAAAGGACAAAGAGAGATAGGGCGACGATGTCCTGTCCGATGCAGAGACGGAGAGGGAAGAGAGGAGAGGAGAGAACGGCAGAGAACACTGCCTGTGGGAACACAGCGAGATAGAAGGGCGGGCGGGAGATTTGACGAGGTCAGGGACGCAATATTGCGACACTGGCGAGTTGAAGAGCAGCGAAGTGGGCCGTTTTTTGTGGGAGCAAGGTGCAAGGCTCAGTAGTGTAGTAGATACTCACTAGATAGTATTAGGAAATAACCAACAGCAGAGAGGAGGAGGAGCAAAAGGTCCAGTTCTTTTGGTTGTCTTTTGTCGTCTTTTCGAGAAAAGAGTCGCTCTATTTCCACTTTCTCTTTTTGGGGTCAAGTCAAAGCCGATAATACTGATAGTTCAGGTAGCTCAAGTAGCTCAGGATTGTTCATTCAATGGCGGCCGCAACGTGCGACGCCAACAGGTACGACGCAGCTGGTCATTCGGAGAGAAGAAGAGTTGGCGTTGCGGCTGTGGTCAAACAACAAAGAGTGAGGCAAATGCAAAGGGCAAAAGAGACGATAATGCAAGAATCACGAAATACTACGAAAAGGGGGGGAAACATGGGAACACGAGACCTGCAAGCCCGCGATAGAGGGCAAGAGCCTGGACATTCAGGAGCGCAGAAAAGAGAAGGGGCGGACGACAAAGCCTCGACACGACTGCACACCATGGAAAGGGGCCACGACCGCGCGAGAGTGGAATGGGGAAGGTGCGAGGGTGCGACGATGCGCATGGGTTGTTTTTGGCAGGTACGATCCAGGTGGGGAGAGTGTACTTGAGAGTACATACATACTGGTGGACTATCCCTTGTAGAATATGTCACTTTCCTATCGCTGCTGTATCCATTGTTGCATCATGCCCCTGCAACAGACGGCGCAGCGAAGTGCAAGTGCCTTTTGGCTCACACCAACTGACAGCATAGCGGTCTTTTAGTGCCAGAAAGATAAAAGGAGGGGGATAAATATAGCGTGGCGAGCTCTTTAGCACAATTGGTGGCTCGTGTTCTGGGTGTTTACTGGACGGCGCGCTGCTAGGCGAGGGTTAGGCTCGTTTCTCCAGTGGAAAAGTCCCCTCTTCAGACTGCGACCAAAAAGGCTGTGCCTGGCTAGTGACCTCTGTAAATCCTCCTCCAGCATGTGTGATAAGATCTGGGAAACTGGGTCGCAAAAGAGTGGGCCAGCACCACTGGCTGCGGCTGCCTCCCCAATGTCGCTGCCTGCAACAGAGGCCTGTATTAGCAGGCGCACTTCTGACGCAAGTTACGGAAAGTGCGCTGAACAAGTGAACAACCTGACACCAAAACGAGCAAGAGTACCGAGAATAGAAGGAAAGAAGAAGGAAAGAGAGAGGCTCAGCCTCTCTAGCGTTGCCACAGGACACAAATGGAGACAAATAGTGACATGTTTGGCAACGAACGCAGATTGAGAGACAGAAGGCTGGCCTGTTGCGACGTTCGAGATATGGGCCTGACAGAGAGCCACTTTGAAATCGGACTTTGTTGCATTTTCGGTTGGACGCCTCTTTTCCCATAGTTTGTACTGTGTTTTCTCGGCCCAGTTGGCTCTGTTGGTCGTGTTGTCGTCTACGTCGTCGACTTTCCGTTCCTTCCCAATCAAGAGATCAAGGAGGCGGGCCTGTCCCTGCTCCTTCCTTTTGGCGACAGTTAATTTATTTGATAAAGAGAAAGAGACGGCCAGGGTATTCTCTCTCAAAGCCACCAAAAACAAGTACACGCAAGCCTGCATTGCATGGAAAGGGTACATCGCATTTTTAGTCTCCTTTTCTTCTTTTTTTCTTTTCTTCCTCGATGCACCGTCCGGGGTTGCGGTGCACCATGCCGATGGAAAAGGAGGGTGGGGGCTGATTAGGTGAGTGCAGATAATGGGTTCCAGACAATACGTGTAATAATGAATGCATGACGAGGTTTCAGTCGCAAGCCTACACAGTAAGATACCTAGGATACGTAACTTAGTTGAGAAATACTGCCGCACGCTACAAACTTACGTCGTCGTGGAAATGGGAATGAAGAGAGACACAAGGGCGGGAGATTGACCCAGGATTGGGCTAGTGATGATAGCAGCTAGGATCAAGAAAAAAGCAAAGAAAAATGAAATATTAAAGACTGAGACGACCCGCGGAATGGATGATCTGGCCCAGCGACGAGGTCAAGCAAATGCATCGATGTGTTGGCGTGCAGCAGCCTTCCTTTGCTAGCAGTTTCTATTTTGGAGTTGAAGCGAGCTCTTCCTTGATTTGGGAGGTATTTCCAAGATGCAGAGCAGCAACCAGAGGGAAGGTGCGACCTGACAACAGACAAGACCTGACAACGCGACCAGTGCCAAGGTGAAGATACAAAAGTACTCTGTAAAAAGTACTCTGTAAAATGTAACGCCACGAACGAGGCCACGACAATCAGCCACACGATGAGAGAAGAGGAGAAACAAGAAATGGAAATGGAAATGGAAAGGAACGAAAAGAAGCGCAAACAAAAGGAGTCGCGCACATGCTTGTAGAGTAGTATTCGGCTGCCATCGCGTCTTTTGAAGGCGTCGTCTTGAATTGAATTGTGCCTTCTCTTCTCTGCTTGTCAATGTCCCAAATACGTCGTAGTCTGTAGCGCATCGCGTTGTCTGACTCTTTTACCCACTAATTTCTACCCACATCCCGCTGGAAGAGCGACAGAGAGGGCAGAGATAGCCCTTGGCCGCGCCGCTCGCACTCTTGCATCTCCTGTTAATAAGATTGCGACAGCACAATCAAACCCCTCGGCCTTTGTCCCAAAGAAGAAGGACCGGTCGTTGCTCTTTCTCTTACAATGAGCAACCAGCCTGTTTCTGCGCAAATACATACGCTGGGAAAAGAAGAAAAACGCGAATGTCTTCAAAGAGGGAACCAATATGACGGAGTTGATCGTCTATTGTTGACAAAGATATGCGGAAGATAGAGTAACTGCAGATGGATACACGCTTGACGATAACGTCGGAAGAGCGTCGGCCTTCTTCCGACTCCTAACTGATATCTGCGGTACCTTCTTGACCAGGCTATTTGTCACAAAAAGGCAAGAGCGGGTGAGAGACGCGCTGCGCCGTCAATGGCTCCTGCCAGGGCTTGTCTGGCTTGCCTGGCTTGCCTGGCTTGCTCCTGCCTTTTTTCTGCCCCAATCGTCAATCGTCAATAACCGCTTTGGCCAGGCCCATCGTCCATTTTGCTAAGCTTTTATGAGCATGCCCGTTCAAATGCACTGGCCCATTCCCACTGTCAGTGCTTGTTGGAAAGCCCATTGAAGTGGCCCGCTTTGCTCTCCTTTCTCATCTCTTTTCTCTCTCTTTCGTGCTGGGGTGTCGTGTCGGATGCCCTGTTTCTGCCAAGCCACCCTTGCTCGAATAAGAGACTTCGACCAGAGCCAGAAAAGGAGAGAAAGGAGCTCGGAGAAAGAGGGGGGAAGGCGGACGCGCTCGACAATTCGATATTCAAATTTGAACTTGAACGTCGTACGTTCGTACTACGCCGTGTATTTTCCTTCGTGTGCCACTGCATACCCCGATTTTTTTTTACAGAGATGTCTCTCTCTTCATCGTCCGTCTTGCCGTGAAGGATGTACATACATTGTTCACGTCTTGCTCTCTACGACGTATACTATGTTGGGTTGTAGATCTACTCAGTACGACGTAATACACCTTGCATTTCTGGCCCCAAAACACGTTACAGATACGTCGTAAGTCAAGGGCTCCACAACTTCAGGTACAAGTCCAGGAACAACAGCAAGCGCTGACCCAAGAAGGAAAGTATCTCTGCTCTGTTTTTTAGTCTGGCGACACACCTTGTCAATGCCTTTTGGTGGTTTTGTTTTACGGCGCGGCTCCTCTCAACCAGGCTCTTCTTTCTTCGCATAAGAAACACAACCACAGACGGTAAAGCAACGAAAGCGAGCAAACAAGGCCAATGCTACTGATGTGATACGCTTTTTTTACTTTTCGTGGACGAACGGACGGGGTTGAAGCCCTTGTTCAGGTTCCCCTGCTTTGTTTTGGCTTTTCAATGTTCCAGGCTCGAGATGTCAAGAGATCTGAAATCATATCTAAAAATAAAGTTACTTGTCAGCCGCGTTATGAAAATTCAAAATAAGAAAGCATCAGGGCTAACCCCACGTGATTGCTGTTGTCCTCCATATCTGCGAGGGAGAAGTGATTGAATGAGCTGAGGATGGGAAAGAGCTAAAATGTTTGACAAGAGAGAAGAAAGAGCCACGAAGATCAAGATACGAGGTATGTGTGACTCAAGGCGGATGTGGGTTGGTGAGGTTGATGATGATAAAAATAAAGGAGAGAGAAGAAAGAAGAGAGAGTAGATCTACACGGCCTTTTTATATGTGGCCAGGAGAGGTTGTGAGTTTTTGAATAGGAAGGTACGAGTGTGACCAGACAGGAAGGCACGACCCATTGTCATCGTCGATATTGACGAGGCTGTGGTCCATTAGTGACAAGGCTGCACACAAGACGATCTTGAAGTTTGCCGGCCTTTTTTTGGACTTGTCTAACAAAAAATTGACAAAAATGACAGACTATCTTTACCATAATTCTATTATTTCGCGGCACAAAAACAACGGTATTGTTTGAGCTGTGTTGGTGATCAGCGTGACCGGCGGCGAATATCGACTTCAGGAGCATCGTGAAGCAACAAACAAAATCGAGATATGAGAGCGAGAGCTCAGGGGCGGCAGGAAAACAATGCAACAATAAATATGACGATCCAATCACCTTTGTTTTACTTACACCTGACTTTGTACTCTGCTTGGCCGGCTTTGTTGGCAAGGCTGAGGCAACAGGTTTTTGCAGCCAATGCCTTTGTGTCACCGACAAAGGGGCCACCAAAATGAACAAACAAAACAAACGCACCGATTATCGTGAACAATGCACCCGACGCACACAGAATCTACACAAGAACAACAAAAGGAGCCCTTTTGAATATATAAGTATGGCCTGTCCCTGGTCAGGCTCACTTTCGCGATTCTCTCTTTTTAGATCTCACCGACCAACATCGCCGGTCATCCCCCCAATCCCCCAAAGCACTGCGGCCAGGCCGTTGAGTAGCTTCCCCTGCCGTTTCATTTGTTTTATTGTTCTTAGCTTTTGTTATTTCTTTGTCTCGGCGTCTTTTGGCTTCTGTTTGATTCATTTTTGTCATTTTCTGGCGCATATTTTTGTATTGTCTTGTTTTGCTGTTTTCTTATTTTCTCCTCACCGCCGCCATGGCCCTCCCATTCCGTCCCTCTTCAAAGGGCTCTACCAGCCCATCGTCGTCGCATCGCGGGATGCGACAGCCCGTTCCACAGGAAGATGCGCCCAAGGGCACTTCTCCCAACATCCGCTCTCGGCGCCGGCGCCGGCAGCGTCGACACGCTTCTTCCGTTGGCTCTGACTCTGCGCAGACCGCATCTACCTCCTCCTCCACCTCGGACCTTCCTCCTATCGGCCATCTGTACTCGTTCCCGCCTTTCCGTGAGAACGACAGTACTTTCCGGCGTCACGCCACCCGTTTCTATTCCCATGTCACCCGACTTGTCCGTGGCGGCACGGCTCTCCTCTGGCAGACCACCCCGCATCCCGCAGACCCTGTCACCGCTTCTCTTTCTCTTACTCCTCTCCTTACCTCCTCCACTCTACTACCATCCCTCCCATCTTCTCCCACCCCCTCTCCTTCCACCTCACTTTCTAGCGGTCGTCAAACCCCGCGGTGGCCTCCACCCATCGATCTGACGCTTCACATTGTCAACGATGATGATGTTGGTGACTACGCCAAGGCCATCCGTCTTCCCACGCCCCTTCTTGGTGCCCAGGGCATTCCTACTTCTTCCCCCTGCGACTTCTGCTACAATTCAGACATGGCTCTGTCAACACCCATGCTCGTGTTTCCTACGATTGACTGCGGTAGGCCGTGCTGTGGCAGCCACTAAACCGTAGCTATCAGTTCAGCGTTCGTAGACGTAGAAAGGACTTGCGGCTACCATACAGCCAAAAATTGCGTAAATCAGTGAAATGAACAAAGGTGAGGATTGGATTCCTGCTTGTCTGTGCCTGCTGGCTGGAGCTGGACTGGCCACTTACAGGTGAGGTTATGGATGGACTGCACGGCATTTACATCATTGAGGGTACACCAAGACTGAATAAAAGTACTTATAAAAGAAAACAAAAACTGTTCCAAAAGAAACCAAATAATTACATAATGCAGAAAGTGTTAGAGAATGTAAATGCACAGGATTTTATTGCGATATGTTCAAGAGAGTGTAGGCCATATTAAAAAAACCCTATCCCAGACTAATAAGAGACTAGACAACGGCTCGTGCCGTCTGGCCGACTAAGAAGCCATCACATAATGTATCAACACCACGCGAGTCTAATACACGCGTCACATTCATTTGCACAGTCGATGTGACAAGTCCAAGTGTCATCTTGTTACAGCATAGCCTTCAAATAAAAAAGTCTGTAATGAATGCTGCACTGTGCAATATATTGTTGAGAATATTGTAGGCATATATCTACAAGAGGCAGTCTCTTCTTGTAGTCTCAGATTTCTCTCATTCTTTGACACTTTTTTAACGACCATTCGGCAGCGATGGGCATCCCACGTCAGGCGAGACATCACGGACCTATGCATCTGGGCCGTACCTTTGCCCAAACATCGATTTCAAAGACGACGGCGGTGAGCAGCTTCTTCGTCCACTCCAGCCGCCTTTCAATCCTTGTTTCCTAGACGAAGAAGATCGCGGATACCATGCCCAACCACACAGATGCTCCTCAACCTGCCCCGAACGATGCCACTGCATGATAGGCCATGGTGCCAAAACAAACAAAAGTCTCTTATCTTCAGATTGAAAATACTTTAGTGTGTCGACTTCTACAGACTCGGTAGCCCATAGTCTTCAACAATGGACCTAGCCGAGTATCGTTCACGTTCGCATTAATTGATGGTCAATATTAAGAGAGTGTTTGCAATGAACATTACTATTGCTACAAAAAAGAAAGTGTATATATGACATGAAAAGATCGTAGGCTATCGACAAGTTATGACAGCTTTTTATACATGAAAGAATGATTTGATTTTGTTTACTTTTCTTTGGATTTTGTCTCCTAGCCTTCAAGCAGTGTCTAGGATCACAACCTCAGCGTCGGCACCACCAATGCTCTCAACCGTCAGCTTGTCGCCGGCGTTGACAAGATCAACAAAGGCGCCGTCACCCTCGTCCAGGATGGCGTCTTCACGGCCGTCCAGGCGAATG
This sequence comes from Sporothrix euskadiensis, assembly GCA_019925375.1. Lineage (NCBI taxonomy): Eukaryota > Fungi > Ascomycota > Sordariomycetes > Ophiostomatales > Ophiostomataceae > Sporothrix > Sporothrix euskadiensis. Next base: position 92,268 of record JADHKQ010000046.1, read on the forward strand.
CGGGCACCGGGGCCGCCGTTGGCCTGGTGCTTGGTCGTCATCGGCAGGTGCACAAACACCTTGCGCTTGTTGGCCTGCGTCACAACACCGGGCTGGCCCAGGCCGACCGTCCAGGAGGCCGTCTTCTGGGGTGCCAACAGGGTCGCGCCCATACCGAAATCAGCATGGATGGGAATGGTGCCGGGGATCTTGGGCACGGCGGCTTTCTCCTCAGCAGCCGTGGCATCGGGACCGGCAGCGAGCGGGCTCAAAATGTTGACAAACTCGCCCTTCTCAGCGGCAGCACGCTTGGACTCGTCGTTGAAGTTGGCCGTGTGGTAGTTGGGCGGCAGACCGCGCTTCCATGGCACAGCCCAGATCTGCAGGAAATGTACAGTGTCCGTCTTGTGCTCGTTGAACTCGCTGTGTGCAATGCCTGTGCCGCCCGTCGTGAACTGCACGTCGCCGCGGCTCACCCGGTAAAATTGGTCCGAGTTGACTCCCTCCTCCTGGCCCTTGCGGACCATGGAGTCACGGTGCGTCAGCTCGCCCGAGATGCCGTAGCTGAAAATCTCAAAGTCGTGGTGCGGGTGTGTGGGGAAGCCCGTCTGCGGTGCCACGCGGTCCTCGTTGAGCACGCGCAGCGAGCCGAAGCTGCTGTATTTGGGGTTGTACCAGTCAGCAAAGGAGAAGGAGTGGTATGTGTTGAGCCAGCCGTGGTTGGAGTGGCCGCGTGTCGATGAGCGATGCGGCTTGATGGTGGCATGGGGCAGGCGGTGGGCAGCTGCCGCCGTGTTGGCGACAGTAGAAGCAGCAGCTTTGGCGGACATGTCTGTTGTCGTTGTGGAGGGAGGAGGAGAAGAAGAGAAAGAGGCGGGTGTGTTTGCGGAGATGTTGGCGGTTTTTGTTGTTTTAAAGCTGATCAACTGTACTAGTCTGCTTTGGTGGGATGCGAGCTGTTGAGGTGAGCTTGCGTTTGTTGTGTTTGTTGTTTGTTTAAAATCTATTCTCCAATTGCTTGGTTGTTTGTGATTTTGATGATGAGATCTGAGAAAAAAGCAGAAACCTACAACTCGGAAGGCGACTCTTCCTTTTATAAATCTCGTCCTATAGATCCAGACTCGTCGAGAAGCTGCTAAACAAAGCTGCCCAGTCCCTTTAGTCGTGGTCATCACCACCAATCAAGCTGGGGCTGGCCCAATTGAGCTTCTGTAAGTCTCTGTAAGCATAACGAAATAATCTGGGAAGATACTACGGAGTACCGTTGCAGCTACTAGAACAAGCTGTTGGGTGGGCGGAAATGGCCCCAATTGGTCAAGCACCCACTAAGCTGCCTCAGCTTCACCACGCCGAAAATGCACCTTATTGTCCATTTGTCCAGTATGACAGCAAAATCGCTGGCAGCAGGCTGTAGATCTCCATGGAAGCATGCTCGAAAATGCCCCCAGCGGACCTCGGCGCGGCTGTCGTGGTTGGCTAAACAGGCGGCTAACGCCTTGCAGCTATTACTTGATGCTGACAATCGCATTTGACAAGCGACCTTTCAGCTGACAAAGGCTAGTAAGCGTGATCTGATTGGCTGGTGAGGTGTTAGCGCTTTCCACGCGGTGTGGTACATTTATTTGCACGTAATCTTGGCTGGACAATATGTACCTCGGATTGCAACTGCTTTTCTCTCTCTCGAGTGCTCGAGTGTCCCTGAGTGTGACACAAATCGTCGGATTTGACGCATGCATGAAAGGTGCTGATTAGGACAAGCTGTCAAAGGTAAAAATAACTGTGTAAATTCAAACGTGCAAGATCCTGAAGGGCCGCCTTGAAGGGCCTTCTGCAAGGCTGACCAGTAAACAGATAGAGTATGCCAAAAACAACACGTGCCAAAAATGGTAACCAAAAGAAGTATGCCAGAACGGAACTATTATGCGCCACTGTCCAAGAGTAGATGATGAAAAATGTGAGTGAGAAGCAAAGCAGAAATAAAGACAAAAACGCCAGCCCATCAAAGTACAAGATCAGTATGCCGTGCTGAGCACAGGGCATGTTCTTCAGAGGCTCTGGGGGCGCTCTGCTCATCTTCTCTGGGCTGTGGAATAAGGCACAGCCAGAAGAAGGACTGAGAGATATGAGGTTGGGGAACGGTCGAATCTCGACCTGATTAGACTGTGCCGTAGGACGATGCCTGGCCGTTGGTCGTCGCACCAATAGTGGGCTTGACGCTGCGCTTCGGTGCGTACAGACGGAACTGGAAGAAGATGACAAGGTCCTCGACGATAGTGCCGAGCGAGCCCAGAAGCCAGGGCAGCGCGTTAAGGAGGTACTTCTTGTCCTGGGAGTAAGCCACCAGACTCGCACCGTAGGTGAAGTTGCCCGTCAGCGACAGCAGGAAGAAGAGCAATGCAAGGCCTTCGCATGACTTCTCGCGGTAGTTCTTGACAATCTGCGGGATGCGAGCACACAGGTAGAACACGGCGCTGAAGTAGCCAAGAACCAGGCCGATCTTGGCGTAGACGTCCTCCTCCTTCGGCACAGGGTCGACATCACTAGGGTCAGAGCCGTCCCATGCGCCCATGCGGTACGACGCAAAGTAGCCCAGCGCACCCACAATCCACACAGCCACCAGGCTCAACGTGTTATGCAGCCACGGGTTGCTGTCGGGTGTCTCGTCTTCGCCAGTAATGATGCGGCGCAGGGGATCCAGGTTGGACTCGGAGCGGCGGGTCGAGTGGCGGCGGTGCGAGCCGGGAAGGCCAATGCTGGAACTGCGGCGGCGGGCCAGAAGCGGGCTGTCGTCCTCGTCCTCCTCACCGCCCTCCTCGGGGAACACCTCCTCACTCACGTTATCATCATCGTGGCTACCGTGAGTGCCCGCCACAGCCGTGGACGAGCTTCGCCGCCGCGAGCGGCCCTGGCGCAGAAGGCGGTCACGGCGGGCCGTCTTTGCGTTGTAGTAGAGGCACTGGGTAATAAGGACGACATCGGCGAAACAAAAGTAGCAGGCAAGGGCAACGGCCGTCGGCGCGAGGCCAGTCCAGAGGGCGCCCGAAAGGTTGGTGACGTCGCCGAGCAGCCAGACAAAGAGGAAGGCCATTGACAGGCCGTCGGCGCTCTGGCTCTTGTAGTTCTGGATCAGTTGGGGAAGCTGTTTGTCAGGTATGTCAGTAGAACGTCACGCCACGCATTTGGATCAAGCTCAAGCGAGCTCAAGCGAACTCAAGCACCTACCAATAGACAAATCCATGCCGCCAAGCTCACGCTGCCAAATATACCCGAGAGCGCATCCTGGATGGTCGGTTCTGGCTGGGCACCCCTCGTCTGGAGAGCTGTGGCAGCGACAGCTGCGGAGCGGGCAGCGAGGGTGGCAGCTGCTGATACGCGAAATGCCACCATGGCGGCGGCTGTGGTTGAGGATGTGAAGATGTGAATTCGTGTCGACTGTGTCCTCCGAAAAAGAAATCAGAGGAAAGAGAGGAAGGAAGGCAGGGAAGGCAGCACCCGGGGTGGAAGATAAGAAGCTTAGGCGCCTGGAGCTCGAATGACGAAAGTGGAAAGGGCGAGCGAGCAGCTGTTGCAGACCCCAGAGGTAGGTGCAGGCCGGCCGCTCTTGCTCTTGAGATGGAAAGGAAAGAGCGCGGGCGTGACACAAAAGGAAGTTGCGACGGAGGCCGTACGTTTGACGTGACCGGTATTCGGAGCGTTGGGAGGGAAAGAACGACAGGTTTGCTCCCAGGTTCTTCTCACAGTAATACAGATTTAGGAGCGAGCAAAAAGCTTTGAGTCAAAGGGAGAAGAGGAGAAAAACGGGCTTGTGGCGATGCAAAGCGTTATCGCGTGCCAAAAGCGCACAGGAGCCAAGACAAAGATAAGAGATAAAAGCAGACAACGGCAGGGGAAATCCAAGAGGGCAGGACCCCCTCAGCGGACCTGGGGATGCCTTTTCGGGGCTAGCGGCGGCCAGGCTCAATCAGGAAATTCTATACAGTGCCTTTTGTCTACGCACTGTACAACGTCACGGGATGGACCGACTGCTACAGCATCTGGTCCTGCAGCGATATTGTCGGCGAAAGACACGAGAAAATGTTATTTTGTTCAAGAGACAACTCACTCCTGTGGGAGAGGCTGTCATGACTCCAAGTTGAAGCCAGCCACATCCTATCGGGGTCAGCCTATTTGGATCAAAGCAGTGGCTATTTTCGGTGACACTGGAGACTGCCCGGTACACCAAGACACGCGCTTTTTGCAGGCGAGCGCACAGTGCGCTATGTACCCTTCCCGCACGTGTTTTAGCGCCGCCTCCCATTCGCTCTCGCTCAGGGCAGCCAACACTGCAGACTGCCTGCAAGGCACTGTTGTTCCTCTAGCAACTCTCAGGCCAGGAGCTATCGGCAGCCAGTCATGCAACAGCGGGTTGCAGCTTCTGTAACAAGACTCTACTCCGTACGACGTAGAGCTATCAGCTCTACCTTTTGCAAGTTTTGAAGGAAGCGACGACCTGACGAACGCATAATAAAAGGCAAGAGCTCCCCGGTAAATTGATACAAAAGAAAAGCGCTTCCCGTCATATCGTTACGTGCGCGAGGCCAGCCTATTGCCGTTTTCTAGAGGTCTTTGCATCCCGCTCGATTTCTTCCTGCCTATCACTTTCTCCCACTTTCATCCCATCTTCAGCCTCGGATTGGAGATTCGACGTCACAACTCACAAGCCCTCGCAAACAATCAGACGAAACAGCTATACAACTGCATTTCAACAAACCCACACACCTCTTATTACATCATGAAGTTCTCTGTGCCTCTGCTAGCAAGCGTCGCAGCTCTGCCCAGCGTGGCAGCTTGGGGAGGTAAGAAATATAGATGATGTTGTGTTTGGTGGCATCCGGTCGTGAAACACCAACTGCTTGCCTTATTATGTACATGAGTATGTCCAGAACTCCTCTTACTGACCGTATCCTCACCCTCCCCCAGGCTTCGGTCACATCACCATCGCCTACGTCGCCAGCAGCTTCGTCAAAGACGAGACAGCGACCTATTTCCAGACCCTGCTCCGCAACGAGTCCTCTGACTACCTCGCCAACGTCGCCACCTGGGCAGACAGCATCCGGTACACCAAATGGGGCCACTTCACGGGTCCCTTCCACTTCATCGACGCCAAGGACGACCCGCCTTCCAGCTGCGACGTCATCATGGAGCGCGACTGCAAGGCCGAGGGCTGCGTTATCTCCGCGCTCCAGAACTACACGTCCCGCTTGATTGATGCCGACGGCCAGTTGCCGCCCTGGGAGCATGAGCAGGCGGCCAAGTTTGTCGTCCACTTTGTTAGTGACCTGCACCAGCCGCTGCACACGGAAGACGTCGCTAAGGGCGGCAACGGCATCCACGTCAAGTTTGATAACAAGTTCCTGAACCTGCACCACGTGTGGGACACAAGCATTCTCGAAAAGCTCGTGGGCGGCGTGCGGGGCTCACCGTACGGCGCGGCACAGAAGCTGGCGGACCAGCTGGTGGCGGACATTCGCAGCGGCAAGTTTGCCTCGGAGAGCAAGAGCTGGCTGGACGGTGTCAGCCTCAAAGATGTGGAGGGAACGGCGCTTATCTGGGCTCGCGAGAGCAATGCATACGTCTGCACGCATGGTAAGTGGAGTGGCGGGATGGCAGAGAACAACGTCAGGACACAGGGCATTTTCTACTCTTGGCAACGGTCAGCTAACCTCTTTTCTCTCTTGTTTACAGTCCTTCCCCAGGGTCCTAAGGCGATCGTGGGCCAGGAGCTTGGCTCCAGCTACTACGACGACGCAGCACCGGTTGTCGAGATCCAGGTGGCGCGGGCTGGCTACCGCCTCGCAGCCTTCCTGGACCTGCTTGCTGCCAAGATTGGCACGAGCAAGAACCAAGTTGGCGAGTTGTAAATGGGGACCTGTTTATTGTTTCCTGTACGAGTCAGAGCGGGTTAGGGAGGACAGCATCAGAGTGTTTGTATATGTCATGGACTCAGTGATGATGTGAGTATGTGGTTATGGGTTAACGACTGTTACTTTGCTGTTTTCTGTCTGCTGTTTGTTTATGTTATAAATCATGGGTTGTAACGATACTTGTTTTATGCTTGAGATGCCCAAATTTCAATATCGATATGTAGTATGTCTGTTTTCCGTTCCTGCTAACCTGGTCAGTAGTATGATGTTATGAAACTGCTGCATGTGCTGATCACCACGTTGATCGACAAAAGGGTCTTGAGAAGGTCTTGGTAAGGGTTTGGGGGTCACTCAGATCGGATGAAAGTGGAACGCAATGTACTCGCCGAGGGTAGAGTCGCATGTATTTTGTACGGAGTACGAAGTAGTGTGCAGGGCTATTATGGCTCTTTTCAAAGTGCCAAGATCGGGTGGAAGCGATGAGGTTGCGTTTGTGAGATGTCGTTGATGTTTGGATGTTCTCTGTCCATGTCACAATTCGGCGATATGCCTTCTTTTATTATTCTTGGTATTGTTCCTTGATATTGCTTTCGTCCGGGCTCGTGAACAAGATGGACGAGAAGTCGGAGATCGGCATGACCAAGTTGTCTTGTCGCATCGCGAGAAGGTGCAACAGCAACCATAAGGAAACACAAGCGTCGAGAAAACACAAAGGAACAAGTGAGAAGAGACAGAATGGAACGCTGACTGACATCTGAAGTAGAAGTTCTCCGTAGTTTCTTAGACTCCATCAATAGGGGAATACCCAAAGAGGACCCCAGGGAGGAGCTGTGTCAGAGGTTTTGGAGCTCTTTTGGTGGGGAGGACAGTGGCTCATCAGTGGGTAGAGGTCGATTCGGCGGTGGAGGACTGAGGCCTTTCAAACTGGAGACTTGTGACATCGCCAAGGGAAATTACGACGGGGGGGGGAACAGACGGAAACAGATGAAGCAGCAGGCAAGATGGGGCACGATTACACAATGAGAGAGAGAGAGAGAGAACGATCTGAGGCAGGGAAGGGTCCGAAGATTGGACGGCGACAGGAGCAAAAAGAAAGAGACAAGAAGAAAAAGGTCAACTGGCAGGCAAACTTGAGGAGAGAGCTGGAAACATTGGAAACACTGTTTCAGGGCTTCCGGCCAGGGGGACCAGGGAGAATGACGTTTTATGTAAATGTTTTGAGTGAGGCAACAGAAGAGATGAGAAGAAAAGAAGAGGAGGAGAGGAGGAGAAAGTACGATTACGAGAACCTAGAAGCAAAAGGGACGAAAGAAAAGATGGCGTTTCATGTCGGTGTACTTTGGCCTGGCCACCCGAACTCGATACACTCTAACGACAAGGAAGGTGAGAGCGCCACAAGCAGCAGCAATATGCGATGAAGTCTGTGGGAAGATGAATATGGACGAATAGAATAACAGGGAAATAAGAAGAAAGAAAAGGCTGAGGGGGGGAGAAAAAGAAAGAAAAAGGGCCTCGACAGGCACAAGGTCACTCTGGCTACACCGCATAAACGCCGCACACGCAGGCTCATGGGATCGCCGCGCAGAGACGGGAAATAGAGGCTCAGTGTCAATCAGAGGATGTACAGCATTATCTCAGTATGATGGATGCGATTTATCTATCGGGTCTGGCGCTTTGTTGATCAGAACGCATGATGTTTGAGCACATCATCCTCTCGTTATCTCCCCTATTCTTCCGATTTTCCTGGACACGATATACCAGATGCGCGATATTTTCCTAGTGAGCCAGACCCAGCCGTATGAAAGCATTGCACTTCGTGCCTCGTGATGATGTCGTGATGCATGTCTTGTAATCTTTATTTCCTTTTTTCGCCCTCTTCTTTTCTATTTTTCGTTCTTTATTTCCTGCTCACATCTATTCGGTTGCCTTCCACAACCTGCTTCACCACTTTCGTCCTCGTAATTCGTACTCTTCCTTTCCTTCTCACCTTCACTTCCCTTCTCCTGAGCGCTTACTTGTGTGTCCACAAACTCTGGTCGAACATGTCTCATCGACGCTCAGGGTGCGAAACCCAACGCGCCTGAGACCCCTGGTTCCAGGCCCCTGGTCGTGCCACTGTGCGGCCCAGCCACTCGTGTGTCAACATTGACAACATGCTCTATCGTTCGTATTTGCTCCTAACAAGCCCCTAAAACTCGTTTAAATCCCTCCAAAAGACCGCTAAGAACACTACGAGTATGGTCGCTCAGCACTCTAAAGACCTGCTGTAAGCTGTCCTGGCAGGTGCGCGGTGCACCTGGTAGCTCCTTCCCCCTGATCTGCGCCAGAATTACACGCCGCCAGCCAATCGCAGCTTCCCAAACTTTGAACTAGTGGGACTGTCCCAGCACCTGCCTCGCGAGCCTTGCTACGAGGTCTCTGCTCCCTAGTGCCTGGTGTAGGTAAAGAGGCATAGTTGTATGACCGCGAGCACAACCCCTGCACCTTCCTGGTCAACCTCTAACAGTTCAAGCCGCATCGACGTCAAGCGAAAACAATGCAGCACCAAAAATTCAGGGGTCTTTTCAACCTTTTCTCCATTCTTCCCCATAGAAAGCCACCCACCACGACTCTCCATCACCAGTACTCCGTACGTTCGTATCCCGGAACACGGACGACCTACAAAGAAAAGACTGCAAAATGACGACCCTCGCCCGATGGACAGGGCCGTTCGGGCGATGTCCCCAGCAACGACTCAACTTCAACAAGGAGGCATGCTGACCAGGTTGAGAGTCAGTGAGGATCTAGCCGCTGTTTGCAGCCCTGTGCCGTCTTTCCCTCGCCTCTGCTCTTGCCCTGCGCCTCATGATCGCCATAGCAGGTGAATCGATTTGTTCTGTTCGCCTGTTCGTCTGTTCGCCTGTCCGCATGCTCGCCATGTCCGCATACCTGGACACTGGCAGACTGGTTCAGACCGTCATTTCTCACAGTACGTTCGTACAGAGCACGTCTGTCGTCCCAAGATCGGAGCAGTACCCCCTTTGCGACCCTTTGCGACCTTTTCGACGGATCCCTGTGCAACTCTTCTTTCTGTCCCTTGTTGATGCACAGCCTCCTAGTTACGTCTCTGCTTCTTTGCTGATTTTCGTCTTGTCTTTTGAGGGCCTTGGGGGCTGTCTGTTTGCCATCGATGCCATTGGTCTTTGACTTTGTATACGTCGTTCACGTACTGACGTCGTCACTGATACACTTTGTGCCCTACAGGATTGCAGGACTCTAGAGAGCATACTCCGTACTTGCATGGCGAAAATCAATGCCCCAGCCCCGAATCCCCGATAACGTCCAGCTTCTGTCTGCCTTTCTCTGCCTCTCTTTCAGATTCGCCCTTCCCATGATTACAACCCTGTCACACTCCGTCCTCTTCTTCCAATCCTCCTCCGCACCTTGCCGTCCCAACCGTGAAGTGAGCCTCCTGCCCCTGGCCTGGCCTCAGAAGTCCAAAGAAGCAGCAACTCGGAAACTCGCTGCGCTCCGTACAGCCTCGTGTGCACTTCTTTCTCCTTCTGTTTCTTCACTAGTGTGGTTTGGCTTTTGTGGCTTTGGGTTTTGACTTTGACCGTTCTCCTGGGACGCCCCTGCACGATCCTGGGAAATCCTGATGGTAGGCCAGCAGTCACTTCTCTTGACTCTTTCTGTCTGTGGCTGTCTCCTCCTGTCTCTTCTTTTCTTGTGCGAGTGGGTTTGCTGGAGCGGAGAGTCGCGAGTTGTGAGTTGTGAGTCGTGAGGGCCGCGGACGCAGCCGGCCCTTACCACTTGCTCCCCGGTCGCCCACTTACACCCACTTACACGACCTGCATCCACCACACCATGGCCCACGATGCTCCGCTTTGGCGCCAAGCTCCGGCCCACGCACAGCCAAGCCTGCACCAGGCCTGCAGCCCCTTCCCCTCGACAAGCTTGTCAAACCTTGTTGTGCCTGGCATCGTCTCGTCGTCGTCCCTGGGATATAAAGACAAAGGCTTGGCTCTCCTGGTTTTCTCTGTCTCCCTTTCTCTTTTCTTCTCTTCTTTTCTTCTCTTCTTCTCCATCGAGAAACCAACTTGCATCGCACATTTCCATTCTTTTTGTTCGCTTCCGTCTTTCTTTTGTTCTCAAAAACTTTCGCTTCTTGTTTATTTTGAACTGCAGGACTGTGTTCCATTCTACCACTCTTTTTTACCAAAACCAACTCGAAAAATCAAAAGGCTTGCCTTTCTAGCATCACCTCTATTTTTTCGTGTTTACTTTATCAGAATCTCTTCTTTTACTTGCTAGTCAAGCAGTCATCCGACATTCTTTACTTTCTTTACCTTTTCATCTTTCTTCTTCTTTTTCCTCGGTCCGGTACCACCTTTTTTCTCCTCACTTTGCTCAGCATATTCCTCCCTTTTTCACATCCCATCCTATCCTTGATCTTCACTTGTCCGATCCGTCAATCGCCAACCACAACATCCCAACATAAACATACCAACCAGGAAAAGATCCACTTCAGTCTCTACCTTTTTCTACTTCTAGCCCGGGGGGGGGGGGGGCGGGGGGCGGGGCGGGGGGCGGGGCGGCCCGGCCCGGCG